>JAJIBD010024647.1:0-333264 GCA_021461705.1 Cryptotis parvus | reverse complement strand
TTGACTTCTTCCTCGCCTATCTGGATGCCCTTGATGTCCTTTTCTTCTCTGATTGCTATGGCAAGTACTATATAGAATAAAAGAGGTGAGAGTGGGCAACCTTGTCTTGTCCCTGATCTCAGGGGAAGGCTTTCAACTTTTCCCCATTTAGAATGATGCTCCCTGTGGGCTTTTGGTAGATGGCTGTAACTATCTTGAGGAAAGTCCTTTCAATTCCCATTTTCTGGAGGGTTTTAATCATGAATGGGTGCTGGATCTTGTCAAATGCTTTCTCTGCATCTATTGATAGGATCATATGGTTTTTATTTTTCTTTTTATTGATATGATGTGTTATGTTGATTGACTTGCGAATGTTGAACCATCCTTGCATTCCCGGGATGAATCCTACTTGGTCATGATGTATAATCTTCTTGATGAGTCTTTGGATTCTGTTGGCTAGTATTTTGTTGAAGATCTTAGCATCCGTGTTCATCAGGGATATTGGTCTGTAGTTTTCTTTCTTTGTGTTGTCTCTCCCTGCTTTGGGTATCAGGGTGATATGTGCCTTTTAGAAGCTGTTTGGGAGTGTTTCTGTTTCTTCTATTTCCTGGAAGAGCTTGAAAAGGACTGGCAGTAGGTCCTCCTTAAAGGTTTGGTAGCGTTCACTAGGGAATCCGTCTGGACCTGGGCTTTTGTGTTTGGGCAGACTTTTAATTACTGTTTCTATTTCCTCAATGGTGATAGGCTTATTCAGGTATTGGAGGTCTTCTTGTTTCAGCTGTGGGAGGTTATAGGACTTCAGGAATTGATCCATTTCTTCTAGATTCTTATGTTTCACGGCATACAGGCTCTCAAAGTAATCTCTGATTATCTTTTGGATTTCTGTGGTTTCTGTTGTGATGTCACCATTTTTATTTCTGATTCTGTTTATTTGGGTTCTCTCTTTCCCTGTCCTTACAAGTCTTGCCAATGGTTTGTCAATCTTGTTTCTTTTTTCAAAAAAACCAGCTCTTGGTTTCATTAATCTTTTGATTTTTTTTTTTTTTTTTTTGGTTTCCAACTCATTAATTTCCTCTCTAAGTTTTATTATTTCCTTTTTTTCTGCCTGGGTTGGGCTCCTTTTTGTTGGTCTTTTTCTAATGTCTTCAGCTGTGTAATCAGGTTATTTATGTGGGCCCTTTCTTGTTTCCTGATGAATGCTTGCAGAGCTATAAACTTCCCTCTTAACACGGCTTTTGCCTTGTCCCTCAAGGTCTTATACTTGGTGTCTTCATTTTCATTTGTTTCCAGAAATCTTTGGATTTCCTGTTTGATTTCTTCTATGACCCATTTGTTTTTCAGGAGTGAACTGTTCAGTTTCCAGGTGTTTGGTTTGACTCCCTGTTTCTGTGTATGGTTAACTTCCATTTTCAATGCATCATGGTCTGAAAAGATAGCTGACACAATTTCTATCTTTTTTATTTTATTGAGGTATGCTTTGTGGCTCAGCATGTGGTCTATCTTGGAGAATGTTCCATGTACACAAGAGAAAAATGTGTGTTCAGCTTTTTTGGCATGAAAAGCCCTGTATATATCCACTAGCTCTCTTTCTTCCTTTTCTTCCTTCAGGGCCAATATTTCCTTGGTGAGTTTCAGTCTTGTTGATCTATCTGTCATTGATAGAGCAGTGTTGTAGTCTCCAACTATTATTGTGCTACTGTTAATGTCTTCTCACATTCAGATATGAAGGAAAGATATACAACTTCATGGATAAGCAACAACTTAGGAACTTCATGGACTCAAAACCAACTTTAAAAGAAGGACTGAAGGGTCTACTGCAATACGACCAAACCCATAAGCACAACAAGCACAAACAGAAAGATCACACAAAATCCGATGACAATAATCTCTCAATGTCAATGGTCTAAATGCACCAATTAAGAGACACAGACTGACAAAATGGATTAAAAAAATTGAACCCAACATTCTGCTGTCTACAAGAAACGCATCTGAATAATCAGAACAAACACAGACTCAAAGTCAAAGGTTGGAAGACCATTCTCCATGCAAACAACTCCTCCAAAAAGGCTGGTGTGGCCATATTAGTAACAGATAATATAGACTTCAGGCTGAAAAAGGTTAGAAGGGCAACGAAGGCCATTTCTTATTACTTAAGGGGTATGTACATCAGGAAGAAATTACACTACTAATCATATATGCACCCAAAGAGGGGCCAAAAATACATAAAACAACTGCTAAGAGACCTCAATAATCATATTTGTTAACAGTCTCTGATTCCATTGTCCTTTTCAGATAATCCTCAATGACCTAAAAATATAAAGAATAGTAGCATATGGTACATAGTGCTAATAGCTAGAAATTACATAACTACAAAATTATGTTTATTAGCTTATAAACTAGATCAAGTAGTTTTCTCAAGGTCTGTAGAGATACTACAGGGGTCACAGTTCTTGCCTTGAAAGCACTGATCTCAGTTCAATGCTTGTTTCCACATGTGTTCCCTCGAGACCCACTCCAGGATCCTGGAGCACAGTGGCAGAAGTAAGCCTGAATGATCACTGTGATATACGACCCAGAAGCCAAATTAAATAAACCAAAATAAATAGGTGAACTTTTCAGTAATATTATGCAATATGCTTTCATTCTTTGAGAAGTCAGAAACTGATATTTCATATATACAGCTTATAAAACTAATTTTACTTTTTATTTAAAGTTTAAACAATTTTGAAAAAATACAAATTGTGCTTTTATTGTCCTATTTTTGATTCTATTTAGCTCATTCTCTTTCTGTTCAATCTTTTAAAACTGTCTAAAGAACTGAATTTAACTATAGTTAAAGTAAGACAAAATGACAATACTCCATATAGTTGGAAATGAATTCCATCAACACTTAATGTTATCACACAAAGTTATCAGATTCCAATCTTCAATACAATGTTTTAATCTCCAGTAAATACTTCCTTTAAAGTGCTTTGGATTATCTTTAAGTAAATAATATTTGCATTATACACAATGTTCTTTCAGTAAAGGTTGGAAATTGGGTTTATTTTGAATTACCTCACCAGTAAGCAAGCACTTTCAATTTTCCTAAATTCCAACATAGTAAAATAATTTAATTTCTATTACCTATATGTAAAAAGATATTTAAATGTTGTTTTGAAATATTATGGGTTCAGCCAATCAAGTATAAGGATTTATACAAAGATTGATTTTATACAGTATGTGAAACTGTAAAGATATTGTTTATTTTTTATTATTTTCCTTTGATTATCTCTAACAATATATCTCACTTTTAGTAGCTATATTTATTTGAAAGAACTGGAAATACATAAACAACATGAATAAAAGTATGCTAAATTAAGAGATATATTTTTCTGCCCAAATCAAGTGAATAAGTGATTATGCACATACCATGTCACCATGTCAGAGCATAAGTTTTATTCCAGGCCATAGAAGAATCAGACGAAGTCCTGTGATCTGTTCTAAGCTCTAATGCTGATATAAATACTTGATCCTTTGGATGGTGTGACTAGGAAGTTTATTTTGGCTGAACCCTTCTGACTATTTGTCACTAGCTTAAGGATTTATGAGAAAGAGATCTTAGAAATTTCCTGGAACTGGCTTTTTATAATCTTGGTGAGGGATATGAACGTTGGACATGCGGTTATTCTTCTTGCTGTACCATCTGTTTGAAAAGGAAGCTGAGTGGTGCTGCTTTGCTTTCAAAATTGCCTGCGTTTTATTGAGTAAAGAAAGAAAGAGTGAGGCATAGAATAAGGTTTTTTTTTGGTTTAGTAACCAAAGTTGAATAACATAGAAAAAACCTCTCATATTATCAAATTACTTAGAGTTATCACATGCTCCAGCATTGCATTGGTCCCATGTTACTTTATTTCTTAATAAACAAGACAAAGAGCCAGAGAGCTTACTTAAAGGGATGAGGATACACAAAACATGTCATTTGCTCAAGTTTGAGTTCTTGTTTGAAGGAGTGGGTTGATCCTAGCACTGCCCAGTTCACTAAGCAATGCTAACATATAATGAAATAAAATAAAATACATGGACAAATTGGGGAGATAATTTAAATTAAATCCATGGAAAACATTAAGTAATTGACTTAGATGAAAAGCTACCTACTATTATCAAGCAATTCCAATTTATCCAAAATGTAACTGGAATTAAGTATCCATCCAACAAACACAAAAACACTAATTTAAAAATATTAAAATAATCTGTGTTTATACATATCACTATTTATATAAACCAAAATATGGCAACATCACTATTTACATTAACTATGATATAATATTGGAATAATTGCTGAAATATATATATTTTATATATATCAACCACTTGTATCACTTGACTTCCCATTGATCATTGATTTGCTTGAGTGGGCACCAGTAACAGCTCCATACGTCCTGTCGCTTGCTAGTGCAGCCCAAGGGCATCTGCTCACTCCAGGAACATGAAGAGTCTGAAACCATTCCTTCAGATCATGGGGATGAGGTCTATACTTGTTGTTTGATATCAAATGCTGTTTTTTGATATATCAAATACGACTAGCTTGCCAGGCTCTGCTGTGCAGGTGGGATACTCTCTGTAGTTGGCTCTCATTTCGTGCATTTATTGCTAAAATACAATGGGGAGAGATGAGTATTTCTCTTGGGTGGAGCTCTGAAGAACAGTGGAGTCCAAAATGTTGAAAATGGTAGCCCTCATGGTGTGGGGGTTCCTCTGGCTCCTTGTGAGGGCTTTACTGGGATGGCAGGCCAGGGCTATCACCTGCCTTCCCTCCTGGGTGCCTCATAGTTAGCTCAGCACAGGGAGAGCTGGTAGCAGCTCTGCTCCTTGTATGAGTCATATATATATATATATATATGTATATATATATATGTGTGTGTGTGTGTGTGTGTGTATACATATATATGTGTATATGTATGTATATCACATTTGCTTTTTATTTCATATACACACAAAGTCAATCACTCATATGTGCACACAAACATGCAAATAATATATGATAGTCTACTATTTATCTGAAAAAAAGGTATGTTGCTTTTCTGTGTTAATGTGGATGAAATGGGAGGGGGTTGTGCTAAAAAAATGTGTCAGAAAGTGAAAGATTGAATAATTTCTCTCACATGTAGAATATAGAGAATCAAATTAAGCAAGCTATTCAAAACCAAACAACAATAAATCCATGGATTCTGGCACAGAGTGAGGTGTCCAGGGTTGCTGTATACCCAATAGAGAAGGGACCTATACTAAAGAGTTAGTAGCACTTTGGTGGTGGTTGTGGTATGGTAGCATCAACTTCTCCTCTAGGAGCTAAAAGACACAGAGCTGAAAGACCATCGTTTGTGGTTTTATTAAATTTTCTAGAAAAAAGGTCTTTTGCCCTGGATTGTGGTAGCGGCATGTGCTTTACCTTTTAGTGAAATATACAATGCCTTTTGGATTTTGTCTGTTGGTCATCTGCCCCTAAGGTGACCAGGGAACTTGAACCCTGATATTTTATGGTCCCCATGTGGCTCCCTATAAGAATATGTTTAAAATCTTAAAAAGATTAAAATTTTAAGTATCAAAGATAATGTTATAGCTTGTATAAGGTTATGTTTTGAAGATGACAGAGATTTTGCTTTTTGACTCCTTGTTTATTATGTTTTTCATTTAACTATAAAATTATTAAAATATAAATGTACTTTATTCCATAATCTCAAAACAAAACAACATGAATAGTATCAAAAACCAGCACAGATATTTCTTAGTAGAAACCTTTCCATATTTTCTTGAAATTTTTACAGAGGGTAAAATAGTGAAATAATTGAAGGAAGGCAATCTGGGTCAAAATTGAAAACAAAAAAAATGTATAGTCTCTACAGAAAACTTAGTCACAAGAAATTCTCAGAGTTTAGTTGTTTGAGACTTAGTGAAGTTTACTGCAGCAAAGTGAGCTTTACTCTGATGTTGCTAATCTGCAATTACAATTGCACTCCTTTGTTATGATTCTAGCACATAATATTAAAGAGATAAAGTGTGTTCATGAACTGTGTGCTTGCTTAATTGTATTGGCCTCTCCAACACTGTCCATATAGTTTATACCTGCATTTTACTTATTTATTATAATCATTATTTAATTCTTGAACTTGCTTAAATTAATTGAACAAAGTGAGGAAATCAGGCAATTTCTTTTAAGGCAGAAGATTAGCGGAGATAAGCAGTTTTACTGTCTTACATTTATTGTATGCAGCTGTGAATAATAATCCTCATGTCAAATAGTCTGTCATATTATCATTTGAGAATGGGTTTATTAGCCAGCATATATTTAGTTTTACAAATCTTAGAATTGGAAGCAAGAGGCCTTTGAAGTCTTTTAATTCAGATTAATAACACCATAATTTCACTTTTTGGGGTCACACCCGCTTTTTAGGTCACACCCGGCAATGCTCAGGGGTTTCTCCTGGCTCTGCACTCAGGAATTACTCCTGGCGGTTACTCAGGGGACCATATGGGATGCCAGGGATTGAACCCAGGCCGACATAGGCAGGCCACATGCAAGGCAAACGCCCTACCCGCTGGGCGATCGCTCTGGCAATAGTCAGACATGGGGCTGAGCTGCTACTGGCAGCTAGATAGAGACAGACATGGGGCAGAGCTGCTACTTGCTCTCACTGTGTCCAGCCGCTCATGAGGTGCCCGGGAGGGATGGCAGGTTCTAGCCCTGGCCCTCCACCCCAGCAGAGCTTCACAAAAAAGCCAGGCGAACCCCACTCCATGAGAACCTCCATTTTCCACATCCGGACTTCCTCCTTGTTAGAACTCCACCCAGCAACCAGCCTATCACAGCCCGGCTCGTGCGGCCGCAAGTGGCTGCATGGTTCATCAATAAATGCTGGATTTTGAGATGACTACAAGAGTATGCTACCCACATGGCAGAGCCTGGCAAGCTACCCATGTCGTATTTGATATGCCAGATACCAGTAACAATTATAGACCTCATTCCCATGACCTGATGGAATGGTTTGAGGCTCTTTATGTTCCTGGAGCAAGCAGGTTCCCTTGGGCTCTACTTGCATGATACAGGTCATATGGAGATGTTACTGGTGCCTGCTCGAGCAAATCGAAGATGAACAGGAAGACAGTGATACAGTGATACAGTGAACACTATATTTTATAAACCATGCTGGCTGGACTGGGAGTGGAGTTTTGGGCCCTGCCCTTTCCTCCGCCTCATGCCAGTTGCCCCAGAAGAGAGAGAGACCCACCTACGCCAGACACACAGGTCCCTTGGCATGCGGCCGCTTTGGCGGCCACGCAATATTTTTTAGAGGATGCTGATTTTAGCATAAGGTTCTTCCCAAGTTCTTTCACATGTATACATAGTAAACTGTTCTAGACAGGTTTTAACTGATACCAGTAAGCAGAAACCACAGCAAACCACACATCATGTAGTCAGTCATTCTAAACATCCAGACTCCATAGTTCCTCTGAGCTCCATCCAAGAGAAAAAACTGGTCTCCCCCTTTAAGTTTCATCAGTAAATGCTCGAGTTGAGAGCCTTCTACTGAGACTATACCACCTACACAGTAAACCCTGGCAAGCTACCCGTGTTTTAATTATCAGTTATGCCAAAAACTAGTAACAATTATGGACCTTAGTTCCATGACCTGAAGAATGGTTTCAGACTCCTCCTATCCCTGGAGCAAGCAGATGCCCTTGGGTTACACTTGCTTGTGACTGGACTAATGAAGATGTTAGTAGTGCCCACTTGACCAAATCGTGAACAATGGGAAGACAGTGATATTTTATAAAGTATCATTCTGAAATAAAACAAAACACTCTCTAATGCTCTTGTGAGTGACAAAATTAGGCAGAAATGCACATTAAGATTCATGCAAAGGCTAAAATGAATAAATAGATAAATAACTATCTATATCTATATATAATGCATATGCAAAATTTAAAGTTTGTACAGCCAAGCTTTCAAATATTTTATAAAGTTTACAAATTCAGCAGCATTTCTTTTAAATTGCTTACAATTCAAAAGAAACTAAAAATAATACCAAGTAAGTTCATTGTAGACTCATCCAGAGGAAGTAAATAAATGTTACTGAATGACTTTAGTAGCATATGAGTAAAACAGAAACCCCTTTAAAATTTATTTCATTTTTTTGTGTTACAACTGTTGGTGTTCAGTGGTTCCTCTTGTCTCTCCTGGTGGTACTTGGAGAAACATAGGTGGCAGAGATCAATCCCAGGTCTCATGAAGTAACGTATACACATTGATCTATATATCAGCATCAAAATTGGCTAAATACATTTTGATTAAAGAGAATGGCATTACACATTCTATTTGCTTCAAATGAAATTCAAATAAATTGTAACTGATGTTAACACCTGTGACCATTTGAAATTAACACTCCATTGATGAAAGTATTATTAATGAAGACTCATTAAAACATGACATACTTTGGTTTTAAGGATTTTAACTGCATTTATAAGGAGGTACTACAAAGGATGTCAACCTATGAATAAAAGAGAGAATGGCCTGTGATCCAATTAAAATAGAAAGAAGTTTGAACTCTTAGCAAATAGCAAATCTGTATACATGATTTTGTATTTTAATCAATCAATCAATCACTTTCAACTTTTCTTCTATCATTTAGCCTTCTACTTAGCTGCATATTTGAACAATTATTGCTTTTTCCTTTTCCAATGTCCTCCTTTTCTATGACAGCTATAATACAGAAATACAGGCTTCAGAACATTATGGTTCCTAGGTTTTCTTCTAAAAATAGTTTAGAAGTATTATACTGCAATATAGTACACACACAATCTCTTCTGTTGATTTAGTTGATGAGAAATTAACTTTATCAATTTATTATCAAACATTGTATCAGGTGGTAAGACATTTTACATTTATTTCACTTTTAAATCTAAATAAGATGTATTCTTAAAATGTTTACCTAAATTGCACTTGCATTTTATCAATTAGCGTTCTGTGAGAATATTTGGGAAAATGCTGAATTACAATTTAACTGAAATTACTTATTGAAAAAATTAAATTTGTTATGTAACCAGCAAATGAAGATGTAGTTTAATTACCAGAGCTTAGTAGATATTATTAAGCTAAATATAATTCTATGAACATACACCTAAACAGTCTGCCTGTCTATGAGTTGATAAATATGTTTCATAATAGTATATATATAATATATATTTTATATATTTTAAAAATATATATTTAAAATATATATTTTTTAAAATATATAAAATATGTATATTATATATACTGTTATGAATTTTAAATTTATAATAGTATATATATTATATATATTATATATTATATATATACTACTATTATATTTTAAAATATATGAAAAGACATTATATATATATATATAAATGTCTTTCTTGTTGGTAAGGCACATGATTTAATTACAAATGTTTTTTATTTTTTTAAAGGCTCTAGATAATACACAGGATATAAATGAAAAACCAGTGTTTACTTAAGCCATCTCCTATGCAGAAGATGCTCTCCCTGTTCCCAGCAGCTCAAGAGGTGCCCAGGAGGGATGGCAGGTTCTAGCCCTGGCCCGCCACCCCAGCAGAGCCTCGCAACAAGCCAGACGAACCCCCCACTCCATGAGGGCTTCCATTTTCCATATCAGTACCTCCCCCTTGTCAGAACTCTACCCAGCATACCAGCCTATCACAGCCCGGCTAGATCGAGATCCACCTTGCAGCAATCTGGATTTAGAGATGACTACAAGTGTATGCTAACCACACAGCAGAGCCTAGCAAGCTACCTATGTCGTATTTGATATGCCAAATACCAGCAACAATTATAGACCTCATTCCCATGACCTGATGGAATGGTTTGAGGCTCTTTAGGTTCCTGGAGCAAGCAGGTGCCCTTGGGCTTTACTTGCATGAGACAGGTCATATGGAGATGTTACTGGTGCCCGCTCTAGCAAATTGATGATGAACGGGAAGATAGTGATAGTGATACTTAAGCCATCAAAAATCCTGCTTGTAAGCACATTTCATCAATTTAGTACAGATATATTTTGCATTACAAGTTTTGCTTACTGTACTTTGGATTTATTACATTATATATTATATTTATCAATTTATCTGCATGAGCATTGCTTTGATATAACAGAAACGAAACATTATATATCTGTGACAATCATCAGAAATATGAAATTTTGCTCTACAGAGAACTCCCAGTCTACCACAGAGACTAGATAGATTGCAGACACTTAAATTTAGGAGTTGTTTATTACAGAATATCTTATCCCACTCATATGAATATGAGCACTTTTACATGAATGCTCCAAATCCATTCAAGTTCCAGCAAACTGCAAAATTCATCTCAATAGCTGAATAGTTGTTTATACACACACACACACACACACACACACCTATATTACTGCAACTTCTTCATCTCCTCTTTTGCTGTTGTGCATAAAAGTTGTTAGGTTGTTTTCAGATCTCAGTCATTGTAAATAATATCACAATAAATATAAATGTGCAGATTTTCTCAGAATTCCTGTTTTATTTGTCTGCTTGCTTGCTTTTTGTGATTGTTTACTTGTGATAGATGCCCAACACCAGAACTGTAGGGACACAGGCATTGAATTAGAGGGTGTCCTGCTGAGTGAAGGCAGCCGGAAGGTCAAAAATAATGACAGATGAGCTCATTCATAAGTGCATTAGAAAAGCCAAATAAAGGACTAGATGATATCTCATACAAACAGACCAAAAGACAGAGCTTGCCGCTGAAGAAGCTGGAGGCAGGCATGCACAGTGTGGAGGCTGGAGGGATATGGGACAATAACAGGGGGTCTTAAATTATTTCAACTCTAAAAGTGACACTGATACTATGGTATAAAAATCACTTTTCACTTGTCTTCCTGTTGTTCATTGATTTTCTTGAGCAGGCACCAGTAATGTCTCCATTTATTGGGAATGAGGCCATTATTGTTACTGTTTTTGGCATTTCGATTACACCACAGGTAGCTTGCCAGGCTCTGCTGTGGTGGCTCTGAGTTCATCCCAGGGGCCCGTCTTTTCTATGTCAGACCATCAATATCTAGAGAAAGACTCTAGGTTTTAAAACTCTTAACAATGCTCCTCATTTCTTGAAGTACTATATTATCTTCTGCTTCCCATTGGTACAAATATTCCAAAACAGTTGTGACTTTTTCTAGATATTTTTCAGTCAATCCAGATATAATGTAACTAAGATTTCAGAGTCTAATTTCAGATAGAAAATATTTCACATCATAAATTTAGCACTTATTATCTGGGAAACTTCCAGCAAACACGTGTCTTATCTGATTAATAGGGCTAATAGCATGATAAAATTTAGAAACAGTCTAATGTAAAAAAGATGCATAATAAAATAGGCTGTTTTTATACTGCAGTATTCTAAGCAACCAGAAAAATAAGTCTCTGGTACACTTAACTCATTATTTTACCTCTACTTATGCAATGTTGATCGAAACAAGAGGAGCAAAAGGCAGTGAATGCTGTGTTCAGTGATATAGATTAATGTGTCAGAATTTTGTGAAAAATGAGTGGGAAGGAGATCTCAAAAATGAGAAGGTAAGACTACAATGATCGTTACAGTGTATAAATGTGCAAGATTCTAAAGAGGACCTGGTCCTAAACTTCATATTATCATCTAAGCCTGTTGTGAGGCCACTCTGAGACTGCCTGCCATCACAGCTGTGGGTTTGGTCTGTCTCATGTCCAGCTTTGCTGATTTTGATAGCTGCAGACTTGTAGCCATGTCTGCTGGGACATGGAGGTGGAGGGTAGGACTTAGAACCTCACTCAAGTCCGGCCGGCACAGCCACCTCCCCATGTGTCTGCTGTATTGAACCTGGCCAGGGGTCGGGCCATTTGCCACCCTCCTTCACTCCATGGGCTCCTCCACATGGGTTGAGAGGGGCAGCTCTGGATCTGGTCTATCTCTTGTCTGGCTTTGCTGATTGTGATGGACGTTGGTGGTGGGAATGGGGCACTGGTGGAGGGATGGGTGCTGAAGCACAGTATGATGGAGACCCAATTATGGACATCAATCTAATTGTATATCTCACTGTGGTATAATAAAAATTAAAAAATAAATAAATAAAAATTAGTAGAAAAAGAAAGGGTCATGATGTGAAGAACTTTGTAAGACTTCAGGGACGATCAATAACAACATGGTTTTATTTCAAAGAAGGGTGTTATTCAACTGTACCACTTTAAATGGTTTATTATTAAAGTACACATTTATTTTTGCTTTTTTGGGTCACACCCGGCAATGCTCAGGGGTTTCTCCTGGCTCTGCACTCAGGAATTACTCCTGGCGGTGCTCGGGGCACCATATGGGATGCTGGGGATCAAACTCGGGCTTCACAGGCCCGCCACATGCAAGGCAAACACCCTACTCTCTGGGCTATCACTCCGCCCCTAAAGTACATATTTTTAGTTTATAAATATTACTACCTGTGCATTACATTTCCAACTTAAAATGAAATACATTAAAATATGCATACTGGGACACTCAGGAGATGATTAAAAGCTCTATACTAATGCCTTCATTATGGTGATAGAGATAATACAAGGGCTAAGGATGCGTGTAGTCATTGCAGTTCCATGTCCAGCATCATGTGGGACCTGGAGCATTACTGGAGGCAACATGGAATCCCCCAGCAATTTGAAGTGGCTTACATAACTGTCAGCACCACATAACAAGTCCTGCAATATATCCAGGGCCGGAGCATTGAACTGGTGGTGGGACTGGGTAAGAATCGATAGAAGGAATCCCTAAGTCTCCTGGTACTGGTGGGGAATCCCCAAATAATTAAATGTTTTCCTATAGCTTCATTTATTTTTGTGAGTCATTGCAGTTACTCCCACCTTTTTCAGACCACTAAATTCAAAGCTTAAACGGCACAATAAAAACATTATTTTTTTTTTCTAATGGGCTGGACATGTAATGCGATTTGGAGATGGGCTGGACATGTAATGCGATTTGGAAATGACCGCTGGACTAGCCTCGTTACTGACTGAATCCCACGGGGTGTCAAAAGATCACGTGGCTGCCTGCCTACAAGATGGTCAGACTTCTTCGTCAAGACCCTGAATGAACGGTTTGAGGCTCTTGTATTCCTGAAGCAACCAGATGCCATTGGGCTACACTGGCACTTGAGAGGTCAAATGAAAATGTTACTGGCACCTTCTCGAGGAAATTGATGAATAATGGGATGCCAAGTGATTAAGTGATCTTTTTCTAAAAATCTTTCAAGTTAACAAATATTTTACAAATTTTTGGAAGTCTAAAAAGTGAAATCATTAATTTTCTCTAGAATAGGGTACATATTGAGGATACTCAAATGCAAAGATATTTGCCCATGAGAGCATTGAGGGAACAACGAAATGCAAACTTTTATAGCATACTGATTTCAAGAGTAGACAAAAATTATAGTAAGTTAGTTTATCTGGGTATGTCTACTACAACTTTCATTTATTATGACATATAATGTTTTCAATATCTACCATACTTTTAAATTTCAAACACAGATCTTTAAGCCATGTGGCTATGTACTTCTCTCTTAAAATTTTCCATATAATAGTTATATTGTAGCCAATGTTTACAGGAATGATTGGCATAACATAAAACAAAAGAGTGCAAGTAGTATAAACATACAATTGATGATGCAAATCTTCAGTACTTGGTATTTTATAAAACCCTAAAATAAACTCAAAATTTTATAATTTTTCTCCAGTAGTTCTGATGTTTTTGGTCACTTGTATCATTTGTAGCACTTGTCTTCCCGTTGTTCATCGATTTTCTCGAGTGGGCAATGTAACTTCTCCATATATCCTGTCACATGCTAGTGTAGCCCAAGGGCAACTGCTCACTCCAGGAACATGAAGATCCTCAGCTTCAAACCATTCCTTCAAGTCATGGGAATGAGATATATAATTGTTACTGGTTTTTGGCATATCAAATATGACATGGGTAGTTTGCCATGCTCTTCCGAGAGTGGGTGGGATACTCTTGTAGTAGCCTCTCATTTTGTGTATGGTATGTGTTGTTAAACTGAGACCCGAAAACAGGGAGCGACCATCTCTTCTGCTGGGTGTAGCTCTGACGAGCTGTGGAGTCTGGATGTTGAAATGGTGGCCCTCATGGTGTGGGGGTTCCTCTGGCTTCTTGTGAAGCACTGCTGGGATGGTGGGCCTCCCAGCTGGGATGTTTATGCTGGGATGTTTTTGGTACTGAAATTATTTTGGAGCTTAAAATTCCCCACACTTCAATGAGGCTTTTTCTTTCATGCTGGCTTCTTCAATATAAGATTTTTTCAAGAGACAGGTCAGTTGCTAAATATAATATCATATGCAAAGTGACTCAGGTTCACTAAAAGGACAAAGAACCTACGGCTCCGGGCACATCTCTTCGAATCCACCGTTCTCCCTGCATTAACATACGCCTCAGAGACCTGGGCCCTACGAAAAGCAGGATGAGAATGCTATTCGGGTCTCCCAGAGAGGAATCGAAAGAGCTATGCTTGGAATATCAGGTCTCACTCAAGTGAGAGAAGGAATCCCGAGTTCTGACCTCCGTCGCTATTCCAGAATCAGGGGCGCTGTCTCGTTTGCCAAGGCATCGAAAATCAGATGGGCTGGACATGTAATGCGATTTGGAGACAACCGCTGAACTAGAGCCGTTACCTAGACTGGATCCCACGGGATGTCAAAAGATCACGTGGCCGCCCACCTACAAGATGGTCAGACTTCCTTGTTAAGACCCTGAAGGAACGGTTTGAGGCTCTTCATATTCCTGAATCAACCAGATGCCATTGGGCTACATTGGCACGTGATAGGGTCCAATGGAAATGTTACTGGCGCCCGCTCGAGCAAATCGATGAATAACGGGATTCAAGTGATCAAGTGATCAAGTGATGCAAAGTGACTACAGAAATGGAATATTATGCTGGAATGTGGAAGTCACTTTCCAACTTAGCTTATGACTTGTTCAAACTCATGCAAAAATATTTGTGCAAATAAAACAAAAATCACCTACATGCACATATATTTCTGGTAACATAGGGCATACTTGAACCTGAAGGTCAGAGGTTATATAAATCAATATCCTCCTTCTGAAAGATGTCTCCTTCGGAAAATATATCAATCTCTTTTTTTCTCTTTTAACCCTCCTAAGAAATTTTCTTCACAATTTCTAATTAGCAAATCAGGATCACTCAAAAAGATTCTCTTGCTCTCTCTCTCTCACTCAAAAAGATTCTTTCTTTCTTTCTTTCTTTCTTTCTTTCTTTCTTTCTTTCTTTCTTTCTTTCTTTCTTTCTTTCTTTCTTTCTTTCTTTCTTTCTTTCTTTCTTTCTTTCTTTCTTTCTTTCTTTCTTTCTTTCTTTCTTTCTTTCTTTCTTTCTTTCTTTCTTTTCTGGTCTTTCTTTCTTTCTTTCTTTCTGTCTGTCTTTCTGTCTTTCTGTCTTTTTTTCTGTCTTTCTGTCTTTCTTTCTGTCTTTCTGTATTTCTATCTTTCTGTCTTTCTGTCTTTCTGTCTGTCTGTCTTTCTGTCTTTCTTCCTTTCTTTCTGTCTTCCTTCCTTCCTTCAATCCTTGCTTCCTTCCTTCCCTCCTTCCTTGCTTCCTTGCTTCCTTCCATCCATCCTTCTTTCCTTCCTTCTTTCCTTTCCTTCCTTCCTTCCTTCCTTCTTTCCTTCCTTCTTTCTTTCCTTCCTTCCTTCCTTCCTTCCTTCCTTCCTTCCTTCCTTCCTTCCTTCCTTCCTTCTTTCCTTCCTTCTTTCTTTCCTTCCTTCCTTCCTTCCTTCCTTCCTTCCTTCCTTCCTTCCTTCCTTCCCTTCCTTCCTTCCTTCCTTCCTCCCTTCCTCCCTCCCTCCCTTCCTCCCTTCCTTCCTTCCTTCCTTCCTTCCTCCCTTCCTCCCTCCCTCCCTTCCTCCCTTCCTCCTTCTTTCCTTCCTTCCTTCCTTCCTTCCTTCCTTCCTTCCTTCCTTCCTTCCTTCCCTTCCTTCCTTCCTTCCTTCCTTCCTTCCTTCCTTCCTTCCTTCCTTCCTTCCTTTCTTCCTTCCTTCCTTACATCCTTCCTTCCTTCCTTCCTTCCTTTTTTCCTTTCTTTCCTTACTTATGGATGTACAAGTATGTCATAATATATGGGCTTACTGTAAGAGAATTGTCAATCAGGCTATACTTTTCTAAGTATATTTATTGGCTAAGAATGGAACTTCATAATGAAAATGCCTTACAAAGCGATCTGTATACATTTCACAAATTTAATTTTGCCCATGATGATGTAAAAATATTCTCCCCTAATCGTACCTCTAGTGTGAGTTTTAAATGTAAATTAATAAATCTTGAATATTGCATTTTGTCTTTACTCCTTTTACTCAGAAATATTACAAAACAAACATTAGTATGGATTGATTAATCATGTATGAATTGCAGATATAATAATAAGATTCTCCTTATTTTTCCCTAATTCCCTGAGTTGATATGGCTTTAATTTTTTTAAAAATTACCTATGGTATAACAGTTTAAATTATACTCTGAGAATATCTTGCTGATATAATGCAACCCATTGCTCATTTTCTTGAAAATACTTTCACTTTTGTTAAACTGGATATTAATATCCAAGGTCATAGATACAAGCTGAGTAAGGAGCAATAATATTTTTGGCAAAATAAATGCAGGTGACTCAGCTATTAAGAGACTTTATTTGAGAAGAAGAATTTTATCATTAATGTAAGAAAAGCCACCTTGACAGCATAAAAACAATTTAAAATAACAAAGCTGTTCCTCGTTAAAGTTGAGATAGCATGTTCCTATAAAGTTTTGCAATGTATGTAACTTTAAGATTCATTATGGGGCAACTGTTGCAGTTTCTATTTCAATTGTTTTGGCTTTTGTAGCATGAGAGAAATATCTTATTAAGAATCATGGCAGTCTAAATTAGTTGTTTCCTTCTGCATAAAAAAAACATAAAATATTGTCACTTTCGGCTTTGGCCTGAAATGAAGAGCTCCTTATGACATGTTAAAAGATTTTATCTTTCTGGAAAGATGACAGCTTGATGATTTAAAACAAAGCACGTCAATAGGTAGTATGAATTAACAAGAAGCATGATCACTTTTAAAACCAATATTGGCTCACATTTTAGATAAGGCACAGATAAAACAAAGTCATTATGAGGGACATATAAGTCAAACTAATTCAGAGAGAAACCTTGTTCCATCACCTTGTCTCCAGTTCCTCCCTGTCTGCCACTGCCTCCTTGTTATAAAGACTCAGTTGTTTAGACCGGTTCTCAGACTCTGCTGACTTTGGACATCTATTATTCCATTACTCTGCTCCTTTATATTCCACATTAGAGAGAGATCATTCTCTTGCTATATCTACACATGGACACATAGACTGTAGTTCTATTAACATAATAGAAAATTGCATGGTTTCATATTTTCTTCCAGTCAAGTAGTATTCAATTGTTTACAAATACCATAGTTTCTTTTTTTAGCCCTAGTTGTAGACATGTGTGTTGTTTCAGATTTGGGCTATTGAATCAATACCTTGAAATGAGCAATTTGCATTCATAACTGTAAAGCATATTTCTGGAATGCATGTAAAATCTTAAGATAAACTATAAATAGCAAGTGATTGCATTACACTGGCTGGTTACCTTAAAAATTGTCCAATAAGTACATATGTTTAAAGGGTTGTATGACACATGCATATTTACATACTTTACAATTCAAATGTCATGTCTGATTCACCTAATTAGAGTGAATAGCAAAGTGCTAGGACCAGGTACTAAATTTGCTGTTTAAATATTGGGTTTTTGTTGGTGATACAAGTGGTATGTTGGACCAGAAGCATAATATAGTGGGCAAGGTAATTTCTTGTTACAACAGATTTGGCTCTCTCCCTGGCACCACGTTTGTTTCTACACCTAACCAGGAGTTAACTCTAAGCACAGAGCCAGAAGTTAGCCCCAAACACTTCCAGTTGTTGTCTCAAAAACAAAACAAAAAGAAACAAACAAAAAAATCTAGACAGAGTTCATGCAAGGTAATCACTCTGCTGAACTCTTGTTCCAGCCCAACATTTTTAATTTTCCTCATATGTTTCTACAAATTACCCTTGAATCATTTTCCTACTGGATAATCCAAGATCCTGGACTCCCCAACATAACCTCTTCTTGCAAATTCCCTTTATGCTGTTGATTATTTTCCTTTATTTGTGGTTCCTTATTTCACTGTTTGAATTTGTTGTTATAACTGCACAAAATTATTGTTGGCTGGAAACATCGGTCAATAGTTTTCTTAGTGTGCTTGGCTTATCTCACTCCTCTCCCCATCACTGTCTCTAATTAAAGGACACTAGATGTTCAATATGGAAATGTGCTGCACTAGCTCAAAAGAGCATATATGAGCAATATAAATATGCATCTGGCACAAGTAAATTAAGGTCACAATGAATTTATTTTCATCCTCTGATTGTGTTTTCACTGGGATGACTATAAATGTCTGACATAGTTTAGCTAAATTTATGTGTCAATATTCTTTTCAAAAATATAGCATAAAAGACATAATACTAGCAAACAGTAAACACTAGAATTCATAGATACTAATCATGGGTACTATGTAAATTAATAATTCAATTGGAATGAAATGAATCTAAATTTATAATTTTGTATTTAAATTTGGCTGTTTTTTTGGGGGGTACACACACCTGGCAATGCTCAGGGTTATTCTTGGCTCTATATCACTTGTATCACTTGTCTTCCCGTTGTTCATCGATTTGCTCCAGCAGGCACCAGTAACATCTCCATATGTCCTTTCACATGCTAGTGCAGCCCAAGGGCATCTGCTCGCTCCAGGAACATGAAGAGCCTCAAACCATTCCTTCAGGTCATGGTTTGTTACTGCCTATAGTTGTTACTTTTTTTTTTGGCATATCAAATAAGACACATGCAGCTTGCCAGGCTCCACCATGCGAGTGGGGTGGTCTTGTAGTAGCTTCTAATCTCCTGAATTTATTGATGAATTGCTTTGCAGGAACTGCTTGGCTCTACACTCAGGAACTTTCCCTGACTGTGCTCAGGGGACCATACGTGATGCTGGGAATTTAACTCAGGTCAGCACAATGCAATGCAAACATTATATGCACTGGACTATGACTCCAGCCTCTAAATGTTTTATGTGTTAGTTCAACTTATCAGTTCCTTCATTCACATGCTATAGGCGTCTTTGACCTATAATAGATACTGAGATTGTAACAATAATTTTGAGTAGTTGTTCTCCTCCTGAAACCTGAAGTCTGGTTGGGGACCAATACCAAAAGAAACTGTCCCCATAAATACACTGACAAATCAACTTAATGTTAAATAAGTGAATAGTATTTGATGACAGAATGATAGGGAGAATAAACCTCTGTTTTTCAGTGCTTAATTGAGAGAAATAACCTTCCTGAGGTTGAATTGTGGTCTGAAAAATGGATAGAGACTAAGCATTTCCAGAAAAGAACATTTCAGCAAAGTATTCCAAATACTTAGAATAGATAAAAAAAAAAGCAAGTAAATATTTTTGTTACGAGGGAGGAGAATGTCAAAAAAAGCAATAACCAGGGTGACTCTACCAAGAGGGAGTGAGTATAAGAGTGGGCTAAAGGAGGGAGGAATTTTAGTTTCAGGTTATTTTATTGGTTCTTCTATGATTCAAACGCTGATGTGTTCAGCAATAGGGACTATATGTGATCTTACTCTTTAGCAGTATAACTCTGACCTGCTGAAGAGTAGAAACTGGAAACTATATTAAGACTCACAGATGAAAATTCACATCTTAATTAAAGTTCTGAAAAGGACATTTTCAAGATCATTCATGTAATTAGTAGAATTCAGCATATTGCAGCTACTAGTATGGGATTAGGATGAGAGTCAGTTCCCGTATTGATTTTATGTTGGATTCTGGATGCTGTTTTGTGTGTGTTTGTGTGTGTGTGTGTGTGTGTGTGTGTGTGTGTGTGTTTTAAGTTACTTGCATCTCTTCTCATTTTTCCCCCCATATAACCTTACAGAAACCCAGGGTCACACATTTGTCATGTTTGCAACTTCCTGACTTTCCTTTAAGTTAAACATTTCTGAATAACCTTTCACTTTCTCTTCTTATTTTGTTTCCTTGTGATCACATTGGGGCCACCTTAGTTATCAATGATATGTCAATCTTAAAAGAAGCTCATGAATAAAAGCTAAAAAGTCATTTTACAGCAGTGAAACCACAGCCCTAAGTGGACAGACATATTTCACATGGTTAGAACGCCTACAGAAAAATGAGAAGCTTGGTATGCTAACTCTTGAACATGATTTTGCAGGAACTGCTTTATGAGTGCAATGAATGAGTTATAATTATTTTTTCAAAAAGAAACAACTCTGGGCAGAATGCATTAGCTCAGATACTTCTATCTCATCTTATTGTTATTCACTTTTTTAGGGTTGCTCAAAGATGATTCTTTGCTCTGTGCTCAGGAAACACTTCTATTGAGGATTGAGGGTCTATGTGGGGTGTCAGGGGATCAAACTTGGGTCTGTGGCATTCAAGACAAGTATCCAAACTGCTATACTATCTCTCCAGCCTCAAAAAGACTTATCTTTTCCTGTCAAACCATCCGGTAGAGTTTAAAATGTGGAACAAATTATGTTTTCAGAAGGATCGCACATAAAAATATATTATATACATGGCCATATGAACCAATGTCCTCAGGGGTCACTTTTATGCTGTTCCTGTAACCTACCTACTTTTTTTTATCGAAATATAAAAGATAGAACTCTCAGCCCCTACTTCTATATAGATAAACACCCCTGAATTGTAGGAACATGACATAGATTAAGTATCTTTCCTGCTTTCCTTAAAAAGGCTGGTGTGGCTTTGATAATGTATTACTCTCTGGTACACATGGACCAGTGTACTAGAAATTTGTATTCATTTATTTATGTATGTTTGAGTAAGGGTCACATGCATCAGTACTTAGAGATTTCTCCTGGTTCTGTACTCATAGATGACTCCTGAATTTGAATTTTAAGTGAATTTTAAGTCATATTGCACACTTGCAAGGCTGGTGATCTATTTGCTACACTAGCATGTTACCGCTAGTTAAAATTTGATTGAAGATATATTGATAGAATTAGTTAAGATCTGCCCACTTTACTTATTTTTTGAGATGTTTATTTTGCCATTCTTAATAGCAGGGCAATGCTTAGAGTAATAAGACTTCGTAACCCATCTCTGAACTATTTTCCACTACTGACAATATTATAAGTTATATCATACTTTAATCAGAAACTACAAGAGAAATAATATTTGTAGACAATCACCAAAATTAGGAGAAACTCAAAGCAATGGTCTAGCCAGGAATGTAAGTCCAAATACATGGGATTTAAATTAACCACATGCTCTTTCTTTAGGGAAATTAGCTATTTACAGGGAAAGTAAAATAAACAAATTAAAAAAGAGACAGGTTGAACTAACCTATATTATCAAAACTGTGGACTGAAAAATTCACGAAGGGGATGAAAGGTTTTCTTGAAATAAAAGTGGTTCAAATTGTTAGGAAGCAAAGATGTGAAGACATTGTAATTTTCAACTATTTTTGGAGTTAAGTAGTTTTAAGTTATGAGTGTTTAACTTTCTTCTATCTTTTGTAATATCTGGAATAGTAGAGTTGGTGTCTCTCTGGGCACAAAACCAAGGGAAATCAAGTATAGCTTGCAATACATACATTTAGGGGTTATCATTCATATCTCTGTGCCTATAATCAATGCTCAGTTCTAGTCTGGAGTTACCATTTCCAACAGTTATTAGCATACTGATCCCTTCGAGAGACTCACAGATATGGGGCAGAGCTGCTACTGGCTCTCCCTGTGCCCAGTCCCTCATGAGGCGCCCGGGAGGGATGGCAGGTTCTAGCCCTGGCCCGCCACCCCAGCAGAGCCTCTTAACAAGCCAGACAACCCCCCCACTCCATGAGGGCCTCCATTTTCCTCATCCGGATTTCCCCCTCATCAGAACTCCACCCAGCAGACCAGCCAGCCTATCACAGCCCGGCTTGGCTGCGCAGTTCATCAATAAATGCTGGATTTTGAGATGACTACAAGAGTATGCTACCCACACAGCAGAGCCTGGTAAGCTACCCACATCGTATTTGATATGACAAATACCAGTAATAATTATAGACCTCATTCCCATCACCTGATGGAATGATTTGAGGCTCTTTATGTTCCTGGAGCAAGCAGGTGCTCTTGGGCTCTACTTGCATGAGACAGGTCATATGAAGATGTTACTGGTGCCCACTCGAGCCAATCAATGATGAACGGGAAGACAGTGATACAGTGACAGTGATCCCTTTTCATCTTATCTAACCCCTGACTCACATGCACTTGTAGATTCCAAACACTGACAAGTCCTCCTTATCCATATTAATATACCATTGTGTCTTTATCCAGTGTTCTGTTCAGGTTGTTTCTGTATCTTGACTATTGTGAATAGTGATCTTATGAACATAGTAGTGCACAGTGCAGATGGTGTCTCTAATTTTTTTTGGTCACCCAGGGTATATTCTCGGAAGAGCTATTGCTAGGTCAATGGGATCTCACCTTCTAGATTCTTGAGGAATGTCCATATTGTTTTCCAGAAAGGCTTTACTAGTGAAATTCCCACCAACAATGGATGAAACTCCCTTTTCCCCACATCCACACAGGTTGTTTGTTCTTGCCCTTTTGCATGTTTGCCAGTCTCTGTTGTGTGAGATGATATCTCATTGTAGTTTTGATTTCATTTCCATGATGATTAGTGATGAAGAGCAATTTTCATATGCCTTTTTGCCATTTGTAGAAATTTTATCATAGTTATTTCTACACCTTACAAATTTTCCTCATTACATATTCCTTTATATGCCATACACATTTTCCTCATTAATAATGCTTTATATTCATTTGATATGGGTAATGTTAGAATTTATAAGCCAACAATGTAATGTCATTTTAAATTACTAGCAATAGTCAGAATTCCTAAGATATTACCGAATAGCATTTTCTCTTCCAGGATCCCATCCCAGACAGCACTTTATATTCAGTTGTGTAATTTATCCTTAGGTTTCTCTTGGCTATGAAGGTTTTCAGATTTGCCATGTTTTCAATACCTTGACAGTTTTGTGGAGTGTACAGAAATGTTTTGTTATTATTTCAGTTCTATTATTTATTGTGGCTTGATGCTTTTCACATGATTAGATTCATGCCATGGGTTTTGGAGGATGAATATCAATCTAATTATATGTGATATCCATCATATCTTTGTTTACTGAAAGGCCTCCAAAACAATGCACAAGTACCAGGAGCCATTTTGAGTGATTTTCTTCCTTTCTTAAAGGCCTTAAAATTCAGTGCATTGGTCCAGCTGAGCAAGTCCATCAGGGCCATGGATTGAAGTGTTCAGAGGACGGGGTGCTGTTTGGAAAGGACTTGCTGGCTTCACACATACAAGCTGTGAACTGCAAGATTTTGAGCTACCTTTACAGATATGATTATTAACATATCACATTAAGAAACATGATTTAAGACTGTTGTTAATCTTGATACTCCAATTAAAAATATCTGTCAGATTTCTTTATTGTAAAGTAAGTATCATACAGAAGGTGATATTTAGTCTTCTTTCAGTCTGTATTCTGAAAGAAAATACTATAAATAATTTATAGTTAAAATGTTGGAAGTTGGACTGGAGCAATACTACAATTGGTAGGTCATATGCCTTGCATGTGGCCAACCTGGCTCAATCCTCGGCATCCCAAATGGTGCTCAGAGGACTGTGAGAACTAATTCCTGAGTGCAGAGCCAGTAGTAACCCCTGAGAATTGCTTGGTGTGACAAAAAAAGGAAAACATAATAATAATAATGAATAAAAAACAAAATTGTGGAAAGCTATGTTTCCTCTTCTTTGAGTGACTGTATAGGGCTAAAGTAGCTTGTTTTGCATGACACTAACCTAACTTGGATTCCCAAGCAACCCCTGCATCCAGAGGAATATTTATGAGTTCAGAGCTCTCAAACCCAATGCTAATAAACAAAACAAACAAAAATTGTAGAATCTTTTTCATGTGGGAATTTTCTCTTCTTCCTCATATAGTTATTAAATTGTTTACTACATAAGAGCCATTTATGTCTAAAATTTTATTGGAAAATACAGTGCTATCTTGCATTCTTAGAAAGCTAGAACTCACTCTAGAGAACTATCTCTGTAGTTATCAGTTTAACTATTTCAACCATCTTAAGTTTGAATTTCACATTTCCTTGAATTTTATAATTTTATATTTTTTATATAAGAATCCTTTATAAGATATGTCTTGAAATATATTTTTCCCAATCTATGCCTTTTTATTTTCCTTATTTTGTGGTGGTGATGTGTTGGAGAGTAAATTTGTTCCCCAGCAATTTTGGGGAGCAGAACAGGATCCCCTTCTGCCTCAAGGAGACCAGCTGCCTATGGATAGACAAAGACTTGCTAATCCAGCAAAGTTCCAAAAGGCTTTTACTTACACACTGTCTTCCCGTTCATCATCGATTTTCTCGAGCAGGCACCAGTAACATCTCCATATGACCTGTATCATGCAAGTAGAGCCCAAGAGCACCTGCTTGCTCCAGGAACATAAGGAGCCTCAAACCATTCCATCAGGTCATGGGAATCACGATCACGATCA
This sequence comes from Cryptotis parvus, assembly GCA_021461705.1. Lineage (NCBI taxonomy): Eukaryota > Metazoa > Chordata > Mammalia > Eulipotyphla > Soricidae > Cryptotis > Cryptotis parvus. The sequence continues at coordinate 308,506 of JAJIBD010024647.1, read as the reverse complement.
CGATCTTCCCGTTGATCATCTATTTGCTAGAGCAGGCACCAGTAATATCTCCATATGTCCTGTCTCATGCCAGTAGAGCCAGGGGCATCGGCTTGCTACAGGAACATAAAGAGCCTCAAACCATTATATTAGGTCATGGGAATGACCTAATATAGTATTACTGGAATTTGTCATATCATATACAACATGAGAAGCTTGCCAGGCTTGCCGAGCGGGAGGCAAACTCTTTTAAACACCTCCAAATAAAGCATTTATTGATGAACCGCCGCGGCCGCATAGCGGCCGCAAGCCCGGGCTGTGATGGGCTGGTCTGCTGGGTGGAGTTCTGATGAGATTGTTACTGGTATTTGACATATCAAATATGACATGGGTAGCTTGCCAGGCTCTGCCTTGCGGGTAGCATATTCTTGTAGTCATCTCAAAATCCAGCATTTATTGCGGCCGTGCAAGCTGGGCTGTGATAGGCTGGTATGCTGGGTGGAGTTTTGACAAGGGGGAAGTCCGGATGTGGAAAATGGAGGAGCCTCCTGGAGTGGGGGATTGTCTGGCTTGTTGTGAGGCTCTGCTGGGGTGGAGGGCCAGGGCTAGAACCTACCATCCCTCCTGGGTGCCTCACAAGCTGCTGGGAACAGGGAGAGCCAGTAGCAGCTCTGCCCCGTGTCTGTGAGTCTTACTTACACAAGTTATTACAATTCAAGGACAGGAAACCCACAAGCGTCCAATGCCTAGCTGGGCCCAAGCCTAGTGCTTGGGTTATAATCCTCAAGGCAACATGGCTTCGAACCCTGAGCGATATGCACCAGTAAAGGTCAGAACCAAACTGGGAGCAGGTAGAGAACTGAACTGTCAGAAAGAGAGTGAGAACAAGAGAGAGAGAAAGAGAGAGAGTGTGTGTGCTCCCTCTTTTATAACCGTTTTGTCTCTGACCTGGCCCACAGGGACAGGTCACAGTCAAGGTCAATTATGTCATATGCAAGTTTGCTTCCCCAAGCAAGTTCACCTGGCCCAGGCCAATCTAATGCTAATTTGCCCTCACCAAGATCTCCTCTGGAGGTTCCCTGCAAGCTTGTGTAGAGATGGGGGGGAAGGCCTTCTAAGATGAAATATATTTCAGGATTAATACAAAAGGAATGTATCTGTACCATGAATATTTTATAGTCAGGTAAATATTTCTTTAAACTTTCAGAAGATCCTTATTTTTACTTCATGGTTGTTCAGGCTACTAGCCTCTAGAATTACTGAGATCCATGCTCACTTGCCAGGATTCCACAGCATTTCTTCGTGATTTAATTATGGCTATATTAACTAAAGGAAGATCCAATGTAACCAGATAGATACTGGTATGATTTGTTGATCCCCATGGGGATCTGTGATAGTAGAGAGGAAATATTTATACCAGTTAACAAAGAATTCAAGGTAAGAGAATTCCATCACATAGAAAGCTACAGATCCAAACTGTTTTCTTACCTATATCCCCCATGTGACCTGCAGAAGATGGCTCCAGGCAAGATGCAGAGACTCTGAGCAGCTGTGATCGGGAAGTGTATACCAATAGTGGAGGTTTGTGTCTCATCTTGTGTGCTCAGGGCTTACTCTTGCTCTGTTTAGGTATTACTCCTGCTAATGCTTAAGCAAGGAAGCACCTTAAGCCCTCTGTTCTTTCTCTGCAGTTTCAGTATTAATTATAGCATTTTTTCAAAAAAATACTACAAATATATATACATATATATTGTATTTATATATTTGTATATATGATATAGTTGTTTGTATTTATCTGTTTATCTATCTGTTTATATATTTGTTTTTTATTTTAATATAAATTCACTGTTGCATCTAAATACTCACCAAAATCTGTGACCATATTTTCATAGGCCCATAATTTTATAACATTTTATCATTAATAATATTTATATATATCTTTATAGTTTACATTTAGACAGGATTTGTTTTGATTGAATACAAAAATGAGACCTGTCTAGCAAATATATATTTCTTTTTAACACATTGACAATCAATTACTCAGCCGCATTTGAAAAAAAATCCACTGTTTATCCACTGCTTACCTTTGCTCCTTTGAAAAGTTAAGCTTTCTAATTGAAGAAACATATTTTTGGCCCACTGTTCTATTTCACAAATGTATTTGTCTTTCTTTTCACCAATATCATATTGGATTAATGTCAGTATTCTAATTTCATGTCTCATTCAATATGACATTGGCTATCCTGGCCTTTTCTACTCTTAGTATAACTTTAAAACCAAATTATAAATCCCTGAAATAGCTTACTAGAATCTTGATTGAAATTGTAATGAATCTATAGATCAAATTGGAAATAAGTTGACATTTTAGTATTATTAATTCTTCCATATATAAACATGGCATAGTTGTTTTATTTATTTATGTCTTTCCTAAGGATATCTTTTGCATGTTGTAACTATACGTAATCTATTTAAATGACACATTTCATTTTATGTTAACAGACATCAAAATGTGTTTAAATTATATGTATGCATGTATCTATTTTATTGAATTTTGGTCACAGTCTGTGGTGATCAAAAGCTTATTCCTGACTAGTGCACTCAGGAGTCTTGGATGGCATGATTTGGGGCATCATATGGGACAAATGTAAAAATAGCACCCATTTGTTCTAGTTCTAGTTCTTAATTGCTGACATAAAATAAAGGAATTTACTGATTTGGTTGTTTATTTTGGGCCTCACACAGTTCAGGTCTTACTCCTGGCCTTGTGCTCAGGGATTACTCCTGGCAGGAACACGGAGCCATGAGGTTCCAAGGATCTAATTCAAGTTGGCTGTGTGCAAGGTAAATAAATGTCCTATCCTCTGTATTATCACTCCAGTCTCACAATTCACTCTTATACATTAATCTTGTGTCCTGTAATCTTGATATAATCACTAACTTGTTCTCAGTGTTTTTGGATATATTATTCAGAATGGAGAAAACAGAGACTCATTACATATGCAAGTGGATAATACTTGGTTCTACAGATAGATTAATTCTAGTTATTTGAAACAAAATGGATGGAACTGCAGCTGTTATATCTGTTTTTATTCCACACTGAGAATGTCTTATTTGTAATTGTTACATGTAAAGTGGATATATGCATAAGTTAAACAAATGAAAGTCATGTTTTTGGTGACATTTGGTGAAATTAGAAGTGGTCCAATAAGATATCCATGAGTGATGTGATGGAAAATCATTTGCAGACAGATTTTGTTTGTACATATATAAATGTATATTGAAAACTTCATGGAAACCACAAAATTCTTTTTATGCATATGATATGCTGAGAGTAGAAAAATAAAATCATATAAAATACTCAGCTTAAATTAATAAAGACAAAAAATAATTTATATGGAGCACATGGAGAGATAATTCAAAGTATGCCTCATACAGGAGTCTGTAGTTTGACACCAAGAGCTACTTGATCCCTAAGCACTTGGTACTGAGTATTCATTTAAAATTATTGGGGCCAGAGCGATAGTTCAGCTGGTAGGGCATTTACCTTGTGCACAGCCCACCTGGGTTTGATCCCGGCATCCCATATGGTCCCCGAGCACCGCCAGGAGTAATTCCTGAGTGCAGAGCCAAGAGTAATCCCTAAGCATAGTTGGGTGTGACCCCCAAAAGAAAAATAAATAACTAAATAAATAAATAAAATTATTGTGAACCCAGATAACAAAACTAGAATTTAGAATAAAACTGAGTAGAAGAAAAAGACTAGAAGAAGGAAAATGTGAAGCAGTGTGGTATCAAGGGTTCCACACAGAATGAATCACTATCACTATCACTATCTTCCTGTTCCTCATCGATTTGCTCGAGCAGGCACCAGTAACATCTCCATATGACCTGTCTCATGCAAGTAGAGCCCAAGGGCACCTGCTTGCTCCAGGAACATAAAGAGCCTCAAACCATTCCATCAGGTCATGGGAATGAGGTCTATAATTGTTACTGGTATCTGGCATATCAAATACAACATGGGTAGCTTGCCAGGTTCTGCCGTGAGTGTAGCATACTCTTGTAGTCATCTCTAAATCCAGCATTTATTGATGAACCGCGCGGCCACAAGTGGCTGCGAGCCGGGCTGTGATAGGCTGGTCTGCTGGGTGGAGTTCTGATAAGGGGGAAGTTCAGATGTGGAAAATGGAGGTCGTCATTGAGTGAGGGTTCATCTGGCTTGTTGTGAGGCTCTGCTGGGGTGGCGGGCCAGGGCTAGAACCTGCCATCCCTCCCGGGCACCTCATGAGCGGCTGGGCACAGTGAGAGCCAGTAGCAGCTCTGCCCCATGTATGACTCTGGATCAGCATACCTGGGCCGGATTTAAAAAAGACTGAGGCTGGGTGGATCTCGATGAGCCGGGCTGTGATAGGCTGGTCTGCTGGGTGGAGTTCTGACGAGGGGAAGTCCGGATGTGAAAAATGGAGGTCCTTATGGAATGGGGGTCGTCTGGCTTGTTGTGAGCCTCTGCTGGGGTGGCGGGTCAGGGCTAGAACCTGCCATCCCTCCCGGGCACCTCAAGAGCAGCTTGGCCCATTGAGAGCCAGTAGCAGCTCTGTGCCATGTCTGTCCAGAATGAATCATGGACCAGAATTACTTTATTAATATTCATTTAGGTCAGTATAACACCGAGTGTAGAAATAGAGAGTAAAAGTAATGTCAAGGTCTCCTGGTCACTAATAAGCAGGTCTTTAAGATGAGTGAGATTGTGAAGAGATAACAGGAGTAACTAAAATTCATGTGAATGAACAATGCAGGATGTGAAAGAAGAAATACGTAACAGATTAGATTATCCAGGCTGGTTTGACCTTATGCACTTCTGATCACTGAGCACTAGATACTCAGTTAAAATTTTCATAAACCCTGATAACAAAACTAGAATTTATAATAAAATTAACGGCAAAACTAAGGGAAAATAATAAAAACAAAGGACTGGAGTGATAGTCCAGCAGAGAGGGCATTTGTCTTGCATGTGGCCGATCCAGATTAGATTCCCTGGCACCCCATATGGTCACCAAAGCCCTGCCAGGAGTGTTCCTGAGTGCAGAACCAGGAAAAACCTCTGAGCATCGCTGGGCGTGACCCAAAAAGCAAAAAAAAAAAAAATGAAACAAAATATAGAACTCCTCAATGCCTCACTTAAGTGAGAGAAGGAATCGGAGTTCTGACCTCCGTCGTTATCCCAGAATCAGGGACGCTGTCTCGCTTGCCAAGGCATCAAAAATCAGATGGGCTGGACATGTAATGCGATTTGGAGACAACCGCTGGACTAGAGCCGTTACCGACTGGATCCCACGGGATGTCAAAATATCACGTGGCCGCCCACCTACAAGATGGTCAGACTTCCTTGTCAAGGCCCTGAAGGAACGGTTTGAAGCTCTTCATATTCCCGAATCAACCAGATGCCATTGGGCTACATTGGCACGTGATAGGGTCCAATGGAAATGTTACTGGCGCCCGCTTGAGCAAATCGATGAATAACACGATTCAAGTGATCAAGTGATCAAGTGATCATTGCCTTATCTGCAGTTGACATAAAGCCCAAGACATGTAGATTTTTTAAGCATGTATATGAATGAATAAAAGGTAGACAGTGAGAGATAATTCACTTGTAGCATTTCCAAAAGAAAAAATTAGCAGCTTTCACTCATCTCCCTTGGTTTCTCCCTTCTACAATTTCATTCCATAGTGAGGTAGGCAATGACAAAGGTGTAGTGTCTTCATTAGGGCAGACAAGAAGTACAGCTATGGAAGGGAAGGAGGAAAGTGGACAAGATATGTGAGAGGTCACACTGCATTGTTTGCTCAGTGACATATTCTGAAAACACTGTAGAGAATTTTAAGACAAAATAATCAATCAATTAGCAGCCATACCTTAATACTAGTGCATTGTTCTATTAATATCTAGTGAGTATGATTCCTAAACAAAGATAGAGTGATTTTGGGGGCAAAGGATATTATTCTTCCTACATTTCTGAGTTGGGCAAATGAAGTTTGCCTTGCAAAGGCAATTCAAATTTATATTATTTTAAGTACTTTATTCTATAAAGTACAGGCATCTGGGTGAGGTATCACAACTCCTATGACAATGACCTTTGTATTTTTTTCTTTGTTTTAATTTTGTGATTGAGGGAGAATCTTTCGGAGGACTGAAAGAACCACATAGACAGAGAGTCCAGCTAGCTAACCTAAAATACTGAAATTGGCAAAAGTTAGAGTACCATTTAAACTGATTCTGATGTCAAGTGAAGACGATATATAATGTTCAAAGTACCTTGATGTATTAGAGGTAGAGGCTGCACTTTCCTGTCCTACCATTAACTGCGGCCAACTTTTCCTTAGATGGACTTTATGAATATGCTTCATAGAGTCAGGAAAGAAGCTTCCTTTGACTCTGTTCCTAGTTAATACTGTTTCTCTGCCTTCTTTAGTTCTTTTCCACAGCAGGGTATTCAGATCCATGTCTTAACAAACCCAACATAAAACCTACCATAGTAAAATGCATATTTACATGGAAAAGGCTTATGACCTGGAGCATACAGCATTACTATTCTGTGAAACTCAGGATAATGCAGTTTGAATTGATTAACAGCTCACTTTTAAATTTTCTTTGTATTTTTACTTTATCGATTTGTTTGCATTCACTTGATGGAATTTCAGTCATCAATATTTAGACTACTAATAGTCTGCAAATTCTACTGACTTTTAATATATGGAATTATTTGTAGTAATGCACATCTTTCTTATCCACTGCATCTAAAAAAACATGAAAGTAACTAAAGGATAATCTTTTGTTTTGCTTATCTCTCTCCTACAGAACTGTTTCTCTATGCTCTTACAAAAGGACCATATAGTTCCTACTTTATTAGATCGTTAATTCTAGCTTGAGAGAAGTTATTGTGCCCTGATAAAAACCCTGTACTATCTTACATACCAGAAGACTAGAAGTTAGATTCATAGGTCTAGCTCATAATTTTATTTTCGCATGAAAACTTTTGACCTCTTTTTCTTCTGAAGTTGACTCAAAGGAATTTAAAAAATGACAGTGTTAAGATTCATAGGTAAAATTGTTGATAATAAAAATGAAGAATGATATAAATATTGTTGACCATTCTGCTGATCATGGTAATAATAGAGCTCTATAGAAATATCTTTCACAGAAATGTGACTTTCTATAGTAAAAGTTCAGATAAGATTTCATGTAATTTTCTCAGATTTTACAAATTTTGCTCAACTGATATTTTCAGCTAATAGTAATCAAAATATTTTAATTGTAACTAAAATTTTCTTTAATGCTTGATTCAGGACTCCAATATTACTGGTAAAGAAAAATACCTTTTGATGAGACTATCTTCCTAAAAATGTCAAGATATATTGGATACTGAAATCAGAGAAATCAGAAAATTATTCATTTTCAAAAAGAAAAAGTAGAGTTGCTATTGAAAGATTTGTTAGAATAATCACATTAATGACCATCATCTCAAGACAGTAGTAAGGTTCAAGAAAGTTTAAATGAGGACTAACCTTATGCAACTTGAAAATTCATATTGATGTGGCAGAATGACACTCTGTTTTGGTTAGGAAAACATTGAACTTTATTTTTGTTTTACATCTGGCAGCACTAGACAAGCGAGCAAGTGATAAACTTTTGAAATCTGCATATTTATGACACCTTCATATGCCTTTGTCTTTTAAAACAGCAATAAATCATGAGGGCTATTTAAAAAAGTCTATATGATTTTGTCTGAGTTGTAGTGACCTTTAGCTGAGATATGAGCTGCTTTGCATAATCAGCTAAGCCTCGTATCTACCCAACTCCAAGTCATCTATTGTTTTACAGCCATCCTTGACAAATGTATTAAAACTGAAAGGAATATTATCTAAATGAAAAACTGACATGTCATTAATGTGACCAGAGATTCAGATATACAGACACTTCTACTGATAATAACTGGATGAATTCTCACTCATTAACCTGAGAGCTCCTTGAGGTAGAAGTGATATTTGTATTTATATCAGTGGGGTGGGAATCGGTCACCATCAGGATGCAATTCTTAAAATTACTCATTTCCTTGCATTAATTGAGGTATATTATTGGGATAAGTGGAGCAAAAAATATTTACTATTAGGAAAAACTGTTATTCTTGAACTCACAAAAAAGTTTGCTAGGCTTCATATCTGTAAATATGGCAAATCTTATAGAATATTATGCATATAAAATTTCTCTTCACTCACTCTCTTTTTATTTTTCCTGTGGTTTCTTTTGTATGTATAGTTTATTATTATTATTATCATTTCCCCCCCATATCAAAATTTTTAGACTGTATTTCTCTTTCTTTCCTCATTACATTCCTTGGTTTTACTAGTGGTTCTTTTCACGGTTTCATTTAAATGTAGAGTCCTTACCTTTTTAAATCTACATCTAGCCATCTAGTACATGAAGTTATGACAGGCTATTCAATGACATTAAAAATTAATCTTTAAGGAGATTTAGAGATAGTATGGTGAGTAGGACATTTTCTTGACCTCAGTTGGCCCAGATTCAATTCCTGGAATCCTATATGGTCCACATGAAGTATCAAAAATGATCCTGAACACAGAGACAGGAATAACCCATGAGAACTGCCTGTGTGGAGCTCGAAAAAAAAAACAGCAATGACCTACTAATCATAGGTTCTCTACCAAACACATTGTTCTTTGTTATAGTAGAAACTTTGATTCCTTTCCCTGACACTAAAGTGGTAAGATCACATATTTTAATTGTATTTTTTTCAGATTGTCATTAGCTGTGTCATAGATAAAGTCTGGCATTTAAAATATTTTCAGTTAATTTTATTTTAAAAACATTTGTTAACTACTAATGATGCAGGTGGACCCCACGGGCGACTCATGTGAGGCTGGGAGGGGGGAGAGATGGTCGCTTTCTCCCCAGATGCCTCTGCCACCCGGGACCTGCTGGGCAGGCTTAGGACTGATAAAGTCTGCGATGAGCCCCTGAACAGCGTGGGCCTGAGCCCCATCAGCCCCATGAGGTGGCTGTGAAGCCACACCTGATATCCGCTTGATCTCTAGGCATGGGAGTTGATCCCCACCACCCAAGGTTTCTAGGGGAGCCACGGACTCAGGCTGGAGTGAGGAATTGCTCTTTGCAGGAAAGGAAAGTCAGTCCTAGACCTTACCCAGGTTTGCCTTAGGGTTCTTGTCTTCCTCGCAGAAAAAGAATTTTCAGGAGTCAACGAGCAGTGAAGTAAAATAGGTTTTATTGAGGAGGTTTTTGGAGAGGGGGAGGGGAGAGAAAGAGAGAGAGTAACGCGCTCAAGGGAGAACACAGGCTACTCCAAAGACAGAGAGTAAGTTAGAGAGCGAGTACACATCTCAAGAGGGGAGATGCGGGCAACACACGTGCTCAGGCACTACATGTGCTAGGCCACATGGGCTCAGGCAACATGTGTGTCCATGAAGCATGTGCATGCTGTCCTTTGGTCAGGATGGCTTTTATAGATTTCTCCCCAAGTTACTCCCATATGGGGCTTAGACCTCGGTTGCTAGGGCCAATGCCAAGGGGAGTAGACTTTGGGAGTGGTCTTCTTTGACTGGAATGCTTTGGAGTCTTCTGTGAGCTGGGTGCTGGGCGGGAAGGCTGATTAATCTTCCTTAGAAGGGTTAGTTATCTAAAGCCTTTAAAAGGGTCAGTGGCCTATGGGCTTCACACATTCCCTTTGGCCTTTCCTTCCCCCAGGGTCTATTGTTGATAGTGGTCTTGTCAAGTTTGGTTTTGGTTTTCAATCAGGTGTGGCTCTGGATTTATTCTTCTTCAGGAATTTTATTGCCATGTGGCACCCACCCCTGTCTGCCTGCCTACAACACTAATACTAGTAGAAAGAGAGGGCTTGATCATAACCTGAAGGAAAAGATGTCGCACTACACTGTTGCCCAGAACCTCTGCATCTGGCCTAGAGTTGCCTCCTACAGGTCACTTTGTAGATAGGAGGAGGACAGTTTGCATGTGGCAGTTTATCTGACCATGTATTCTATGCTGGCTGGTATAAATATTCTCTCATGCTGCCACAATCATCGTGGGACTAGCTAGATCTTACAGGTATATTTGTATGGCCAGATTGGAACTCTAAGTAATTACATCAGAGAGAAATGCTGTTTGCCACCAAGCAAGCAAGCAAGCATGGTTTTCTGATAAGCCGAAAGCTAATAAACAGAACAACTATGAAGTAAAGATGAGACTCTTGTGAAGGCTTGGAGAAATGTATAACGAGCTATAGAATATTCTTTGGTACAGATTCATGCCTTTGTATTCTGTGATACAGCTCATTTCAGATACCACTCCTGCACTCTACCCTGCAGGGGCATTTCCAAGCAGATCTTGGCTGGGCTACATTAACATCTCAAAGGACTCAGGTAAGGTCCTGGGAGAAATTGCCTCCCAGGGATTTGACCCTGACAGCTTTCCATTGGAGTAGATGATCTGTTTGCAAGGATGTAAAACTGTAGCCTGCTTTTTTTTCTTGCTCCTTTTTTGGCACTCTCTTTAGTTCCTTTTGCTTCTTCACCCTCCTCTCTGTTCTCCATGTGAGCCTTAACACATGGTGGCAGCGATCTTAGCCTATATGTGGCCCAGGGCCCAGCTGGGAACCCTAAATTTGGGATTTTCCTCTTTTCGATTTGTATGCCAGAATCTGTGTAAGTAAAGCATGTTGAAACCTTTCTGGATTCACATATCTTTCTCCGTTCAGTGGCCAATGATCCCTTGGTGCAGAAGGTGGTTTCTACATCCTGCTCCCAGACTTTGTTGAGGTACACAGCATTCCCAATAAAAGAAGATCTACACAAGGCTGTTCAGTATAAATGCTGATTAATCCAGTTCTGCTTGCTAAAAGACAACTATACCAGCTCAGTATTAGAGAAAACTGCTGTTTCCTTGGTGGTGGGAATGGGCACTGGTGGAGGGATGGGTCCTGGAATACTGTATGACTGAAACCCAAGCATGAACATTTTTGAAACTGTATATATCAATGTGGTATAATAAAAAATTTAAAAAAAAACAGAAAAATTCAAGAACTGGTTTTCAGAGATACGTGAAAGAGATCATCAACTTTCACAGCACACATGTTTGCACACACACTAGTCATCCTTAAAGGGGGCAGATCATGAAGAATTCACATTGCAAACCATTTCTAAGAAATGATAAGAAAGGGAAGTAAGGTCTATCATTAGGCATAACCTAGATCAAACACTATAGCTTTTTATTGAGTTTTCTTTTCACGAACTATAAAAATAATGATGTGTTTTAGGGACTGGGCCTCAGATATAAAAAAAAAGCCAAGACAATATTAGATCAAATATTTTAGCACAGAGTTTGAATAAAGTCATTGATTCTATGTGTGTCAAGAGTTCTAATGGCTCTCAGGTTTGCAAATATATACATATATATATATATATATATATGTGTGTGTGTGTGTATATGCTATATATATAAATATATATACTTGCATTGACACCATGAAGTACTATGTGAAATATGAAGTGTCATGTTAATGAATATAAACTAAATGTTTGCATTTATATTGTAAATAATTAAAAAATATGCCAAGCAGTTGTTCACTTACTGTAAAAATGACCGTTATTATGACATTCATCCCCTATGTGATGATGGTTTATACTAAGGAAAGTTGCAGAATTATGGTGCTGTATTGGAAGGGAAGGGGAGGGAAAATCAAGCATTTGATCACTCAGTTTTCTTCTGTTCAGAAATATGCTGTAATCCCTTTGATGAGCAAATTACAGCTCTAAAGGTCAAATTATAGTACAGTAGTGTTCTAAAACTTACATTCACTCATCTCATATATCACAGTGGTACAATATTATTTTATATATTATTGTTGCAGGACATCTGAGAGCCTCTAGCCTGGCATGGATTGCCTCCTGCAGGTCACTTTGTAGATAGGAGGGCAGTTCAAGTGTGGCAGTTTATCTGACCATATATTCTATACTGACTGGTATAAATATTCTCTCATGCTACCACAATCATCGTGGGACTAGCTAGATCTTACCAGAATATTTGCCTGGCCACGTTGGATCTCTAAGTAATTAGACCAGAGAGAAATGATGTTTGGCGCCAAGCAAGCAAGCATGGCTCCCTGATAACTCAAAGGCACCTAAAATACAGAACTACATGAAGTAAAGAGCGAGACTATTGTGAGGCTTGGAGCTTAGAGAAATATTTTACTGGCATTAGTATAGTCTTTGGTACAGATGCATTCCTGCCTTTGTATTCTGAGATACAGTTCATCTCAAAAACCCCTCCTCTCTACCCTGCAGAGGTATTTCCTAGGCAGATCTTGAGTCAGCGACATTAATATCTAAAAGGTCTTAGGTAAGTTCCTGGGAGAAATTACCTGAGGAAATTTGACCCTGCTGGCTTCCCAAAATAGTGGGAGGTCTGAGTTTCAGGGATATAAAACTAAGCTGCTTCCTCTCTTTGCTCTCTTTTGGGTCACACTCTCTTTCTGTTGGCTTCTTATCTCTGTCTCCTCTCTACAAGGCCTTAATACATGGTGACCGCCATCTTGGCCTACACGTGGTCAGGGTCAAAGCTTAAAATCCTAAACTCGGAGATTTTCCTGTTGTTGATTTGTAAGCCTGAACCTGTGTTAAGTAAAGCATTTTGAAACTTCACCAGATTCCTCCTCTGGCCACCTGCCCCTGGAGCAGAAGGGAATTCCTAACCCTGTTCTTGGATTTTGTGCAGGACATGCAGCATTTCCGCACATTTTATAATATAAATATTATACCATATAAGTCAGGAAATAAGTGTATCTAGAGTACATCTCTTCCCGGATTGCTGGCATGGAGATGGAGGAATGGGAGGAGGAGCCCAAATCAATACTCCAAGTCCAGACAGGGTGGCCACTCTCCTGCATGTGTGGGCAAACCAATGGAGCTATGTTTGACTCAGCCAAGGGGCTGGCCGAACCCTTTACTGCCCTCCGGAGCTCCATGGGTTGCTTCCATGTGGGGTGAGTGGCGCAGCTCTGGGGCTGGAGTGGTTGGGTCTGGAGTGTCTCTCAGCGTTGCCGATGGAGATGCGGGTCTGGAGTGGCTCTTTTCCGGGGTTTCTGGTATGGAGGTGGAGAAATGGGAGGAGGAGCCCAAATCCCCATTCCAAGTCTGGCCAGTGTTGCCCCTCCCCCACACATGTGAGCAAACCCTTGGAGCTATGTTGGACTCGGTCAGGGGCTCCATCAGGTCCATTGGAAACACCGGGAGAGAGACACTCCAGACCCAATCACTCCAGTCCCACAGCTGCATGGCTTGGCTCCATGTGGAAGCAACCCATGGAGCTCTGGCTGGCTGTAAAGGGCTCAGCCAGCCCCTGGCCAAGTCCAACATAGCTCAAAGGTTCACTCACACGTGTGGGGAGGGGGCCATGCTGGCCGGACTTGGAGTGGGGATTTGGGCTTCTCCTCCCATTCCTCCACCTCCATATCAGCAACCCCGGAAGAGCAGCACTCCAGTCCCACAACTCTGTTGGATCTGTGGCCACACAACAGTCTTAGATAATACTGCATATTAGGATCAGGTCCTTCCCAGGATCTTTCACATTTATATACTCTATACAGTTCTAGGCAGGTTCTAGCTGTGGCCCTTCATCTCAGTGAGCCTAGCAAGAAGCCAGAGAAAACTCCATACCATGAGGTCAGTCATTCTCATTATCCAGACTCCACAGCCCCTCAGAGCTCTACCTAAGAGAAAAGCTGATCTTTCCCCATTGAGTTTCATGAGTAAATGCTCAAGGTGAAAGCCTTCTACTGAGTTTATACCACTTACATGGCAGAGCCTGGCAAGCTACCCTGTTTTATCTGATATGCCAAAAACCAGTAACAGTTACGACCTCTTTCCCATAATGAATAGTTTGAGGCTCTTCCTGTTCCTGGAGCAAGCAGATGTCCTTGGGATACACTTGCTTGTGACAGGATGTATGGAGATGTTCCTGGTGCCCATTTGAGCAAATCTATGAACAACAAAGACAAGTGACAAGTGACAAGGAAATAAGTATTATATTTTCTTACAACATCAAGGAACTAGGTTGTCCTTTTCAAATTAAAGCAAAGAGGATGGAATAGCTAAGCAATAGGTCTCCTTGTATGTTTAAAATTGTATAACCTTACAGAGACAGCAAGCCAGACGACCCCCTCTCCATGAGGGCTTCCATTTTCCACATCCGGACTTCCCCCTCATAGAACTGCACCCAGCAGACCAGCCTTTCACAGCCCAGCCACTTACGGCCATGCAATTCATCAATAAATGCTGGATTTAGAGGTGACTACAAGAGTATGCCACCCACACAGCAGAGCCTGGCAAGCTACTCGTGTCGTATTTGATATGCCAAATACCAGTAACAATTATAGACCTCATTCCCATGACCTGATGGAATTGTTTGAGGCTCTTTATGTTCCTGGAGCAAGCAGGTGCCCTTGGGCTCTACTAGCATGCCACAGGACATATGGAGCTGTTACTGGTGCCGGCTCGAGCAAATCGTTGATGAAAAGAAAACAATGATACAGTGATACAGTGAACCTTGCAGAAACATTGAATAGTGATATTTGAATATTTGCATTCTATTTCATAGAACACACATTAAAATTCACTATAACAGTTAGATAATATAATGGTAATCTATAACATGAATTAAAGAAGGCAATACAAATATTTGAAATGTATGGTCTTAATGTTTCAGACAGATAGTAGATGTGTACTTGGCTGTCTCTACTTTCAAAAGATCTAAATCTTTCTCATATGCAAAATACTTCTCACTCCAGATGACTAAAATTTCCATACCAAACAATTTTGATACCTACTGAATGAATTTTGCATAAAATCTCATAAAAAAGGGCCCAACCCCCCCAATTACCCCTCTTTTAATTGATGATTACAATTCTGATAGGCGTCCTGAGCACTTATGACTGTGTATATACCTTTTGAATTTGGTTTAAGAAGTTGCTAGAATGACTGAGGAACTAGAGAAACAATATTTTTTAGCATTTCATTATAAAAAATATGAAAGGACACAGAGGAAGAGGCAGAATTTAATACTCTCTCTCTCTCTCCCTCTGAATAAGCAAAGTTCCAATAACTTTCAACTGTTCTGTTTCTTGAAACTGTCCTAATTCTAGACTTGGCAAATTTTTATGGAGGGTTATAGGGTTATTCATACAGACACAATCTGTCACTCAGTCAGTATCCAGTTCATCTCCTGTGCCTGAAAGATGAGAGGGGAGTTAATAGCTCAAATCTTTCAATTATGATTTGGTATTCTTTGGTGGCCAGTTTTTTTCCTGAAAGTATCTGGAAGTCCACCAGGGGTAGCCTGATTAGTGAAAAAAGACTAGAAATGTCAAACATTTCAAATTTAGGAACCAGAATAAAAAAAAAATCCTATACTATAAAATGTGCCTCATTTACTTTATCATTCAGAAATTTTAATTGAAAACTCTGTGAATTCTACCTATTTATATTTTCATCACTTGTCACTTGTATCACTTGTCTTCCCGTTGTCCATCGATTTGCTCAAGCGGGCACCAGTAACATCTCTACACATCCTATAGCAAGATAGTGTAGCCCAAGGACATCTGCTCTCTCCAGGAACATGAATAACCTCAAACCATTGATTCAGGTCCTGGGAATGAGGTCTATAATTGTTACTGGGTTTTGGTATATCATATATGACACAGGTAGCTTGACAAGCTCTGCCGTGAAGTTCTAGTTCTGCACAAGTTCTAGCTCCAAGGAAATATGTGGACAGGGGAGCTAGTAAAGTCAGAGGTGGTGCTTGCCTTGGAAGTAGCTGAACTGGGTTTGATCCCCAGTATCACGTAGGGTTCCCCGAACCATGCCGTGAGTGATTCCTGAGTACAGAGCCAGGAGTAAGTCATACGCATCACCTGGTGTGGCCCATAACCAAAAGGGAATCTATTTTAGAATATAACTACGGGCACCCTTGCATCATTTTATTTTACTTATTTTTTTTTTTTATGTTTTGGCTTTTTTGGGCCACACACAGCGATGTTCAGGTAAATAAAATATTTACCTGGTTTTTGGCATATCAAATATGGGTAAATAAAATATACTAGAGAAAAAAAATCAGGAGAGAGTGGGGTGTGTTTTAATATGTCTGGGATACTGCTAGATGAGATTTTTTTTGTTAGCATCATGGAAATCTATTTGTAACTGTTTGAAAGTCTCAGCTTAAAGTGGCTTCATAGCACTATAATTCATATACTATGATTTTTTTAGCTTAGATTATTTGCTCATTAATTTCTAGCTTTTGATTTAATAGAAAAAGAATAAATATAATTATGCGATGGGATGTTGCAATATTTCAAATGCCTCTTAGAATTTTTTGGAAGTCCTGGCACAGATCACAGTATTTTTACTTGTGAACAAGTCTTTATTTACCTAGTGTTCACAATTAGGATCTTCGGCAAGATTACACAGCTGTGTCTGCCCTAAAACAATACAGCGTAATTAAAGTTACATACATCCCTGACTGACAGACTCCCTGGTAGCCAGATGCAAGATTGTTTTTAGTAAGTTTTCAGATGACTTACTAAATGTTTCATTTTAATATTTGTTTTGGCATTACTTAGGCAGTGGTTGAGCTCTTTTGGAAACATCTTGAGGCTCAAAACTACACTTCAGAAACAAATTAGTGGAGAATTTTTTTGTCTTTTTCATTTATCTTGTATTGACCTGTTTTATTTACAAAAACTTTCTTATCATGCCTTTCTCCTATCATATATTGAAATGAATATCAAATATTTAGTATGAAAGTATTAATATGTCAGACTCTTCAACTGTTTATCAAGTTTCTTTTATCTACAGAGAGTTGATTTGCTCCAGTTCACCATTCCTTATTTAAAACTTCACTTAAAAGAGAGTAAGTTTAGTTAGCACACTTTTGTCTTCAAATAGATTGAAATGACTTTAGTAAGACATGCTTTGTACCAGAGCTCTCTATGGGGCTGGCTAAAGCCAAAGGTAGGTTAGTGAGGTTTTTGGCATTTATGAGAATTTCAGTGGGAATATTTCCAGTTGACTGTGGTAGATTGCAGGGGTAGTCATTACAATATTGGACCCCTGAATGGAACTGGGATAAGAATAGAAGCAGTAAAGTCTAGGTAGCAACGATTAACCACCAGAAGGCAGGGACCTGGAGTTTTATGAGTGACAAAGATAGAGTACACAGATGAAGTCAAATGCTCAGAGCAGTTAAGGAGTTGGTTATCTAGGGGTGAACTGCCAACAAGGCACTTCTAACCTTGTGACAACTCTCATCTTTTGAGAGACCTGATTTTGCCAATGAGCAGTCATTTACCATCTGTGTAGCATTAGGAAACTTAACATTTTTGAATTTTGATCTTTATAAAGATCAGATATAATCTGTTCTGTTTTCTTAGATTATTTTTAGATGTAGAATAGTTTCTTGTACCAAAATCTAAGAGTGATTTTAGCTACAGAAGATTGTAAATAGAGCAGTCTTATGATATAATCAATAATACAATTTAGTAGAAAATTAATAAACTTTTCTGAAAACATTTAATAAAATGGAATCTGTAAGTAATAGAATAGATTTGGAGAAATAAAAGGAACTATACAAATCAGGTTATAATCATACAACAATAGCCATGAAGCTAAATGAATAAATACGATGTTCATTTTTTTATTTAGCACCATGAAACTTCAGACCTCAAGTAGTTAATGAGAGGAAAATCTTAACCTTGAGTGAATGAAGAGTAAGGATACATTTCCAGGTACAGGGAAAAGTAGAAAGATGATTTAATTAATGTGATTTCTATTTTTGTAGTTTAAAATTATTTCATATATTCTGCAGTTTGCTAGTAAAAAAGATGACATTTCTTTTCATCTAAATATAAATGCAAGGTAGCAAAGAGAAGACAGGAATAGCTTGTCAACATGTGACAGCCTTTCAAAAAATTGTAAGGGAACAATGATAGTAAATGGAAACATATGACATGGAGCCTCTGCTTAGACTCAGGGAGGATTGAGATTAGCCATATTAGACATTATTCATGGAAATCAAGAACCGAAAGTAAAGTTAACCACATCTAAAACTGTATGGACTGTAGTTTCTGACATCTCTTCTGACACCAGCTCTTAGGCATACTTAATTTTCCAAACTTTACCATTAAATTCATTTCTAGGTTATAGCTGTTCCAATTTTTAAAATTATGACAACATTTTTAAAAAGTCTTTTGACCAGTTTCTTTCTGTGGAGACCTTTCTAGTTGAATCTTTCTACTTCTTACATCTTGTCTGTGTAGAAAAACAGTGTGAATGTGAGGGATCATGAGGTAGTAGTTTCTCTACTAAAATCTAGTTCATAAAAAACAGGACACATAAAAACCTTAAAGAATCTAATCTTAAAATATCTGTATTCAGAACCTTCTGTTTGATGTTCTATCAGCCCAGGTGAACATTTTCTCTGGCTGACATCACTAGGCCTATCCCAGAATGTAGGCAGAGCCCTTCACATGGAGCGGGTGTCAGCAGCCTTCACACTCGGCCTGTACCATATTAAAGGCCTACACCACTGCTTGAGAAGCACCAGGGTGCTTATGCAACTGTGGGACAGATCAACTCAACAAACTACATCCTGTTGATGGTTATTCTTCCTGTCATTCTGTGAAGATAGAGAAGACAGAAGAACCTCCAGCTTAATTCCTCAGAAACTTCCAGAGGGACATGAGAGTTAACTATAAAGGCTCACCATAAACAAAGCAAGAACCTTAGAAAAATCGATGAGAAAATCACATAGTCATCACCAACCTCAGTAAGCATAAGCCCACCATCCTCAAAGAGTGAAAATAATATCATCTAAGAAATATACAAAAATGTCTTTTTTTTTTGCTTTTTTTGGGCATTCCTCATTATGCTCCATCCAAACTTAAACCTGATCTTCCCCTATAAGTTTCATCAGTAAATGCTTGAGATGAGAGCTTTCTACTGATAGTATACCACCTATCCAGCAAAGTCTGGCAAGCTACCCATGTTTTATTTGTTATGCCAAAAACTAGTAACAATTATGGACCTCAATTCCATGACCTGAACTATGGTTTGAGGCTCTTCCTGTACCTTGGAGCAAGCAGATGCCCTTGAGCTACACTTTGCTTGCAGCAGGACATATGGAGAATGTTACTGGTGCCCGCTAGAGCAAATTGATGAACAACGGGAAATCAGTGATACAGTGAAGACATATACAACACCAGTGTCTTTACTGACCCTATGATGAGTATGCTCAACGAGTTCACAATATGAAAGTGCAAGTAGCTCACAAAGTATAAGACAGTATGTGTCAAAAGAAAAGAACTGCTACACTCAGAAATGATGTAGGTGATATTAAACAGCCAATAGAAGCTCTGTACAGAAGCTGAGCAAAAGATAGAGGCACTTCAAGAGGAGGAGGAAACTGCAAGCAAACGGCAGGAGGTGGAAAATTGTCTACAAAGCAAAAAACTAGCATAACAGAGAACTCTGGGATGAGTTTAAGATGAAATCATTGGAGTCCCTTTAGAATAGGAAGGCAAATGCGATAAAGAAACAGCAGTTAAGGAAATAATCAACAAGAATGTTGCAGAGTCGAGATTATAAAGGGACCAAGAGGGCCGGTGAAAATAGACCCACCAAGAAAACTTCAAGAAACATTGCAGTAAAATGACAAAATCTAAAGATAAAGACAGAATACTGAATGCAGCAAGAGCAAATGAGGGGGCTTATATACAAAGGAAATCCTGTGAAATGTACAGCACATCTGTGAAATGTGGCTATGTGGAAAGCTATAGTACAAAACCTCCACAAAAATGAATACCTGACCAAGAGTGTTCTATCCAGATAGATTATCATTCAGATTAGGAGAACTATGCAAGGCTTTATGGGCAGGCAACAGTTTAGAAAATTCATAGCTTTGAAACCAATTTTGCAGGTGCATTAAAAGAGCTGCTTAAAGGGACGGGATAAACTTGCAATCATGTGATAGCTACAATGGCACTCACTAAAGGTGCATATGGTTGCCTCTAAAAGATTTAAGAATGGCTAGAAACATAGCAACCAATCATCACATATTGACTTGTATTGATTTTTTCCTAATAATTCTATTTTCCACTTCTTTAAATTTTATTGGGCCAAGCAATATGAAATAAATTTCTTATATATCTGCTAAGGGGGCAGGTTGATGTTGCAATACCAGGGAACATTGGTGGAGGAAAAGGAAGATTTGTGGTGAGATAGTGTTGGAATATCAGATGCCTGCAACAATTCTATTTGAACAACTTTGCAAATCAGGTTTCAATAAACATTCCTGAATAACAACAATAATAAAATAAACCATGATGTTTAACATACCTGAAACAGCACCACAGAGAGGACAAATCTGCCTAAAAAATTTCTTTTTGTTTGTCATTGTGAGAGACCCACCCTCACCTCTCTGTACATCCAGAACCTCAGTGATCACATGCACATTCTACCATTATCACTAGGTAAGTTCAATGCTCAGTTAAGCATTCTAGATTTTTCTGGGGTGACATCTACAAACTTTACACTATACATCCCAGTAGGAGCACACCAGATTGGATGTGGATGTAACATAGAAGGTGACTAAGCTAATCTTTGAGGATACCTTTAGGTTCAATGTAGTGGAGGATTTTTCCTATGTTTTCTTCAATGTATTTTATGGATTCAGTTATAATATTGAGATTTTTAATCCATTTTGATCTGACTTTTGTGTATGATGTTAGACAGAGGTCTCAGTTCATATTTTTACACGTAGCTCTCAGTTTTCCCAGCACCACTTGTTGAAGAGGGTTTCCTTATTCCATTTTGTACTTTGTGTTCCTTGTTCAAAGATTAAGTAATCATGTATTTGAGGACGGGTGTCATGTTAGTCAATTCTATTCCATAGGTCCACAGATTTGTTTTTAAGCCAATACCATATGGTTTTAATTACTACCACTTTGTAGTACAGTTTAAAGCTGTGAAAGGTGATGCTTCCCATCTTCTTTTCCCCAATGATTGATTTAGCTATTTTGGGGGTTTATTGTTCCATATAAATTTCTGGAGTGTTTGGTCAATTTTTTTGAAGAATGTCATGAGTATCCCTTGGAGACCACTTGAATAGATATAAAGCTCTAGGGACTATTGCCATTTTGACAATGTTAATTCTTCCAATCCATGAGAAGGGAATGTGTCTCTAATTCCTCACTTTCTCCTTTATTTCTTGAAGTGCATTCTATAGCTTTGTTTGTACAGGGCTTTTACATTCTGAGATAAACTAATTCCTAGTTATTTTATTTTCTGTGGCACAATAGTGAATGGGATTGTTTTCTTGATATCCCTTTCTTCTTTCATTTTTTTTTGTATATAGGAAAGCCATTTACTTTTTGGTATTGATTTTTAACCCTGTCACTCTACTATAGGTATCTATTGTTTCTATAAACTTTTAACAATGCAACTGGAAGCAAAGATAAACATATGGGACTACATGAAACTAAAAAACTTCTATACCTCAGACAGAAATAGCAACAGAGATACAAAGACAGTTCACAGAGTGGGAAAGGATATTCCCCAATACCCATCTGATAAGAGGTTAATATTCAGGTTATACCAGGTACTGGTAGAAATTTACCACAAGAAAACAGCCAATCCCATCAAATAATGGAGAGAATAAATGAACAGAAACTGCCAAAAAGAAGAAATTTTAATGGTCAAAAGCCACATGAAAAATGTTTAACATTAATAATCATCAGGGAGATGAAAATCAATAAACAATGATATATCATCTCACACCACAGAGACTGGAACATATCCCAAAGAGCAAGAACAAAAAGTGATGTTGTTGGTGCAGGGAGAAAGGGACTCTCATCCATTGTTGGTGGGAATGCTGACTGGTCCAGCCTTTTGGAAAACAATATGGGCATTCCCTCTAAAAACTTGATATGGAGCTCCCTTTTGACTCAACAACACCAATCCTGGGAATACACCCTGGGAGGACAGAAACACATAGCAGAAACACCATCTGCACTTATATGTT
The DNA here is from genome assembly GCA_021461705.1 of Cryptotis parvus. Lineage (NCBI taxonomy): Eukaryota > Metazoa > Chordata > Mammalia > Eulipotyphla > Soricidae > Cryptotis > Cryptotis parvus. Next base: position 286,374 of record JAJIBD010024647.1, on the reverse strand, counting down.
CAGAGCAGCAGTATTCACAGTAGTCAGAATCTAGACAGAACCGGAGTGTCTGAGAACAGATGACTGGATAAAGAAACTATGGCACATCTATGCAATGGAATACTATGCAGCTGTTAGGAAAACACATTTATGAAATTTGCCTATAAATGGATGAACATGGAGAGTATCATGCTGAGTGATATTAGTCAGAGGGAAAACAACATATATACAATGACTACATTTATTTTTGGAATATAAAAAATAGTATGATACTGATATCCAAGGCAATACGTGGAACAGAAGGACTTGTCAGTGAGTAGAATCTACCACTAGTGGTTGGGAGTCAGAGGTTGGGTTAAACAGAGAGGAGAACAATGTGCTAATAATTGCTGGAAATGAAATACCAGCCTAGAACTGAGCATTGAATATTGGCAAAGGAATATACATGATAAACTAAATGTTTCTATTGCAAGCCACAGTGTGTAAGAGAAGGAAGAGAGATAAAAAGAAAGAGAGGCAAAGTGCCTGCCATAGAGGAGGACAGCAAAGGGGGTAGGAAATCAGGGGATATTGGTTTTGGGAAATGGGCACTGGACAAAGGATAGATGCTGGAACACTGTATGACTGAAACCCAAATATGAACATCTTTGCAATGGTATATTTCATGGTGTAATAATTAAAAATTAAAATAAAAAGTAATCAACTAAGCTCGACTAACAAAAATCCCAGAGGCCTTAACAGCCGGAAGTCTGGTAGTCATCCTCATCAGTATCAGGGAATGTGTTTCTTTTACCTCAAGGGCTGGCGTCAAAAGAACAAAACCACAAATTCAGCAATGTTGCAAAAGGCTTTTAATATCACCAATAATTAAACAAACTCTGCTACCACAATCCAGGATGAGGGAATCTCCAGACCTATTGCTGCTGGTCAGACTCTCTGACCATGTTCTCAGGTCCAGATCTGTGGGTTTTGGGTCCCCTCTTCCTGACATTTAAAGTATTTTTTTTTTTTGCTATTTTGGGTCACACCGGCGATGCTCAGGGGTTACTCCTGACTCTGCACTCAGGATTTACTCCTGGCATTGCTCTGGACACCATATGAGAGGGGAATCGAACCCGGGCCGGCATGGGCCGGCCTCATGCAAGGCAAACACCCTACCCACTGGGCTATTGCACAGGCCCCTAAAGTATTTTTTGAAAGAGAAAATTCATATTTTTTTCTATTGATATTTTCTTCTGTTATTTTTTTAAATGATTAGTGACAAAAAACAGGAGAAGGATCACAAGAATAAAACAAACTTTAATCATTGCACTGAAGTATATAAAATAAAATTCAGACATATTTCAGAGGTTAATTTTATGAGTTTGACAACTGTATATATTACTACCTATTCCATTGTGTTTTGTACATTCCATAATGGTTAAACCACTAAATATCCACCAACAGTACATAAGGGTTCTCTTTTTCTACAGTTTAGCTTTATCTTTTATTTATTTATTTTGGTTTTCGGGCCACACCTGGTGGTGCTCATGTATTATTACTCGTGTTCCTACTGTAAGGGATAAATCTTGAGTGGCACTGGGTCAGATGGAGATTGAACACAGATTGGTCTTGTGAAAAAAAAACACACTTTGTCTCCCAGACCACTAAAATTTCACTTGAATCACTTGAATCACTTGAATCCCGATATTCATCGATTTGCTCAAGCGGGCGCCAGTAACATTTCCATTGGAACCTATCACGTGCCAATGTAGACCAATGGCATCTGGTTGATTCAGGAATATGAAGAGCTTCAAACCGTTCCTTCAGGGTCTTTACAAGGAAGTCTGACCATCTTGTAGGTGGGCGGCCAAGTAATCTTTTGACTTCCCATGGGATCCAAGTCGGTAACGGCTCTAGTCCAGCAGTCGTCTCCAAATCGCATTACATGTCCAGCCCATCTTATTTTCGATGCCTTGGCAAACGAGACAGCGTACCTGATTCTGGAATAGCGACGGAGGTCAGAACTCCGATTCCTTCTCTCACTTGAGTGAGGCGTGATATTCCAAGCATAGCTCTTTCGATTCCTCTCTGGGAGACCCAAATAGCATTCTCATCCTGCTTTCGTAGGGCCTAGGTCTCTGAGGCGTATGTTAATGCAGGGAGAATGGTGGAGTCAAAGAGATGTGCCCAGAGCTAGAGGTTCTTTGTCCTTTTAGCTATTTCTTCCATGCCTTTGAAGGCATTCCATGCCATTCTCTTCCTCCCTGCGCAGCTCAGGTTTTAGGTCGTTCATCATGTTGACTTCTCGACCTAGGTACACATAACTGCTGCATTCAGAGATGTTTGTTCCATTGAGAGTGAATGGGGCCTCTGGAACTAGTTCATTTTTATAAACCACTAAAATTTAGTATTTAATATCTTAATTGTTAACATTATATTATTAATTACTACAGGAGTTATTTGATTTTCTTTTTTGGTGATTATTATGTTAAGCACATTTTAATCTACCTTCCTGAAATTTACATCTCTTTTGAAATATGTCTATTCAAAACTTGTTGTTATTTCACCTTTTGATTCTTCTACATAGATTTAACTGCATTAATCAACATTGATACTATGTTGATGAACAATAAAAGCCTCTGGACTCAATGGATTATGATAATAAATGTTTTGTCCTTACTTAATTTATAGATAAACAAGGACATATTGATATTAGAATAGATCTAAATTATAGATTGTATTAAAAGTTGGTTTCATAATTATCAACCACCAAGACTCAACAACTAATAAGGCATGTTTTTTGGAATGTAGAATCACATGAGTTGGCTGCTAAATTGTTGCATGGAAAGAATTAAGTTAAAGTTCTATTATATTTAAATTATCCTGGTCATCACATGTTAAATAAAGTTTAAAGTCATTAGAGTAAAGTGTATTCTCTTTCCATTCTACTAGACTATTCAACATAATTAAAGCATAAAGAATAAGACTGTTATAATAAGATTGTTCTTTCTATGAGAGAAATGAATAATTGGGCAATAAAAAGTAGAATATATCAATCTAGTCTAACAAAAGTGAACTTCTTACTTTAATTTAAATTCTCCGTATATTTATTTTTTTCTTGAATATGAATTAGTCATTTTCTCTTTGATAAAACCCTCTTCCCTCATTCAAAATGCTATGGAAGATAGAATCTCTTTCAAAGTTCTTTATTCTCTTTAATCTATAATAATACTTTACCACATAAATGTTCATTGATTTTATTTTCACTTAGTCCATTATAGTGGTGAAAGTATTCTTAGGTTCTACCATGAAAATTTATCTTGTATTTTTATCACTTTGTATCTGAACAAGCACAGAATTAGCACTTGCAAATGATAATTTTCTCACTGATTGGATAAATGACTGCATTACCTGTACTTATTCCAATGTAAGTGCACTTTTTCCTATATAAGTCCATTTACTTAGCTCAATATCATATTTAACAATGAATAAACATGCAAAACCAATATAGCTTGAGGTTTCATTTACCAATTTTTTTCTGCAATGTGGCAGTAAAATGTATAGGAGAGTGAGAAAGAGAAAAAGTAGGAGTGGTGGGCAATGAAAGAAATTATAGCATAATAAACAATAAGCAATGTTTTAAATGTATAGTTATCAAGTAAGATATCAAATATTTTTAAAAAGTACAATGGAGAATTGTTTTTGTACATTATATCAAAATGCATTCACCAAATACCGTTCATCTGCCCAATGATTTTTATAAAACCTTTATAAAATTTGTATAAATCTTTAAAGTATTTACCTAAATGTTTTATCCTATTTATGTTAATGTGAGTAGGACATATGATGCACAATATTATTAAGGGCCAAAAGAGATCACATAATATCTGGTTGCCTGATACAGTGTACCAACCTCTCCTCATGAGACTAACACAGCAGGTGTTAGTCTCACAATTGATAACCACTGTTTTATTCCTGACACCTTCTATAGTCTCCCAGATGCCCACTAGGAATTATTCCTGACAACAAAGCAAGGGATAAGTCCTGAGCATAGTGTGATATGGCTCAAAGCAAACAAAATAAATTCCCTTATATGCATATACATTTTGAACCTAATTATTTTATATGTGATACATGTTAACCATAACAGGGTGGTGTGTTTCTATCACTAACTTCTATATAATGATTCTTTTTTAATTGATACAATGCTGGTTTATATCATGATATCTGTATTGGAGTTCAAATTCATCCCATCAAAGGACTGATATTACATTATACCCACCGGTAAGATAACAGTAACTCTCTTCCACAGACCACTGAAATCTATCTTCCTTAGTCTTACACTCACCCTGCAGTTAGTGTATAATACCATGTTTTAGTTTTTAATTTCAAGTGATGATAGAGGGGTCACAAAGATAGCACAGGCTGTATGGAGCTTTCCTTGTGTTCAGTTTTTCTGGCCTGAGCCCAGTGCTACATTTGGCTTCATGAGCCAATCAGGAGTAACCCTTGCGTGTAGAGCTAGGGGCAATCCCTGAGCACAGCTATATTTGCCCCCAAACAATAAATCTATATACAAATAAAATTGGTGAAAAACCTCACAATTGATTAAATATTTTCAGTTACTCAATTATAAATGGCAGAACCACAATTCAACAAATCTGTATTCATAATATTTGCTATAACTAATATCACAATTCATACAATTATCAATAAATTATGAGTAAAAATGTCAGTTGAAACATCAATGAAAAGCTTATAAAAGTCTTAGTGTCTAGAATCATTATCTTACTCTTAACTCCTCTCTAAATCCCACAGATTTTTTTTTTTTTTTTTTTTGGGTCACACCTGGCGATGCTCAGGGGTTACTCCTGGCTCTGCACTCAGGAATTATCCTGGCGGTGCTCAGGGAACCATATGGGATGCTGTGGATCGAACCCAGGCCGGCACAGGCCGGCCGCCTACAAAGCAAACATCCTACCCGCTGGGCTATCACTCCAGCCCCCACAAATATTTTTGAACTCTAATGATAATTGCCAATGAGGCAGACTTAGATCATTTTCTCATTTGATTCTTGTTAAGAAGATAACAACTTCCATCCTTTTATTCAATGTTATCCTTTGAAACTGGTACTGAGTATGAACATATTCTTGGCAATTACTGTCATCTGGAATAACTTTTTATCTCTTCTTTCCAATTGGCCTTTTACTTAGTCTTCATTACTCACCACCAAACAAGATGCCTTCTTCTTGTTAACACATTGTACCTCCTTTTCCTTTCAACTTTGATTTATTATAAACATAAGCTGTATGTTTTGGCAAAGTAATTCCTTTGATTTATCCAATCAAACCAAGACATGATGCATAATGAATAATATTCCAAAGAGGAAGTCTTACATTTTTAAGTCAGCTACCAGATACTAAAGCAACTCTGCAATCCATTAATCACCACGCATAATGTCCTGGTCTAGGCATGACAAGGGCCTTAGTTGTTGGACTCAAAAGATAGTGTTTAGACACAGTCTAGAGTTTTGCTTCATTTCTATTGGGAACAAAGTGTTGTTTGACACAGCTGTGCTCAGGAATCATTCTTATCAGTATTAGGAAACTTGTTTAGCATTGGGATCAAGCCAGGGAACAGAATCTAGGGCAACTGCCACCCCCCTGAGTACAATCTTTCTGATTTGGGGTCACTTTGTAGATTTATATCTGGGAAGACCAATGTTCATCTAAAAAAGAATATTTGAACAAAAAACTGAAATGATGCTTTAAACATAGACTGTGTGCTAAATATAAGGTTGGAGTAATAAAAGAAAAGAGCACAAATGCCTCATTTTTCCGTACTTTATATTTTAGTTAACAACACAGACAATACATAGTAATTGTAATAACTATCAGTATATTTGAAACATAAGTGCTGGTACATGGAAATATTTAGTAAATTATAGGACTTGAATTTTAGATGTGTAGTCACATATGCTGTTAGAAAAATCAAGTAACAGATAATGGTACTTACTAATAATTATCCTTTATAGATGGGGCAAGGGCACATATATTGAGATAAGACCACTTGCCATATTTGATTTGAGGAACAGGGATTAGGTCAGTATACATAAAAGAGTGAGCAACATGTGAGTAGAAAGAAAAAATGTTAAACTGTTACGGTAGAGAAAAAATCTGTTCTAAAAAATTTGTTCACATAATGAAATAATCCAGGTTCACTGGGACAAACATATCTCCATGAAAAGAAAGAGGTAAAGGAAGGAAAGAAGGAAGAAAGGAAGGAAGGAAGGAAGGAAGCAAAGAAGGAAGGAAGGAAGGAAGGAAGGAAGGAAGGAAGGAAGGAAGGAAGGAAGGAAGGAAGGAAGGAAGGAAGGAAGGAAGGAAGGAAGGAAGGAAGAAGAAGGAAGGAAGGAAGGAAGGAAGAAGGGAGCAAGAATAAAAGAAAAGCATTGGGAACACAATGATAACCAAGGTGAGTTTCTGAATCACAGAAGATTAAAGGATGCAGCAAACACAGGTGCAGTGAGTTTCTCCGCATACCAGAAGTAGTGAGAAACTGAGGAATTTTAAAGATATAACCAATAAACCATGCTATATATTTAATGCGGTGTTTAAGTAAGGGCTGACTTCAATTTTTAACTGAATTGTTCTAAACCAGAAATTTCCAAAATAATGACATGAAAATTTTAATTGGAGGCATTTGTTTGTTTTTGTTATGGTATCTCCCAGGGGCTATTTCTCATAATGTGTTCAGAAGTGACACTCCAGACATTCACTTAGACCATATCTGAAGCAAGAATTTGAACTGTGGTTATCAGGATGGAAGATAAATACCACAATCTCCTCATTATTAGTATTTTTATACAAGAGACATAATAATTTATTTCTGCACTAGTAATGTTAATAAGAAGAAAATCATAACAGGATTAAATTTGAGACTTAAAATACAGTATGGAGATAATAAAGAGAATATATTTCATGCACACAAAGCTAAAAAGTTAAATTATACACGGATAGATTAGATAGATAGCCAGACAGCCAGACAGACAGATAGACAGATGGACAGATAGACAGATAGACAGATAGACAGATAGACAGGTAGACAGATAGATAGATAGATAGATAGACAGATAGATAGATAGATAGATAGATAGATAGATAGATAGATAGATAGACAGACAGACAGACAGACAGACAGACAGGCAGGCAGACAGACAGACCGACAGACAGACAGACAGACAGACAGACAGATAGATAGATAGATAGACAGACAGACAGACAGACAGGCAGGCAGGCAGGCAGACAGACAGACAGACAGACAGACAGACAGACAGACAGATAGATAGATAGATAGATAGATAGATAGATAGATAGATAGATAGATAGATAGATAGATAGATAGATAGATAGATAGATAGATAGATAGATAGATAGATAGATAGATAGATAGATAGATAGATAGATAGATAGATAGATAGATAGATAGATAGATAGATAGATAGATAGATAGATGTGTGTGTTTATGTAAAGGAAATAAACATTGTTTAAACCAAGATTCTTGTATCACTTGTTTCCCCCATTGTACACTGATTTTCTTGTGCAGGCACTAGTAACATCTCCATACGTCCTGTCATATGCTAGTATAGCCCAATGGTGTCTGCTTTCTCCAGGAACATGAAGAGCCTCAAACATGGAGGAAGCCTCATTCCTTCAGGTCATCGGAATGAGGTCTATAATTGTTACTGGTTTTTGGCATATCAAACACGACAGGGGTAGCATGCCAGGCTCTGCTGAGGGTGGGATACTCTCGGTAGTAGGCTCTCAGTTCACACATTTATTGATGAGCGGCGCAACAATGAGACATCGGCTTTTCTCTTGCGTGGAGCTCTGGAGAGCTGTGGAGTCCTGGTATTGAAAATGACTGCCTATTTTTCCATTCTAAACTTATAACTACTCTTAGGTCAACCTCCCCACTCATGTACAGGGAATACTGAGAATCCTAAATACCACATACTAACACCAGCAGCAAAATATTGAAGCAGCTTGTCTTCCTACTTCCAGAGATGGTAGAACTGCCTCACATCTCTGGCTGGTGACATTTTGTGAGTGGAGAACAAACACTAATTTTGTACCAAAACACATAAATATTAACAAAAAACAGAAAAAAAAGACAACACTGGTAGAAAATTGTGATATTAGGACTGACTGCACATAGGTTTGAAAATACCAAATACAAGATTTGTGCCCAATTTTAAATATGACTATAAATGGAGTCAAATGATTCATTGGGCAATGCCTTAAATGTCTCATATGAGATTTGGAATTATACAGTAATGATTCTCTAATTAGTCTTTCTTCCACAGGCATATAGATATTACATATATACTATTGTTTCTTATAAATTTCATATTATTTGGGACATTATTGTTGCTGTTATAATATTTAATATATTGGGAGAACTATTCATATGTTATATGATTAATATACAGAGTTAATATATAATAGAGCAATCCATTTATGGAACGTTGTCATACTGAAAAATATTCATCACTTTACTTTTTAGAAAATGCACATTGTTTGGCTTCTTTCACATTACACAAATCTGAAAACCAGAGAACAGAATATTGTCATTGCATAAAGTTACAAATTGTGACACAGACTTCTGTTTGCTATGACGAATTTATGCTTCTCAACAGAAAGACACCTTTTTCATAAAAAAAGATAAGCACATTTGACCTATTCAGATTATTTTTCATAATAAAAATTTTCAGGAGGTATAGAGTGCCTTTGTTTTAGAACAAAAACACAGACTGGCAATAAATTCATAGAATTACTATTGATAAAATCAAAACTCCATTGTAATTAGCATCGATGGCTGAATGTGATTTGTACCTGCAACATGTAGCTTGCTAGTGAATATTTTAGTGAAACCATAATTTGACAAAACTCTAGTGTTTTTTTTTCTTTAGTGAGGTGTTTGCATGTAATTATATTGAAATTCCTTTATTACTCTATGAAGTAATGACAATGCAGCTATAACTAGCATAAAACATAGGTCATAATCAATTCATCATGTTTTGACTTATATTTGAATATTCTTTTCAGGAAAATATAAATAATTGAGTTGTTTTAAAAATCTTTTAAATTGTTATTTTGAGGATTTAAAATGGCAATTTTGGTTTATTGCCAATTAAATCATTATATATCAATATATGTAAATATGTATATGCACATATATAATTTTAATTTCATATATTTAAACTTCTTAATTATTATTGATAATATATGTAAGGCAAGAATGATGAATATGCAACTATTTCCTTTATGATCTTGATAACAGCACTAGATCACTTGACATCCTGTTATTCATCGATTTACTCGAGTGGGCGCCAGTAACATTTCCATTTGACCCTATCATGTGTCAATGTAGCCCAATGGCATCTGCTTGCTCCAGGAATACAAAGAGCCTCAACCGTTTGTTCAAGGTCTTGATGAAGTCTGACCATTTTGAAGGTGGGTGGCCATATGATCTTTTGATGTTCCTTGGATCCAGTCCATATGGCTCTAAAACATAATTTCTACACATTATGCTATCAGGTTTTGTTATTCAGTAAAAACTTGATAACATAACTTGGAGAAATTATGTTTTTAGGACACACATCTGCACTAAAATGATATATAGATAATGCAACATTATGTAATGTACCTTTGGGGGGGTCCTTCCAATAGTGCTCAGGGATTTCACCTGACTCTGCATTCAGGGATCACTCGTGTCATGGCTCAGAGGACCATATGCGCTGCTTGAGATCAAGCCCTAGTTGTCTGCTTAGATAGCTGGAGCCCTACCCGTTCTACTATTGCTCAGACCCCAAGACAAATTTTGCAGTCATTTGTTTTTGTGATACTCTCAGAAGTTCTCAGGGTATACTCTTAGCTCTGTGCTCAAGGAAACTTCCTGTCAGAACTCATGGACAACATGAGTTGTAAGAGGTTGAACCTGGTTCAGCTTCAATGAGGTTAGTGACCCACATGGTATACTATAACCCCAGCATGTTATTTTTAACATAGATATTTTTTATCAACTGTTCTTAGATAATGTATTTTATAAAACTTGAACATATATAATTTAATCTTTCTTCTTTGTGTGAAATAGTAATATTGTTCACTTCATATCCCAGATGTTAAATATAGAGGAATATTTGCCTAACATCTACTGGTCATAGTATCTGGAATATGCAATATCGTTCATTTAATAAATTCATACACACATCACATTACTTAATATAGTTAATATTAATTATCAATGTTAATATCAATAATATTACGTAGATAACTGAGAAAAATAAGTACGACATTGCTATTATTATTACTCTGCCTTTTTTGAGGTATTTTAGACACTGTCATTTGATTTTATGCTTACTTGAAATGTGTACTATGAAATGCAACAAAAATGAGGAAAGCAGTATAGTATTTCCAGTATATTAGCACATAGCATGCACATTCCTTTAGTACATTTGCACTAGTCATTGCAAATCAGGTGCTAAGCACAGAATCCCCTACATTATAAAAAGTCATTTTCAAACTTCTTTTGGTTTTAAGATGTAAGTTGCGAACAAAAGTTGGGGAACTAATGAATTATAAATAAGACTTTCATAATATATTTAAGCAACATGCAAAAGCAACACAAATCTGGGAACAATAATATCCCTTAACAATATTTTGGTATCCTTTAACAGCAAAGAGGACTATTTTTCTTCTAATTGCAAATGCTAGGGTGCATATTCTGTTACATAGAGTTACAGCATCTAAACACAGAACTATTAAAATATGCATTTGGATCAATTTATAACAATTAGAAGATTGAGTAGGAAGCAACATCTTTCTGGTATCATCTTACTTAAAACACCAGTCTGTTTTATTATTTAATCATAACCACAAGTTGTTTCACTTTAAGGGTAAAATAAACCAGTAGTATTTTGTTCCCTATATTACTATTCTTCAAGTTTATTTACTCTTGTCTTAACTTCTGCTCTACTGAATGCATTATCTGTTCCTTGCTAATCCTGCTTCACAGGAAAAGTAGGGGATTTCCGGCATGCGTGCCATTTGACCTTAATCTTAAGTGCATGGCAGCATTCCTCAGAGGCAAACCAGCGTGCCTTTTTCTTCTCGGTTTCTGAAATCTCATACTTAAAGTGTGTTGTGCTTGTCTGCTTTACTTGCCTCAGGATAGAAATCCTGACCTTCTGCACCATTCACTCTACCATGCTCCTTTGTGGGTTTTGAAAGTTATTTTACCCTGGAGAAAATGAGATGAAAAAGAATTGAATATGCAGGTTGTTTTATAAGTGAAGGGATGGAATAGTGGAAGAGGTAATCATTCAGGCTATCTTTGAGAAATAAACATATATAATAAACATATATAATTCAGCTTAAATTACATTTTTATATTCAAGACCATAATACATTTAGCATATATACATACTTTATATGCATATATCATACACATATAATTTATATCTCAAATTGTTGAGAGATATAACTATCCCTGATCTTGTGAACTTTTTTATTGACTTCTATATTAAGTAAAGGAATGTGTATCTATGGCCAGATTATTTAGTTAAAAATAAAATTTGCAGATCTATAATGGAACATTGTGATACACGGATAAATATCACAAGAAGAGTATTTTTAAGAGGGTCAAAACACCAAAAATACATTGTACATTTCATGATGAACACCAAAATTTCATGTTTGCATTTTATACCAATCTATTCCACTGAAGCTGATACTAGTGTTTGGGATATTGGTTATGACGAGAAAGAGTACAAGGAAAGAGAATTCATAGAAGTAAGTCCTTGTATATAAATTTAATCACTTTGAAAATTCAATGTATCTTATTATAATATAGTCCTTTATGTATGTTTCAATTGAATAAAATGCTTACTGAAATGATGTATTCCTTCTAGAAAGTCAAATCTGCAACTTTTATTCAAAGCAAAACAGGCTGCTTTGATCTATTTCTAAAGACATATAGAGTTGTACTTTATGAAAATTCCAAATAGAAATAAGGGAAAGAACTGTGAGTTAGCACACAATTATGTAAATTTCCTAGTTACACTTTAAACGTTTCTAACACTTGCTATTTGTATAATAGTTCTCTGCCAGATTCTGGAGACATAATGGTAACTAAAAAATTCTGCCTGAAGGAATTTAAACCAGTAAAAAAAGAGAACAAGAACGAAGGAAAATTAATATTTTTAATAGCGAAATTATTTTAATAAAATGCATGCACATGACAATATCAGGGTTTTGAGTAAGAATCCATGGAAATGTACATAAATATGCCTAAGTGAATAAAAAAATCAAAAAGAACTGCTGTATAACTTGTCAATAGGACAGCTGGAATGAATGTGAGTTACATAGCCTTCAAAATAGTCTACGCGGACTACAGAAACTCTAACAGTAGCTATGGTTAATAGTATATACCGTCCTCAAATATATGACTTTCAGGAATCTTCTCAATTGAACACCAGCAGGAACAATGACACCTTTCCTAATTCCAAGAAAAGAAAGTATGTGTATCCTCTTTATGTGCAAAATAAGAAAATTGCTCAAGCCACAAGTATAAGAAAAGGACTATATTAACAACCACCAGAAAAATAAGTCCTATTCCCATCAAGATATTCTATGATAAAGGAGAAAAGAGAAAAACAGAAACCTTCTTCAAGAAGTTTCTACACCTGTCAGTTCAGTCATGAAATTGAAGATTCTCATGCTAACTAGGTTTTCATGCTTCACCACTACAAGTACATGGCATAAAATAAGCTCAGAAACAGGAACTCAGTGAAGAAACAGAAATACTAGAAAATTTACACTTCAGGGTAAGATTATCAGTTTCTTAATATTGTTTTTTATAAGTTTGGGTTTAAGTTGCCCATTAACGGAGTTTAAAAAAATAGTGCAATTTCTCAAAACACTAACCAGAGTTGGGGAGCTATATCAAAGGGTTGGTTCATGCTTTCCATGCAAGGAAGGCTAAGTTTGAGCCCAAATAGACCATGGTCACCTGAATGAACACCACATGAAAGAACTCCTGAGCAAATTACTAGGAGAAACCCATCAGAACCCCTCAGGTGTGTTCCCAAAACAAAACAGAACATACAGGCTCATTTACTATCCTCTGAGGATTTCCATATTTTCATTCATTCATTCATTCATTCATTCATTCATTCATTCGTTTGTTCGTTCGTTCATTCATTTGTCCGTTCATTCGTTCATTCGATCATTCATTCATCTGCTTTTTGGGTCACACCTGGTGATGCTCAGGGGGTTATCCCTGGCTCTGCATTTGGGAATTACTCCTGGCAGTGCTCTGGGGACCAATAGGATGCTGGGGATCGAATCTGGGTTGACCACAAGCAAGGCAAACACCCTCCCCACTGTGCTATTGCTCCAGCCTCAGGAGTTCAGTATTTAGATGCACTATACAATTCTCTTAAATTAACTTTCTTAAAAATAAATTATAGAAGTTTAAGTTGTCTTGAGATCTTACAGGCTAAGAGCTTAGTTTAGTAAATGAAAAGACAGTAAAATTCAATGTAAATAAATACAAAATATAACACTGCATACATACCAATACTGTTCAAATTATCTACAGGATACAATTTAAATTTTTCTTAAAAACATACAAAGAATTTCATCCTTTTGATCCCATATTTCCTACCTATGTGTTGTTTACTCACTCAAATTCACTAAGAATTGTTTTACTACATTGACCCCCTTGAAGTTCATATTCGCTGTGCTGTGTGAAATATTCATTTCTTTATATGTGTTTTGTTTTACCAAGAATAGCCACACAACATGAATGATATTGCACCCAAATATTCATATATCCAGTACAGCATTTTTTTGAATATTGGTAGAATGGAAATGACAGAGTATTCTATTTTAATAGAATTTAATGGTATCATTCAAGGTTATGATAGATGCTAAATTTGAATAATCCCTCAACTTGCATAGTTAATTAACTTCTCCACTAGCTGAATCTTTAGTATATAGAGCTCATTTTTCTAACTGTGCCTCTAATAAAACACTGTTTCAGGAGCAGAATCTGAGTATTTTTTTGTAGTTTGAAAGAGCTGATAGTCTGGATAAAATGGAAGTTTCAATTTTTCTAACTTGCTATAAATACTACAAGCTATTAATTTTCTATATGAAAACATTTTATCATTTATCTTTCAATATCCAATATCACTTCTAATTTGTAATGTTTTGACAGCTCTAGTTCTAGTAGGTACCATTATTGAAAGTTTTCTGTATGCCATCTGTTGCCCAGAAGATGAACCCTTTTTTTTTTTTTTGCTTTTTTTTTGGGGGGTCACACCCGGCAATGCTCAGGGGTTTCTCCTGGCTCTGCACTCAGGAATTACTCCTGGCGGTGCTTGGAGAACCATATGGGATGCCTGGGATCAAACCCGGGCCGGCATGGGCTGGCTGCGTGCAAGGCAAATGCCCTACCCTCTGGACTATCGCTCCGGCCCCAGAAGATGAACCCTTTTTAAAACTAATGTCCTCTACCTCTTAGGTTCCAAGCAAATGTAAACTTTATAGATGAAAAATTTAAGGAAAAATATTTCAGTTAGATTACCCAAGATCCGCTCTCCCTCCCGGATGCCACATGATCAGCTGAGCATAGGGGCAAAGTGTGTGCCTAGAATGCACTGGGCCCTATATTTATACCAGAAACCACATGAATGCATGCATGAATATACTGCTCTTTTTCTTTTCTGTCTTCCTGTCTCTTACTATAACACACACACACACACACACACACACACACACACACACACCGAGTGTGACCACTATGGCTTCTGAGCAACTCTGGACTCAAGTACCAGTCTTTCACAGCTGCATTAACATGACCAGATGATCCAGAGTGATCGGGCCGCTCAGCCTCACTTCTCTCTCACTCCTGACTAAGGTTTCTAGTGGGAAAAACAGGGCAACATAATGAGCAGTGAGAAGACAATGGATATATTTAGCACATTTGGAAATAGCTCAGTGCTGGAGAGAGAGCACTGTTGAGCGTTCCAGAAGACTCATTGCAGAATGTTGCACTCATTCTAGATACATAGCTCTCCTTACCCTTACACTTATGTTTGCGCACCTGCAATTTTTTACATTAGAGTAGAGAAATGCTCAAAAACGCTATGGTCTTTGCCTCTCACAGTACATCGAGCAAGGTTCTCATCCTCAGGTTTCTTTGTATTACCGTATAGTGGAAAAGACCTGTGAGATTATTTATTTTAAATGATTGGTAGTTTATATAGATTAAAGTACAAATTGATCTTTAAATAGCTAAATAATTTTATAACAAAAAGCAGAGATATATAGTATTAAACAAAAGGTATATAAACTTCAAATGAAATTATGTTAATTTAATGTTTTTTTATTGATCAGGGGATATACCTTGGTGGTCTGGGACTTCCCCAATGGTTTTCAAGTGGTTTTCAGAGACATCAGCGCCTGCCTCCCTATTTATATTTTATAGAATCACCATGAGATAAACTGTTACAAAGTGTTGGGTTCTGAGCTGCCAGCCATAGGGTCCAGCACTTTCCCACCACAAGGCCCTAAGGACAGGACCCAGAAATGGGCCCTGCCCATATGTTACACCCAAAACATCTGTGCTTATCCAAGCTAAGGCGAGGCAGAATGAGCCTGGTTTCTGACATCTGATCAGAGAAATATGTAATCAATGATCATTACCTTGCAATTGTTACCTTGCAAATGCTAAATCTGTGATTGTCCTTTGTTGCAAAAGATTAGTGGGAAGATTGGAAGATTGTTATCTGTTACAATGGCCCAGGAGCTTGCAATGCCCGGTGATTTCTGCTTGTAACCCCTCCACCCATAAATTGTATAAAAGGTTTAAACTGTGTTCAATAATTTGAGTACTGCTATCCAGAGCTCCCCGCTGCATGGGTGTCCTTTCTTTCTTTCCTTTCTCAGCAGTAGCAGCGGCAAGGCAGAGTTTCTCCCAAGTCCATCCCTCTCCTTTTTCCTCAGGGATGAAGTCCGGCAAGATCTAGGTTTTCCTCATTTGTGCCGGGGCTGCTGGCCAGGGACCCCACAACAAAGCTGTTCATAATTACTTTTCATTCCATGTTCCAAAACCCATCCCTCCATCAGGCACATTTCTCTCCATCAACGTCAGCCTGTGTCCCTGGTAGAACATTTTTGTTTTTTTTTTTCTCTCTTTCTGGACACTATGTTTTGCAATACAGATACTGAAATATTATCATGTTTGATTCCACTCATTTAAAATTAAATGTAGCTTTACTATTATCCAAAAGTCAGAGTATAAAGTAGGTAAACCCTTGAGTAACACTTAATGACCACAACGATCACAAATGCACCCCCTTTTTATGATCACAGTGCACAGAGAATATTAAATGTGAGTAACTGACTGCTGTATATAGGACAAGATTGCTCACAACATTCAGATGTCCCAACTTGCAGCAATTTAAGATCCATGTGTTAGGTGAATGGCGAAGAGTTCTAAATACTAGAGTTTCAAGAAATCAATGCATTATACTACACTGTGAGTTTTTTAAGCCCTGGGAGCTGGCTGAAACAAAAGCAATTTTTGCATTCCAGGGAGACTTTTTTTTAAATTATTGAACAGCTCTAAATTACAAAGTTATGCAGATACTTAGGACAGAGTTTCA
The DNA here is from genome assembly GCA_021461705.1 of Cryptotis parvus. Lineage (NCBI taxonomy): Eukaryota > Metazoa > Chordata > Mammalia > Eulipotyphla > Soricidae > Cryptotis > Cryptotis parvus. The sequence goes on along the minus strand of JAJIBD010024647.1, from coordinate 269,678 downwards.
AGTGTACATTATTTAAACACTAATCTCTTCTCCAATACAACTACAACTACCCTCCACCACTGGACCCACTTCTCCTTCCGTTCCGCAGTCTGCCTCTTTGGCAGGCACTTTCCCCCCTGCCCCATTGTCAGTGTTCCTTTCTCTAATTTATCTCTCCACACCAACCCTCTCTGGACAGCTTCCTAATGAAGACTAGTTCTCCTGCTCTCTGTCTCTATTGCTATTGGACATTCTATATTCCGTTATTCATCTTTATATTCCACATATGAGAGTAACTGTTCTGAGCCTGTTATTCTGACAGATTTCACTCAACATGATACTCTCCGGATCCATCCATGCTATAATAAATCTTATGACTTTATCTTATGGTGGAGTAATATCCCATTGAATACATATGTATATATATTTATATATGTGTATATATATGTATCATGGTGTATTTAGTATTAGACATTTTTACTGAAAGTTTTTTCCTATGTACTTTTAGAGCAAGCTGTTTTCATTTTTGGGGAAGCTGTAATGTTTGCGATGTTGGAGGGGGCACCTATGATTTTTACTACTGAGAACAGCCAGAGTGATAGTACAGAGACGGACATGCTTGCTTTGCAAGCAACAAACTCCACTTATATTTCCATCAATTCTTGTGGTTCTGTGAGCGCCAACAGTAGTAATCCCTGAGCACTTCCAGGTGTGACCCAAAGGCACACACACAGATACCTACACACACAATCAATTCTTGAAAGAAAATCTTCAATGTCCGTTAAATTTATTTGGCAGGTTAGAGAAAAACAAAATAATTCATGGCATGTTGTTCATAGAATACTACTCTCAAAAACTCCTGGATTATGAAAGAACAAGTTTTATGAGATTCTTAGTTGATGTAATTGTTTTAATAACATTTATTGTTAGAAGGTTTTCCTCAAAGAAGATTTATTCTGCTTTCCTCATTTGAATCAACTTTATTTCCTTCACTCCTTTATAAGCTTTGCTACTGAAAAATAAGTTGCATATTTCATAATCAAAAAGTTAATTCTCCCTTGCTTTATTTTTAGTAAAACTGCTGTCCACAACATCCCATGGGGAAATATCAGCTCATCCTCACACAAGTGTATACCTCAGCTATTCACTATATCCTGTTCCTTTTAGTCATTGATACTATGTACTGCCAGCTGTAATTACTTCTAGCAAAAGAATGTCTTTCCTCCAGAACATGATCATAATGCAGTTACTAAATAATTTTTTACATAGCAGTAAATGTCTTTGGATAAGCATTATGTTGGGTATTATTATCATTTTCTTTTTTTACTATTATAGTGTAAAGATGTATACAATCTAACTGACTTTTATCTGCTGAGTAATTAAATTAAATATTATGAGCAGTTAGCATATCAGTAAAACCCGACTCTATGTATTAAAATGGTGTTCAGCGGAGAATCAACTGATTCTAGCATATTCTAAGACAGATCTATTCTTTTTCAATTAGGTGAGCAGCATTTCTTTGTGCGATCTGATATTCACTTCCTCTGTTATTAGACTGTCATAATAGGGCATGCAATCCTGCAAAAGCTGATGTCATGCGAAGAAATGGAACCATATCATAACATCACATCTTCATTTCACATTCAGAAATTCTGCTGATCAAATAGAATGATAATAGAAATTGGCATTTGGATTGGGACTTTCAGCCCAAGTAGAAATCAGTTCTCCCTTTCTTATAATATAATTTTCATCACTAATTTGGGTGCCAATAACTTTTATAGAATATATTCACCTCTAAAAATATCCTTAACACCTCCTCCAAATAGTAACACATAATATTATGATAAAAAGTTGTGTTTTTCCCAAGATTTGAGGTTTCTTTTAATATATCGTATATATCTCTGATGACTAAAACTATCCTGAGTTTTTTTACATCTTACCTAATTATAATCAAATATTGATCATAAACTTGTGACATTTAACATAAGAAGATATTTGTGGGAGCTGGGAGATAGCTCAACAAATTGAGTGAAAGCTCTGCATGTAGTAAATCCTGAGTTGAACCCAATGCTCTTCTGAGCATTATCAGGTGTCACCCTTTGTGTACAGTATCAGGGATACTTCCTGAGCACTGCTAAGTATGCCCTATCAGCCCCCCAGATGTACATTTCCAGCTAAGGAATTTTTTTTTCTTTTTTGAGTCACATCCGGCCACTCTCATGGGTTACTCCTGGCTCTTCACTCAAGAATTACTCTTTGCGGTGCTCTGAGGACCATACAGGATGCCAGGTATCAAACCAGGGTTGGCTGCATGAAAGACAAATGCCCTACCCGCTGTGATATAGCTCTGAATAGGAGCAATTTTTCTTGATCTGAGGTAAGAGCTTAGTTGTTTTGGATAACTCAATCTAAATAAACACTTCTCCTGAAATTTTTTAATGTTTGCATTAAGACCATTTCTTCAATCTTTGTTTGTTATCCTGAGGTTTATTCATGTAAATTTTAAGTTTTATCTAAAAATATAATTGTTAAGCCCAGGCTGCAGTGCAGGCTAAAGAATATACACTGCATGTGTGAGATTCTGGGTTCAATCTAAAATAACACATAATTATAAAATAATAATGCCAATAATCACTGTATCACTGTATTCCCGTTCATCATCGATTGGCTTGAGCGGGCACCAGTAACATCTCCATATATCCTGTCTCATGCTAGTAGAGCCCAAGGGCATCTGCTTACTCCAAGAACATAAAAGTCTCAAATCATTCCATCAGATCACGGGAATGAGGTCTAAAATTGTTACTGGTATTTGGCATATTAAATATGACACGGGAAGCTTGCCAGGCTCTGCCGTGCAGGTAGCATACTCTTGTAGTCATCTCTAAGTCCAGCATTTATTGATAAACAGCAGGGCCGCAAGCGGCTGCGCGAGCCGGGCTGTAATAGGCTGGTCTGCTGGGTGGAGTTCTGCTGAGAGGGAAGTCCGGATGTGGAAAAAGGAGGCTCTCATGGAGTGGGGGTCATCTGGCTTGTTGCAAGGCTCTGCTGGGGTGGTGGGCCGGGGCTAGAACCCTCCATCCCCACTGGGCACCTCGTGAGCAGCTGGGCATAAGGAGAGCCAGTAGGAGCTCTGCCCCAAGTCTGTGAGCCAATGTATGCCAATAATACAACTAAGAAATAATATTGTATTTTATTAATTTTGTACTTCCATGGTAGGTTTTAAACTGATAATCAGATTCATTACAAGATGCTCCAATAAAGAATTCTATTCCAAAGAAGTAAATCTATTTTGAATCATTATTCTATTTACTCATTACCAGGCACAGTAAATGTGGTAACTTTGTATGGTGCATTTCTGTATATGGTGGCTTCATTTTTCAGTTCTGTAATGTCACTTGAGTTTAGAACTTTGGGAAAATCATGGCTTATTCAAAGTATAGTAGTTATATGTCTAGTTTAGAAAGTTTATGTTCAAGGAATTCAAGGCACCCTATAAATACATTGTACATATAAAATTAAAAGAATTAAAACATGCATTTGAAAAGTTGAGTATCATTTAATGGTAAAAGAACAATATTTTATTATCAGTCAATTAAAATATAATTGACAATCAATCAATTATATTTACAGAGAAATAATGCTAATTTTCTGTTGCACAGTATAATTCAACTTTTACATTTGGAAAGGTATCAATGGCAGATGGGAGGAAAGAGAGGAAGATTTTATCTTTAGCAGCATTAGTTACACTTAAAACAAACTAATATGCCAACATAGGCCAAGAAAATAAACAAGGCTTTGAAATATAAGTGCTCCCTAAATTATTTAAGCCTGTACTATAATTAATATACAGTACTGCTAATTAAATTAAATTCAATTTTCTTTATACCACAAAAGACCTAAAGTTATCTAGTGTCATAGCCCTAAGCATTTAAAATACACCAAAATGCTAATTTAGTGGTAAAAATGCATTTTTATGTATTGTCATTCAAAACCTTAATTTCATATGCAATTTCTTATTAGTAGTAGTTTCTGCCCTACCATGGTATTCCATTTCCAGAAGGTGAGATTACATAACACATTAAATACTATTTTATTTTAATATTGAAATATTATTTAGTGCCAATTCTAAAAATATTCTGTGGGTAAACTGGTGGAAGAGTTGAAATTGAATATCCCTGAGAAGAGTTATCTTTCTGCTCCACACAATCATTTATAGCATCATATTTATTGAGCACCTAGTAATGGAAAGGTTGCTCTAAAGACATGAAAGGAAATCACAGTATGAGAACTGGAAGATAACTGATATTTTTCTTTATCTTTAAAAAGAAAAGAAAATGGGTAAGAAACCTACTAATTTTGCCTCTGAAAGTTCCCTACTTCAGTCAAAACAAGAAAAAAATTCCAGAACAGACTTTTCCAGAATCCATTTTTTCTTGAGTTCAGATTCTCCATTCTCTGGAGCTTCTAAGCTTGATCTCTACTTCACCTATGTCACTTTGTGATGTTCTCCAGTTTTCAGGGGAGCTGTTTTAAAATTTTATTATACCACCTTGAGATATACATTGCAATGCTTTTTATGACTACGGTTCAGTCATGCAGTGTTCCAGCACCCATCCCTCAACCAGTTCACATTTCCCACCACCAATGTCCCCAAATTATCTCCTCCCTCCCACAGCCTGCCTTATGACAAGCATTCTCTCTCTCTCTTTCTCTCTCTCTCTCTCTCTCTCTCTCTCTCTTTCTCTGTCTCTTCCTTCTCTTATACATTGTTGTTTACAATACATATATTTAGGAATAATTATGTATATCCTTTGGCTATATTCAAAGCTCAGTTCTAGTCGGGTTTTACCATTTCGAACAATTATTAGCACACTGATTTCAGGGAGAGTTTTAAAATCACTCTGTACTTTGTGCCCTTCTGCGCTTTCTTCCGCTTACGACACTGACGACATCGTGTACATGTTAAATAAAGTACAAACTCCTTACTATGTAAGCAAAAATCTTCAAATGGAAAGTCCAATGCATTAAGGGACCTGCAGATGAAATTTTGCAACTGCATCATAATCACTATTTGCACCAGTGCATTACTTGCAAGCTCTGAGATTTTTCAGCTCTGTTTTGTCAGTTGTTGCAGGACTCCTCTAAGAGCCCCCTTCTCTACCTTAGAAAATTTTTCCAGGCAGATCTTAGCTCAAGACATTAGCATATAAAAGGGCCTAGGTGAGGTGCTGGGAGAGATTACCTGAGGGCATTTGACCCTCCCTGCTTTCCATAACAGTGGGAGGGAGGTCTGAGTTGCAGGGGTATAATACTAGCCTGCTTCCTCTCTCAAAAGCTTCTTTTTGGGCTCTCTCTTTGTGAGCTCGCACCCTTTTTGGGAGTCTTGTCTTTGTCTCCTCTTTACAGGGCCTTTACACATGGTGGCCACCATCTTGGCCTACACGTGGCTGGGGTTCTAGCCTGGAATCCTAAGCACCGGGCTTTTCCTTTTGCTGATTTGTATGCCTGAACCTGTGATAAGTAAACCCTTTTAAAACTGCATCGGATTCCTGAGTTTTCATCCACTCCTCGCCCGGCTTTGGAGGTAGAAGGGAACTTCGCTTCCCGGCACTGTTGGGGACCCCGGGGAGCTCCCTGACAGTAAGTCTTAGTTCCCCACCCCGTTCCAAGACCACTTCAGCACACTGATTGACTTTGTTCAGAGATGTTCACCTCAGTCTTGTTTCACTCAGTTTCCTGTACTGACTCGCAAATATCCTTTGAGATTCTGCAACACTGTACAGTACTCATATGCCTAATCTTGCTCTTCTCAAAACAGCATGGTATTGTATTTGTTGGGTCTCTCTTATTAGATCACAAACTCTTTGTGTGCCAGGTATAAAGTGACAGGGGGGAAATCCAGAAGTAATTTCTAATCCCTGACTTTGTGCTTTAGAGTGACATTTTGCAATGTTTTGGACATGTGGTGAAAGTGATTGACTTTGAACTTTGGCATACTTCATAGAAGGCAAATACCATATCTTATGTACTATATCTTCTACTCATAGGTAATAAACTCTTTTAGAAGAAGGGATATCATTAATGTATCTTGATATGTGTTAGGTCAACTACAATGTTTAACTGATTAAATACTTTAAAGAAATATATTATCACATGCTTAGAGGAAATTATCTATTTAGAAATGCAATAGTGCACCTGACCCCATTTTAATCCTTGGCATTGAGTATAGATGTTAGAGTGAGCAAAGAGTGCAGGTCCAGAGGTAGCCTTTTTACACCATTGAGTGTGTCCCAGAAAACACAAAAATATAGATATATATATATATATATATGTATACATATATAAATGGTTTGCTATCCGAATATTAAAATGATTTGATCTAAATACATGCTGAAAAATTTGTTGAACTTAACCTCAATTTAAGAATGTGCATTATGCCTGGGCAAATTAACCAGAAAGTCATATGTTCTCATAATGCTAACAGCTGACAGGTCACATCTTATAGTGATCTGACAAAAGAACAGCTACCATAAATTTGAGCATCTGTAAAATATAAATTTAAGGGGCATAAAAAGCTTTGCAATGATACAAAACAAGATCAATCTAGCTAGAGGAATACAGAGAAGATAAAAAGGATTTATACTGATGATAAACTTGAATACACTAAAAATAAAGCACCTGATTAAAGTATCTGTTCTTCTTTTATTTGTTTATTATCCAGCACATTTTCTACAGAGAAACAGAAGACAATGAACCATGTTTGTTTACAGATTAGAAAGGCCCTTCAAATCTTGCCTATTGATGAAAATGAGAGTGCATAAGGCACTCTTCTTTAAGTATTCAGAATCTGAAAAAATATCAATTTCTTTCTTCTCCCAAACTAAAAGACTCTGTCTCCTTCTTTCCCTTTCAACTACACTGGAGAGAAAGACTCAAATGATATAAGTCATGGTGTGAATACTTATTTCAAATTAATAGATGTTTATCACTTAAATTAATATGGCATTTCTAGGATTTCTTTGTCAGTTAAGTATGACTCTCATCTCAGATCTTTTCTGATTATTTTATCAAATATTTCTACAATATCTTTTTTGTGAAAGGAAATAGCTTTCAAAATTATTGATGCCTTTTCAAATTCAGTAATTCTGTTTTATCACTGACATTCTATTTAAAAATACTTAATTGAAAACACATGATTTATGAAGCAATTTCTATTGGGTTTCAGGCATACAATATTTTCTCACATGTCGCACCATTAGTGCCAACATACCTTGACCAGTATTCCCCTACTGTCCCTACTCACCCCTTTCCTCCAAACCAACCAACACATACATGTACCTGCCACCATGACAGGTAAAATTAAAAGTCTGTGGTTTCAGTTTAGATGTAATGTTTTCAGTGCTGTTGAGTCTGTGTTTTAAATTCAGAGCAAAAAACCTCTCCCACATGACTGGTATAACCAAGACTTTTTACCTAAATACTTCCCTTTCTTTTCTTCTTCTTTTGAATTCTTTCCTTCTTGAACCTCCTTCCTATACACTGAAATCAAGGGTGCTTTTGGAATCTCCCCTTAACTCTAAAATGTTTCCAGTTATTCTATACAACACAGAAAGGAGAGATTATCCTGTGTGTTCTACTTCAGTAAATACTGTATCATTTCCAACCAGATTGCAGCAAATTGTAAGATCTGATCTTTCCTTATGCCAATTCCAGAGTCTTCTACTTTAGGGATCAATTACAAAAATGATAGTCTTGTGTTTTGTTGCTATTCGAAAATATTTTTTCTTATTTGTCTTATTCCTCCATACATTCTTCTTAAATCCCCTGTTCTATCAAGACTCATTTCTCAAACTTTGCATAAGCCTAATTCTTTCTGGAAGATCTCTTCAGCTCTGTGTCCTACAACATCACTTACATTACCAATGACAATAAAATATAAATCACTTCCTCTAACTCTTCTGAAGCTCTTAGACTTTCTAGACAAATAAGCTGTTGCTTGTCTCCATATGATTGTAATCCTTAGAGACTATCCACATTCCTACTTCCCTTTCCCCCTCTTCTTTTCTTAGTTTACTGCTTTCCTTGGTACCACTGTAACATCCTTGTCCAGCCTTTCCCTAAGAGTGGTCCTGCAATTTACATGCTAGAAATTTTATGTTGATCTTCTCCAACATTTGGAGTGTTTGTGGGGGAGGCAAAACCATGCTGTGTTTCAACTCAACATTGTAGACCCGTTGTGGGCCACACATATCTCTGCTCAAAATTGCAAGCTCTCTGCTACTAAGGGACCAAGGGATAGTACAGAGAGGAAAGTTTTAAATGCAGCTGACTTGGGGGTTTAATCCTCAATCATAGGCATCAAATTTGTCCCCCCTGAGCATATATATCCAGGAGTAGAAACTGAACCCAGAATAAAAATTAAGCCCTGAACAAAGTTGGATGTGCCTCATGAAACCAAGCAAACTAAACAAATAAATAAAAATTTCGAAGAATTTGATATTTTTGCAGAAGCTATTAATATTAGCTTGGCAGTACTTCTGATCACATTACCTCAAGTGAGGTACAAAAAAGACCGTACTATAAAGCTAACCCTAACAATAAGACACTGTTGTTTTTAAATTTTTCAGAAAAAAAGAGATACTTCTCAAGGCAAATGGAAGTGCATTCCTGGATGTAAAATCGCATCTCACTATAGGGTTTAGATACATTTAACTGGAAATCTTTAGCTTGAATACGATAGAAGCAAAAGATTAATTGAGAAAGAAAGGTAGAACCACATCCCCATTTGCTAGGAAATCTGTTTACACAGTTGGCACAGTTGGGATTTCTGTGTGCAGTTTGAAAGTGTTCCAAGGTTTTGAAATGGGATTTCCTGAATCTAAAATGCCAGGTGCCTATAAACAATCTTGTTTGTCAGAGTTTAACAGCCGCCCTCTGAGTGCAGTAAGGTAAAGCGAGCAGTTCAACTTTAGAGTTGAGTCACTTTATCACACCTTGCCCTTTCTGCCCCATGGCTTTACCATCCAAAATCAAAGGAGCAGTGGTCTGGAATAGCAGAGCACCTTCCTGGTCTGCCCAGCTCTGAGAAATGGAAGGCAGGGACATCTGGTGAAGGGAGTTTCCTAAATTTCCCGACATGGTTCTTCACTTTCCAATTTTGAATTTTACACCGCTTAAGATGTTTGCCTTGTACTTGGCTGACCAGGGTTTGATCCCGATCCTCAGCATCCTGTATGGCCCCCGAGCGCCACCATGAGCAATTCCTGACTGCAGAGTCAGGAGTAACCAAGGAGATCACTGGGGTGATGCCCCCAAAAATCCCATTGCCTGTCTGAATCCACTGTGAATTACTTCATTTTCTGTGATAGAACCTACAGTTAAATCTCACACCAAAGTCAAACCAACAGTTTTATTTTTTATTCCTTTTAATCAAAATCCAGGTTTATAAATTATTTACTAATCAAGGATGATATTTACAGAGTTTAATGAGAGGATTCCAAATAGTTTTGTCCTATTACGTTGATTCACTAACATTTAAAGGGTTCCGGTGATGAAGATTAATTTACCTTACCATCAGACTGCCTCACCTTCCATCACTTTTCAAATAAGTTGCTAAAAGTAAGAACACTTAAAAGTTATTTTAATAACAGTCTAATATAGAAAGAAACCAGAAGAATTTACTTCATTACTAGCTAATTGGTATTTTCACTAGTGTTTCTCAATTTTTTTTCTGACTACAGCCCCCTTCAGACTTGGTTTCCTATCTGTGATTTTTATGTTCTACCTGTTGTCTTCCTCATCTTCTGAACTGGTTCCCTCATTTACACTATTTTAATATGACTCCAAAAATATTCTGGGGGCCTAAAGGAGCTCATTCGTTCAGCTGAGAACCTTGTGTAGGCCACAGTGGGGACTGTAGTTCATAAGCAGGCTGTGTTTTCTACATACTATGGCACAGATACATTAGGTCGGGTTATTGACATACATGACATCGTGTCATTTAATTTTGCACTTTTATAAAAGTTTGGTTCTCCTACCAATTGTTTCTTGCAACTATGCCAGATTCTTTGAGACTGGGATTTTGAATTCCACTGTTTTCTCTTTTCCAAACATTTATTAGGGACTTTTCTCCTATTACCTCCTCTAAACACTTGTCTAGTTATTTTATCCATCCATTCAGCTAGTGGGGGGCACAGAATGGGGAAAAATCCACAGTGTGCTTCTTAATTAGTTCTGCATTCCTTCCAGTGTTATTCCTAACTTAAAATACCATAAAAAGTAATTTCTTGTCAGAATGCATTTTTATTGAATTTCCTCCTAGGCTTAACTTTGGTGGCAATAACTAGCCCGTGTCTTGCTTCAATGTCTACTCACTGGCACAACTTGTTTGTATCACATTTCAGGAAACCATCAGTGGAGCTCTCTTGCTTCCTTCGATTAGAGAATCAAATCTGTAAGCCAGATCTTCAAGTTCTAGGGCTGTACAAATAGATGTGTGCATTCCTGGTGGGTGAAACATACATTTCTTATATCAGATGCTGTCCTCATTTCACTCATTTGCTTCAGTTTTAAAGAAGTGCATGGAACTGTGTTTCAGGAAGAAAACCCCTCCTCAGACCTTGAAGATAAGTTGCTTTGAAATAAAGAACCCTCTAGCCTTTTACAAACATCTGATTTTCCATAACTACTACAAGAGAGGGGAATCAAAATCCTGTTTATATCGTAGATAAAATAAATATTAAGTGCTTTTGAGCCCAATAGCATTTTGCTTATGATTCATCAGCCAGAAAATCCACATCTTATGTGAATAGATCAATTCTACTATTCAACAACACATCAAATTATACATAAACACCTGCATTTTCATTATATCTCAAAACAATCTTCAGACTCTAGATGAGGAAAATAACCACTAACTGAGAGACAATAATAGCAGTTTTGTTTTCTGATGCATGTATATAAACTGCATCAATCCAATCTTCTTTTTAGAGACATAGTTAACAGCAGGTATAAAAAGTACAATAAGTGTGACCAAGACTATTGACAGCCTTATTTTTATTTTCCAAGGAAAGCATTTATTATATTAAAAGAAGTTTTTAAATTAATTTTTGTTAGTGTTGGGTTCAAATAAGATAGTTCAGTAAACTCTTACTTTTTTAATTTAGTCTTAGAAAGTTCAAGTGCCTTTTAGACAGTGTGAGTATAAAATACAGTCTGAAAGCAAGTAAAACAAGGATTATGTATCTGCTTTGATTAAATATGTATACTGGGGATATGCTAGGAACTACAAAGAATAGAATAAAAGACAGAATCCTCTATAGAAATAGAAAGCCTTATAGAAATAGTAATGGAAATTTAAGAAAAACGTTAATAAAAGTGGAAAGGCATAAGTATCACAGGGAATATGGCATAGTAAGTATCACAATGGGAATATGGCGGCCACCACACCTCAGAGATGAAAACTGTGAAGTTACTCAGGTATGTCCCTGATGGTATTTGTCAAAGCAGGTAACACTTACATGTGAAGGAAAGGGAAAGTGACTCCTGATTGGAAAGATTTATAATAAAGTAATAAAGAAGGAATAATCCTTGTTATAGAACACAGAAGATAGGAATAAAGAATTAGAAGATAAGATCACGATTTTCTATGGCATGGCTGCAGACTGGAAGAGGTTTTCTGTTTAATACCTATAATATATTACAGTCAGTTCAAGATAAAACACAGTTTTGACTTACACTTAGGGCCATTAGATCATAGCTTTTGCTGTTTGTTTGGGGGTTACACCAACTGTGCTCAGGACTTATTCCTGGCTCTGCACTCTGGTAGGGCTTGGGGGACCTTGCCCACTGGATCATTTCTCCTTCTATACCATATGACATTTAGCTTTTTTATGCACTTTGGCATAATTTGCTAGATTCAGAGTTTTAACAAGAAATGTCCTTAAATGTATACTTTAAATGTTAACCTACACACTTTCCTTCACTGAGAGTCCCCTTTTACTCCCAGTTCTTACATCATCTGTCCTGCATGAGAATATGTATGTCTGATGTAGCATTTTTTGCTGGGTGAGAAGATTCCCAAACAGTGCTCAGGGCTCTCTGGGATCACTCTAAACACTACACAGCAAAGGAGGCCCTGCTGTTCAACATTAAGGCTCCACAATGAGGTCTGGCCTTGTAATGCCAAAGGCTACTAAGGCCACTGAAGAGGTGCTCAGGGACCTCCACAGCCACAAGGGTGACATTTGGTACCGTGGCTCCAACAAGTTGTGTTCCCTTCACTGGTAAGATATTTCAGTGGTCTTATAATGTGGGGTGTTCTTAAAAGGGCTACAATGGTGTTCTTAGGTTCCCAGAGCCATCAACACTGTTCATTAGTGTGTTGAGCTTAAGAAAGCAACAAAGCTAGGCCCTAAAGGCCTTTGCTTAGTCACTTTGTCTCCATCTCAGGAACATACTTATTAAAATGCAGATTTCAAACCATTGTCTGCAGAAATTCTAATTTCAATGAATTCAATTCGGTACCAAGGAAATGTCTTAAGTCAAAAGGAGAAAGAGTTCTTAAAGCACACACAACTTTTTTTTCACCCATTCTTTGTCAACTGACAGTGATTTACCAAATGTAAATGTGTTGTTCTGATTGAATATGAGACATGATGAAGCAATTTAAAAAGAGATTGCTGATGTCAAAGATGTGATGACAATGTCTTATTTGCACACATGAGAGCTGTCATGTGGCAGCTACTAGATACAAAATCATCATATCAATAATTCTGTCAATTGACTTACTTATTTCCACACTAATGTTAATGGTATCAAAAATAAGTAAGTTTCATCACATCTTCATGCATTAAAACTTAATAGACAAACAAACTGTTTTGCAGGTATATATTATGGAGCCAAGTTTAATTCTTGAATATTTTTACAGATGACAATTGTTTGTTTCATCACATACAATTAAATGATGATTGCTTTAGTCATTACTTTCTAAAGTACGGAGAACAGCATTGTAAAAAGAGAAACAATATTCTGTGGAACCCATGATATTTAATAAACAATTCATTTGCTTTGAAGACACTTTTCGATTCATTGCATTCTCGGAGTCTCTCAAGCATGGATTCTCTCATTTTACAAAAGCCGTTTTCCTGATTGAGTGCCTACCTGATCACCGAATTTAGAACATTTATCTCAAATATGAATCTTCTGATGTTGCAAGAATGAAATCTTGGTGAGAGATTTTGCACATTTATTATTTCCATGGCACATTGCCTACCTAGATGCGCTAATGTTTAGTTTGACATGAAGTGTGTTTAATGTGCACTTCCACCTGTCTAACATATGTGGGGCTTCATTCTTGTAGCAACTGTCTCGTAATAGGAATTGATCTAACTCTGAAATTTATCTCATATTTCTAGGATTTATTTCTTCTGGGTAATTGAAATTTGCTTCAGTGTTATAAATAATAAATATATCCCCAGAATACTCTTAACTCGAAGAACTTACCTTGTGAATACTTCCCCTAATGCTCATTTCCCAGAAATGCCCTTCATTGGTAATGGTTTCTCAGTTTTAGATAATTTTTTTATTATGTAATGGAAAGATTGCATTGAAATTTCAAATGTGTTTCAGATTTAATAAATGAGTATATCAAATTGAGCTGTCAAAACAAAATCAAATATTCAATGAAAATGATATATTGATAGCTTAACATTTTATTGATTTCTTTCAATTACATGACAAAAGAGAAAAAATGTCTAGAGAGGCAGTTTTGTAAATAGGATTTCTTGAGGAAAACACTTCTGGAATCTTCCTTCAGAATGAAAGTAAGAAGAATCTATTCTATCTGCTTACATCTGATGATAGTAACTTTCAAGGTGAATTTTTGAAAATTAATATAAAATTCAAGTTCTTGAGTAGACAGAGCACTTTAATCACTTTACTGAATTGCGTTCTGTAAGGACTTTATTTTAAGTGGAACGTCCAAGTAAGATTTCATCAGAAAATGAACAGAAATGTTACAGACTGTGAAATTTTCATACAATTAGTGAAAAATATCTCCCTACTTAGAGACAGCTCTTTAGGATTAAAGAAGAGAAAATAAAGTTGTTCATTGGTATCCTCTTATATTGTTCATAATTTACCTACACTTTCCATGAGTTTCTATAAATCGCCTGTAACAATTCCTTGTCTTATTTTGATAATGAACTCCTTCAACATGGAAAATTTCAAAACCTATTAAGCAGAATTCACGAGTCTCTTCTTTCACAACAAATTCCAGGCATATATAATCACACTTAGTTTCACTTTCACTGTACCTCTCTTTTTATGTAGTAGGTACTCAAGAAAATCCCAAGATACCTGAGAGTAAAGAAAAAAGAAACAATTAGTCTAAAGTTTTGCTGCCCTTTCATCTTTGCAAATGCAAGCTAAGTGTTGTGTTTATGAAGCTTAGACTCTTCCCTGAAAGTAGAAGCCTTAGTTGGCTCTGTGAAGGCTGAGATCCCTTGATTCCAGTACTGATTCAGATCTTTCGGACCTTGAGGCATATGTGCAGACTGAAAAACTCCTTACCTACTACCTGAAACCAGTTGATACCAGGTAAAGTGGCAGAATCCCCAAAGTTACTGCTGTCAGCACTTCATGACTTTTAAAAAATATGGAATTAAAGCTGTGATAATAAAGCATATTTTCTTTTTTTTTTTTGGGTCACACCCGGCAATGCTCAGGGGCTACTCCTGGCTCTGCACTCAGGAATTACTCCTGGCAGTGCTCGGGGGACCATATGGGATGCCGGGATCGAACCCAGGCTGGGCACAGGCCAGCCGCTGCAAGGCAAGCGCCCTACCCGCTGGGCTATCGCTCCAGCTCAATAAAGCATATTTTCTTTCAGAAGAAAGAATCATCTGTAATTTTTTTTATTACTTCAAATATCTCTTTTCAGAAAAGAGGTATAAAAATCATGTAGGGCATTGTGTAATGAAAATTAAAGACAGTCTTGTTTAGATTATTGTTTTTTTGCATTTTTTTATTTATTTTTTAATAGAAAAAATTTTCAGTACAGAGAGATACTGAACGGACTGACTGAATGCAAGCTTTATATAAAGGGTGTTTGGGTTCAATATTCCATATTGGATATATGATAAAATGCTCCATTTTGAGTTTTGCTCGTCTATTAAAATGAAGCTTATGTAGCTTATCTCAATGTCTTTTCTATTGTACAAATTCTCATTAGAAGAAATACTATTAATATCTCTTACTTCACTAAACAAGTTCCAAAGACAAAAAATTGCCTGAGTATATTAAAATAGTAACATTCACAAGAGCATTTGGATCTTAGGGTGACAATTGTTACTAAAAATTTAGTTGAAACCATTAGGGTACACTTAGATGTGACGTGACAGGTCTGTGTGTAAGAACAGTCCCGAAAATGAAGATTTTTATTGAATAGGGAAGTATTCTGTCCATCACAAAGCCAATTAATGTTAAGTTAGAAG
This sequence comes from Cryptotis parvus, assembly GCA_021461705.1. Classification (NCBI taxonomy): domain Eukaryota; kingdom Metazoa; phylum Chordata; class Mammalia; order Eulipotyphla; family Soricidae; genus Cryptotis; species Cryptotis parvus. The sequence goes on along the minus strand of JAJIBD010024647.1, from coordinate 254,205 downwards.
ATTACTCTACCTGTACCTAACTATATATGACAAAATTCCATTTTAAAAGTGTTCACTGTGGGACCAGTGAGATAGGACATAGTTAAGGTTCTTGCCTTTATGTTCTCACCCTAAATTAAAATCAGAAGCACATAAGGCCCCCTGAACACTATCAGGAGTCACTCACAAAGAGTTATAGCCCTTAAGTACAACCAGACTAGTCCCAATCTCCAAACCCTCCCCAAATTCACTGCATGTGAGTTCTCCAAGAAACACAATCAACATAAGAAATAAGTGAACCAAATAAAGCAGGTTGCTCAATTCTCAATGTGACTGGATGTGATCTATTTCATTCTAAGTCTGGATGTGGATGGGGGAGAGGTGAAAGAGAGAATCTCAGTTTTTCGGCTAATCTACTTCAACTGAGTACAAACTTACCAACATTCAAACTGGGACATGCACTATCAAATATCTAAGCATCAAATCTTCACCACAAAATCTCAGGCTTTCTGAATCTCCACCTCAGCAGGACAATCTTCATATTTTCAATCTCTATAATTTCATGGGCCAATACATTATAATAAAGTTATTCAGCATGTTAATATAAAACATATAACTACTGTGTATTATCAAGTGTACATCAGTTGCGGCTTGACAGCCACCTCATGGGGCTGGCGGGGTTCAGGCCCAGACCCTGCAGGTGTTCATGGCAGACTTTTATCAGTCCTAGCCTGACTAGTGAGTCCTGGGGTGGCAGTGGTTGACAAGGAGAAAGGAGCCATGTCTCTGCTTTCTGCCCCACATAAGCCACCCATGGGGGCCCACCTACATGAAATACAAAAAATTAACCAGCACATCTAGAAACAGAGTATTGTAATAAAAATAACGATCACGATCACGATCACGATCTTCCCGTTGATCATCCATTTGCTAGAGCGGGCACCATTAATATCTCCATATGTCCTGTCTCATGCCAGTAGAGCCAGGGGCATCAGCTTGCTACAGGAACATAAAGAGCCTCAAACCATTATATTAGGTCATCCCCAGAGGGCTAAAAAGGGGATGACCTAATATAATTGTTACTGGAATTTGGCTATCATATACAACACGAGAAGCTTGCCAGGCTTGTCGAGCAGGAGGCAAACTCTTTTAAACACCTCCAAATAAAGCATTTATTGATGAACTGCAAGGGTCGCAAGCCGGGCTGTGATGGGCTGGTCTGCTGAGTGGTGTTCTGACAAGAGGGAAGTCCAGAAGTGGAAAAAATAACAGAATTTAATAACAGAGTTATTAGACAGAATAACTAATCAATGATGCAAATATTGAAAGTAGGAAAAGAAGAATTGCACATAGAGGATTTGTAACTTTTATAACTAATTGTGCTGCTTTTGGGGAAGAGGTTAGAGGAAATTGGGGACATACCGACTTTGTGGTTCTCTGAGGCAATTTCTGTTTCTGAGCTCAGGAGTGACCCCCTGATGGTGAATAGGGAGGCCATATGCAATGTACGTTAGCTGAAGCGCCCTGTACTACAGCTCTGTGTTTGCTTTTATAAAGTCTGGAACTAAATGTTCCAGTCTTTATATATGGTAAGAAAAAATATTTTCTTACCATCTATAAAATATTTCCTTACCATATATAAAGTCTTTTTTATATGGTAAGAACAATATTTTCAGTAATAAAATTCAAATTGTAATGAGTATAATTAAGAACAAATATAACTAGATCACTAGGCATCCCGTTGTTCATTGATTTCCTCGAGTGGGCACCAGTAACATTTTCATTTGACCCTATCACGTGCCAGTGTAGCCCAATGGCATCTGGTTGTTTCAGGAATACAAAGAGCCTCAAACTGTTCCTTCTAGTCTTGATGAAGAAGTCTGACCAGGGGCTGGAATGATAGCGCAGCGGGTAGGGCATTTGTCTTACACGCGGCCGGCCTGTGACAGCCCGGGTTCGATCCCCGGCATCCCATATGGTCCCCCCAAGCACAGCCAGGAAAAATTCCTGAGTGCAGAGCCAGGAGTAACCCCTGAGCATTGCCGGGTGTGACACAAAAAGCAAAAAAAAAAAAAAAAAAAAAGTCTGACCATCTTGTAGGTGGGTGGCCATGCGATTTGCCTCCAAATTACCATGAATGTTCTACCCAACCCTCTGAGAGAGCCCCACAAAGTAATGAGAATATAGCTCCAGTACAGCAGAGGCTGGCAATCTGTCTGACTCGTGTTCGATATGCCAAAACCATTAACAGAAATGTTTATTTTCCTGACCCTGAAAGAGCCCTTAATATGGCAGCAGTTAGAAAGGCAAACAAGCAGTGCCTGATAAAATTTCACTGCCATCCTAGGCTGCCAAACGAAGAAGGACTAAAATGACTGTCTGCACTTTCAATGCACGTATGCTGGCATCTGAAGCATATATTGAGGATCTGATGGTGCAAGCACAAAAGATCAAGTACATCATTGGTCTGACTGAGACGAGGAGGCGTCAGTTACATCATGCTGTATTTGACAACAGAGAAGAATTTTTCCTTAGAACATGCGACAAAAGAGGCATCAGTGGCATTGGTGTCCTTGTCAACACGAACATGGCCATCAACATTGATTCAATTGAATGCCTAACAAACTGGATAGGATGATTACACTTGAAGGGATGTGGCCCACTGCCAGCAATTTCTGTCTTCATTGTCTATGAACCAACATCCACATACAAAGATGATATTGAGAAATTCTACATGGAATTGGAGGAATTCTATAAAAAAGATCACACCTTCTAGAAGATCATAGTCGGTGATTTTAATGCCAAGATAGGACCGAGAAGATCGGCTGAAGAACTCCACATCGGGACCTATGGCTTAGAATGGAACGAACAGGGTGAGAGACTATCTGAGTTCATCATGCCCACCAAGACCATTCATGGGAACTCACAGTTCCAGAAGGCTCAAGCGAAAGGTTGTTCATGGGAATCTCCTGGCAGACAGTTCCACAATAAAATTGACCACATCATCTTCAATCAACGGTTTTGTCTGACCAATGTTGCTGTTGTCCCCAAATTCCAAACAGGATCAGACCAACATCTCCTTCATGCAAAATTCTACTACCCGCAACGGGAGAAAAGACTGCAAAGTTTAAGAAGAGAAATCCCAGAATGACCACCAACTGGGAACTCTTTGGCACCATTACAGCAACATGAGAAGATACCATCATTGATGACATCGATGAAGAATACAACCGACTAGTTCAGCACCTCCATGATTGTGCGAAGAATGCCGAGAAAGAGAAAGACACAAAAGGACTCTTGTCTTCAGAAACTCTTAAGCTCATTCCGCCAACGTGGCAAGGCGTGAGCATCAGGAGACCAAATGCTAGTGTCCAAGCTTGCTAAACGGTGCAGAGAAGCGATAAAAGAAGATCTCAAAGACAGAAGACCAGAAATACTGGAAGATGCAGCAGAAGCCGAGAATAGAATTTGCACTGCCCGCCTGTCCTTCACCAACTATAAGACCAAGATAACTGCCCTCCGACGCCCTGATGGATCTATCACATCTTCCAGAAAGGCAATGGAGAAGATTATCTAGGACTTCTACTCAAATCTCTTTGATAGCCACATCCACTGCCCACATACCAAATTCCACAGGATGGATATGTCATTCCCAACGTTCTCCCTTCTGAAATCAGACATGCCATCTCGTTGGCAAAGAAGGGAACAGCATCAGGCCCAGACAAAGTCAGATACAAATACCTGAAGAATCTGCCATCGGTATTCATCAATATACTAGCTCGGCTCTTCACACACTACCTGTCTGAATGCAAGGTGCCCTCCCAATGGAAAAGCAGCAGGACAGTTCTACTGTTCAAGAAGAGAGACATTTACGACATCGGCAACAATCGCCCTATCTGCCTGTTGTCAGTCATCTACAAGCTGTTTACAGAAGTCATCCTGAATAGTATTAGCAGAACACTAGATGAAGGACAACCATGTGAGCAAGCCTGCTTCCAGAAAGGACTCAGCACAATCGAACATATCCACACAGTAACCAAGCTCTTTGAGGTTTGTAGGGAGTAGAAGATGCCACTCTGTCTCACGTTCATTGATTTACAGAAAGCCTATGATTCTGTGCAGACTGAAGCCGTCATCGAAGCCCTAGCCAAACAGGGTGTTCAAATCCAATACATCAAGATCCTTCGTGAGCTGTATTACGGATTCACCACCAGGATCTCACCCTTCTACAAAGAAGTGATCATTGATGTCAAAGAGGGGTTCGACAGGATGATTCCATTTCACCAAAACTCTTCAGTGCCACCCTTGAGAACATCATGCAACAATTAGAAAGGAAAGGAATTGGAGTGAAGATAGATGGTCGGCAACTACACCACCTCCACTTTGCTGATGGCATCGTTCTAATAACACCAAACATTAGCCAAGCTGCACAAAGGCTGGCTGACTTCGACTGAGAATGTGGAAAGATAGGTCTACAGCTGAATCTAAAGAAAACGTGTTTATGAAGTATGAACTAGTTCCAGAGGCCCCATTCACTCTCAATGGAACAAACATCTCTGAAAGCAGCAGTTATGTGTACCTAGAGAAGTCAACAGGATGAATGACCTAAAACCTGAGCTGCGCAGGAGGAAGAGAGAGGCATGGAATGCCTTCACAGGCATAGAAGAAAAGCTAAAAGGACAAAGAACCTCCCTCTCTGGGCACATATCTTCGACTCCACCATTCTCCCTGCATTAACATATGCCTCAGAGACCTGGACCCTACGAAAGCAGGATGAGAATGCTATTGGGGTCTCCCAGAGAGGAATCGAAAGAGCTATGCTTGGAATATCATGCCTCATTCAAGTGAGATAAGGCATCCTGAGTTCTGACCTCCGTCGTTATTCCAGAATCAGGGATGCTGTCTCGTTTGCCAAGGCATCAAAAATCAGATGGGCTGGACATGTAATGCGATTTGGAGACAACCGCTGGACTAGAGCTGTTACCGACTGGATCCCACGGCATGTCAAAAGATCACGTGGCCGCCCACATACAAGATGGTCAGACTTCCCTGTCAAGACCCTAGAGGAACGGTTTGAGACTCTTCATATTCCTGATCAACCAGAGCCATTGGGCTACAATGGCATGTGGTAGGGTCCAATGGAAATGTTTCTGGCGCCAGCACGAGTAAATTGATGAATAACGGGATTCAAGTGATCAAGTGGCGTTAAGAGCATGGTCATGGAACAAAGTGTCATGATATCAAAATAAGCAACTTACTGAGGATCCTGTTGGATTTCAGAAAAAACATCTTGACCTGAATACTATTGTCTGGGATATATAGTGAGATGTCTCCAGGAAAAGCCACTCTTAGCCTTCACTCCAGAGAGACTATTTAGTGCTTAATCCAAGGTGTACATAAATTCTCTATGTCTAACTGTGTTTATAAAAATGACTAGAAATATTATTAAGTACATTTAATATTATTATTTACATCATATTTTGGGGTTATAAACCATATAAATGGATTACTAGTAAAGGAAATGAGAAATATACAAGCCCCCAGGTGGAAATTTAGCCCTTGGGTGGATCTCCTAGGAGGAATCTAAAGTGCTATAGCCCAGGGCGAGCAATAGTTCAGCCAGTAGGGCGTTTATCTTGCATGCCGCCAGACCCAGGTTTGATCCCCTGCATACCGTATCCCCTGAGAAACGCTAGGAGTAATTCCTGAGTGCAGATCTAGGAATAACCCCTGAGCAATGCCAGGTGTGACTCAAAAATAAAAAAAAAAAACAAATTAAAAATAAAGTGCTATAGCACTTGGATGGAATTCTGTCCTTAGGTAATTTATCATGGAAGGTTGTCCCTCTAAAGAAAGGGGCTTTACATCTGTTCATTGGTTATGTTCAAATTGAACCAACTATCTGTAATCTCTACCTACCCCCAACCCTTTATGATGACTCTAAAACTAGTTGGGTTTATCAAAATTAAACTGCCACTCCTTATCAATGAGCCTTTGGTTCCATTCCATCATCCATTGATGGATGAGGCGTCGGTCATTGACCCCAAATGCACCAGAGGACCCTACAGATCTAAGACAATTGATAATTATTTTATGAAACCTGCAGTTCTCAATTATACAGTCAAGATCCCAGTATCTTAAGAATTTTGTTGGGTATACAATCTACACGGTATATGGAAAATATTCATTCTATAAATTATTTAAAAATTAAAAAAAGAGATACTACTGAAAGTGTGTCATATATTTTAGCTTCACTTCACTTGATCACTTGAATCCCATTATTCATCGATTTGCTCGAGCGGGCGCCAGTAACATTTCCATTGGACCCTATCACGTGCCAATGTGGCCCAATGACATCTGGTTGATTCAGGAATATGGAGAGCCTCAAACCATTCCTTCCAGGGTCTTGACAAGGAAGTCTGACCATCTTGTAGGTGGGTGGCCACGTGATCTTTTGGCATCTTGTGGGATCCAGTCGGTAACAGCTCTAGTCCAGTGGTCATCTCCAAATCGCATTACATGTCCAGCCCATCTGATTTTCAATGCCTTGGACAAAGAACATACGCCCCGGGCACATCTCTTTGACTCACAGTTCTCCCTGCATTAACATACGCCTTAGAGACTTGGGCCCTAGGAAAGCAAGATGAGAATGCTATTTGGGTCTCCCAGAGAGGAATCGAAAGAGCTATGCTTGGAATATCACGCCTCACTCAAGTGAGAGAAGGAATCTGGAGTTCCGACCTCAGTCACTATTCCAGAATCATGACTCTGTCTCGTTTGCCAAGGCATTGAAAAAAAAAAATTAGTTTAGAAATCTAAGGTTTATTGGACTGTGATGATTGGCAAAGAAAATTAAAAGCTCTTAAACTTCCCATTTCCAGCAGTTCTCGTTCATTTTCAGTATAAAATGTTTTTATGAACCATATTAGTATTGCAATAGGATATTTGACAGCCTGAAGGAGGCAATTTTGATTTATACCTGAGTTCTCACTCTGACTAATGTGTCCTTTTAGAACATTTGAGTAAATCTTGAAAATAATAGAACTAATGCAGAAAGTCATAAACCAATTATTTTTTTTTCTTATTTTCTTGGAAGCTTCTCTATACTTATATATTTTAAAAGTGATGGAATTTTTAGTCCCTTAACTGATAGAATTTCATTTGTATACATTAACCATGACTTTATAATTTAATTATTTTGGATAACATTGCATGATTTTTATTGGAAAGAGGGACTTTATGATGTTGTCAAACAGTCAAAATAAAATTATAACAAATATCTGGTATTCCCTGAATAATAAATAGCTCAATACTGAAACTAAATAGATGATTCTTTTAAACATAGTTATTTTCTTTCTTTCTGTTCTATTCTTTTTATCAGTTCAGTAGCTGTTGCACAGGAGCAGCGTGGTTCCTCAGGAGCTGTGAGGGCTATCCCATATGCTGTTAGCTTTATCAGTGCTCTGTGGAAGGACAGGTGCTTCCACACCTTACACTGAAACACTTCTGCTCTGCCAATTGAACTGTCTGTTCCTTTTAGACCTGGTATTACATAACCAATATACAAAGTTCTCAGTCTGTATTTTAGAGATCACATACAGACATATCAGCATCTTCTAAATATTAGCTAACCAAGAGAGGGATCTTACCAAGAGTTGAAGTGTGTAATATTACCTCTACCCATCACTGTTTTTATTCAGAGACAAAAGTAAAGCCAGAAAGGATAGCAGATTTGAAGAATAAGTTCCTTGACCTAGTCTTTAAAGATGTTAAATATCCAGCGAAGGACCTGGTCCTAAACTTGATTATTATCTAAATCTGTCATGTGGCCTCAGAGTGGCCACGCCTGTGCAACTGTGGGTCTGGTGTGTCTCTTATCCGGTTTTTTTGGTTGTGGTGGCTGCCTGCTCGTAGCCACGCCTCTTGGGACATGGAGATGGAAGGAATGTGGGGAGGGGCCCTAATCCCGGGGCCCCAATCCCCACTCCAAGTCTGGCTGACACAGCCTCCCCAACATGTCTGATGGCTTTAGGAATTATGTTGGACACGGCCAGGGGCCCAGCCATTTACCAACCTCCCATGGCTCCATGGACCACTCCACGCAGGTTGAGTGGCGCAGCTGTAGGTCTGGTCTGTCTTTATTTGGCTTTGCTCTTTGTGGTGGCTGCCTGCTTGTAGCAAAGCCCCCTGGGACATGGAAATGGAAGGGATGGGGTTAAGTGCTTGCAAATATATACACTGTAATGATCATTATTGGTATAACAAACTGGGATGGCTGATGTGGAATGGGGAAATGGTAATGTCAGACTAGAACTCACCATTGAAAATACACATAGAGACTTACATGTTAAACCATAACTATCTGTAGGGCAAGTCACAATGAGTAAGAGAAGAGAGAGAGAGAGAGACAGAGAGAGACAGAGACAGTCACAGAAAGACAGAGACAGAGAGAGAAATACAGAGACAGAGAGAGAGAGAGAGAGAAAGAAAAGGGGCCTGTTATAGAGGCAGGCTGGGGGGTGGGTGGGAGGGCGTGTCATGGGAATGGGGCACTGGTTGAGGGATGAGTGCTGGAACATTATGACGGAGACACAATTATGAATATCTTTGTAATTGTATATCTCATGGTGATACAATAAAATTTAAAAAAGTATTAGATATGCCCATTATATTATACACATTATGAAGATAAACATTTTTTAACTTAGAGTATGTATTACATAACACAATGTCTGAAAATATTCCCTTTTACCTCTGCTTTAATTGTACTTACATGGTCTTTCACAATTATTTTTCAAAATATTCTTTAAAATATCAGCTACTTACTAGTGCACTGTATGGCTGAATCTCCATGTCATTTTTGTTTCCTCTCACTATTGTGTTGTCAGTGATATATAAACAATATAGAAGAAAAGTTAAATTTAATTACTTGAACTTTATTTTAAAACTTTAGAAAACAATTTAAGCTAACAGAATTAAATAATTTTAAAGTCAAATAACTATTAAACTAATAAAATTGATTGAGTACAACAAAGAATAGTAGCAAAATATATAGTTCATTCTTTAAGAATAGAAGAAAAGAGTTTTATCAGGAGCCTTCCTTGAACATTCAATATATATATTTTATATATATATAATATAGATATATATTTATGTGGGAATAGTATATAAATAAATATAAATATATCTGGGAATAATATAGGAATCAAAAAGAAAGAAAAGATAAAAGAGGAGGGAATAAAAAGGAGGGAATGGAATGAGGTAAATAGAAGATAATATAAAAGGAATACTAATATCAAAATTGACAAAAGAAACAGCATTTAAGATATTAAAACTATGTGAATATTGTACAAGGTCATATTTCTGTCAACTAAACAATTTGTTTCAAAATCAATGTATTTTTTTAAAACAAAGCTAATTCAACATAAGAAGTTTAAATTAATCGTGTATGTCAAATATTTTATTTATAATTAGTAAATTATGATGAAAGCAACACAGGTCCAGATAATTTTTTAAAAGTCTGCCAAATACTCAAGAATAAAATATAATCTATAAAATATCAGATGAGGTGTATTTTCCCCATTTACTCATTTACCAAAACCAAACCATTTTAATAACATAGATGTATAAATTCTTGTTAAACTGCAATAAACTTCAATAAACTTTACTTTAGAAAGAACTTTGAACAAGATTTCCTCAGATATACAGAATTCATATACAGAGACATTTCCAAATCTCCATAAATAAAGTTTTACTGGAGTCTTGCTCTGCATCAAATTAATTATGAAACTCAAAAATTGTCTTTGAAGTCATAAAAGTTAAGTGCACCATGAACGGGTAGTGACTCAGTCCAGCCTAATGTACTTCAGACATCTTTATGTTTTTGTTTTATGGATAATTTGTCCTCATCCACAAAAATGGCATGTTGTCAATTAGTTAAGACTTCCCAACTTTCAAAATCTCAGTGATGAAAACTTCTACTAATTATATCTGGACACTATCTTTGACCCATATGGGGCTCTTAACTTCCAGTTGGGTCATAATAATCTTTTCTGTGTCTCTGACCAGAAATTAGGTGTCGCCCACAGGATTAATGTTCACATCGACAAGGTATAATATTTGTATTTAAATAATCTGTTATAACTAATGGCTAGTCTCTAAGATACATATATTGGCACTCACATTTCCTCTACAATAGAACCAAAATTAAGTGAATGATTTGTTTTCAGATGCTATGAATTACTTCTTTGGAGGGCAGCTTTGCAGAGATATTTAAGAAAGATATATTTACAGAATTGTTTTCAATTTGAAAGAAAGATAACTTTGGTATTTCATAGAGGAAGAGCTAGAAACTTGTTGGCATGGTAGAATAATATGAATAAGTGCTTTTAACAATTACAAAGGGTCTATTATCAAGACCCTGAAGGAACGGTGTGAGGCTCTTCATATTTCTGAATCAACCAGATGCCATTGGGCTACATTGGCACGTGATAGGGTCCAATGGAAATGTTACTGGTGCCCGCTCAAGCAAATCGATGAATAACGGGATTCAAGTGATCAAGTGAACAATTACACAGATAAAATAAAACATAATTTGTGAGTCTTAAAATCCAACTCTTAACATCAAATTAAGATTTACTGACTGAGAATGAGGGAGAGGCCTCTGCTCATGCTCACAGTCTGTAAACCGGGTTTGATCTCAAACATCACATGTTTCCCAAGAACTTTCTGCCTGAAGTAGTCCCTGAGCACTTCTGGGTGTGAAACACCCCACACACCACCTCCTTCCCCAATAGTTTTGTACCATGGGGCTTTCTTTTCCTATTTAAATACTCATGAATCTTGTGGTATTAATTAGAAAAAAATTAATACCAATGTTAAACTGTTAAGAAACACTGTGACTGTTTCTGAAGACCAGATTTTTTTATGATCTAAAATAAATCCTTATTTATTTATTACAGAATAAATAGAACAATAACTCTATAAAAGCAGTGTTTTGGTTATAGATATAATACAACCACAACTTGGCAGTATATTTATTTTATTTTTTAACCAGGCTTTCAATCTGTTCTAGAATCTGCATTGCTAGTTGAGGAAACAAAAATGACAACTCTCAGATGAGGTAAATGATGAGATCCTCACAGAAGCTTATCTCCCAGTGACTGGCACAATGACTGTCGTCATAAATATTCATACAAACCTCATAAAGGAGATTACTGGGCTGATGGCACAATCCCCAAAGCCTGTAAGTTCACCACCAGTCCTCAGAGAAGTCCATCAAGGAGCCTCCCTCAGAGGTGCTGACACAGTGAATCACTGGAACAACAAGAAGTGCCAAAGAGCAAACAAAGCTGCAGCCTTTGAAACGTCAGAATCCGAACAGATTTATTTAACCATTTTCAAGTCCTGCCCACACCTAAAGCACAACATTATTAGGTTTCAAACTTAAAGTTTTTGGTAAGAGGACCTAAAGGGAACAATTGTAGAACAGAGTCATGGAAAATGTGGGCTATGAAACCATGCATAAAGTCATGTGGAGAAGAAGATTCGACTTATGAATAGCACAATTGAAGTTGAACAGATTGCAATGACTAAATTTCGGACAAAAGAGTGTGAACTCTCGTTTCATTACCTGGGGACATCACTGTGCCCACAATAATTATCTGCCAAGAAAGGAGAGTGGAGCATCTGGGCACACTAGACCATGCCTTAGATGTCGTCACAGTTTTGAACTGAGGCAAATCAAGGGAGTCTTGGTTTTACAGGCAGTGTTGTCATTAAGAGTCAAAGTTCCACTGAGATTTGAAATGAACAGATTAAACATGCTTGTCACTGACCCCCACTGAGTGTGGAAGGCTCCACTTGATTGGGCGCAGTCTCTTGGGAGCAATTTAAAAAGTGTGATTTAAATGGAGTCACTGTGAATGAGTCTGAGCAGGGCAGCTTTGAAAAACATCATATGTGATTCAGGCTGCTTGTGTGAGAGGATGGACGACACCTTAAGAGCTGGTAGCGCTGCATTTTTTAAAGGGGTGGGGAGGTTGTCTGGAGAATATGTAAAATCATTCTGAACATTTCTCCTTCAGTGAAAGTACTCTCCGACACAGCTAAATATATTTCTTTATTAAACAGAGACTCTAATTTCTGATTTTTTATAAATCTTTCTTATTCTGAAAAAGAAAACTAAGAAAAGATAGGCTGGTAAGAAACAGAAAGATCACTTTAGACCAGGTTCTTAGTAAATTTTAAGTATATGTGCACAAAGTAATAAATTTTCACGTGACCTGTCAAGCATATCTACATATGTAGATGAGCTTGCCTTACATAGCTAGTAGCAATTATGATAAAAAAGAAACTCCATACTTTATATTTAAACAATCATGAATGCTAATGTTTAGTCTCTTGCAGGCTAACTGTATCGACTCCAGCAAGCAATTCCATATTTATGAAACTTAATATTCTTAAAAATTATAATACACAGATACATGATTACTGAAAGTATCATATAAGAAAGGATAAAATGCCAAAAAATTAAAATAGATTAAAATAGGCAAAATAAAATTATAAGACCATCAAATAATGCAGTTTTTACATATCTTAACAGTTGGTTTTGTTTTCACCTTTTATTGATCTAAATCTTTCTCAACAATGAATCATTTCTAATGCACAAATGAATAGCTTACAGAATTTATATATATATATATTTTTTGCCTTTTTGGGTCACACCCGGCAATGCTCAGGGGTTACTCCTGGCTCTGCACTCAGGAATTACTCCTGGCGGTGCTCGAGGGACCATATGGGGATGCCGGGATCGAACCCAGGCCGGCACAGGTCGGCGCGAGCAAGGCAAACGCCCTACCCGCTGGGCTATCGCTCCGGCTCCATAGAATTTATATTTTTAAGCCATGAACTGGCTTTTTAAACTCTAATCAGACTGCATGTTTGAGAAAATAACTTTACCATTAGCTCAGGTAAAAATGTCAACACATCTTTCCTGAGTCTTTCATTATACGGGTCAGTGTTCTTAAAAGTTTACTCATCTTATTCTACAGTCTTTATGCTTAATGACCGTTGACCACTTCTCAAATTCAAATCTGGACACAAATCACAGGCAGGCAGGTTGTGATGTTGTCACCCCATTTATTGCAGGGCTTGACTCAGATGATCCATCCGCTAACTAGATATTACCTTCCTACATTACAACTCTACACACAGCCTTCTTAGAGATGCGGCATCAAACTGATATTTACGATCTCTTCAGAAAAGGCAATATATGCCTATCGATACTTTGAGGGAAGTAGCTGACCTCAGTCAGAATTTTCAAACACTTATGAAGGGAAAATAAAATTTAACTTTAAGGAACAGACATCAAAAATGGTGACAGATATCTTTATAACATCACTCCACAAAAATCTCATATATAAAGAAAACTTTAGAATTATTTCTAACAGTCACTAAAGCACTTCTATGGAAAATGCAAACTTACATTTACTTTTAGGGGACAAGTTAATATTTGATTGTCAATTTGGAATCTAAAACTCCTAGTATGTTTGGATAACTTTTTAGGCTGTTGTAGTGAATCAATAAATATCTAGTAATTAGGACAATAGTTTAATTGTGTAGGTTTGGGGGATGGCTCACCAGCAATGTTGGGGCTTGCACTTAATTATGATATTCAATCCAGCCTTACATGTTTGACAGGTTGTTATTCATACCTAAAACTTAACTGCTGTTAAGCCTAGCAGTTCTGTTATATTGGCATCAAGCTCAGAGCCTCAAATTACACCCCTTTCAACTCTCTGTCCAACTCAATGTAGTTTTTCTTTTATGTAAAATACCATTGCTTTGAATGGTATATCAAAAACCCAAATCACTTTCAGTTATTTTATTTTGAAATATGGCATAAAATACACAGTAATATAGATGCTGTTTCTAAAGTATCTATGAAAATGCAATGGTATCAAGAGATAGAATCCAGCTAGTATCATTTGCTTTTTAGATGCAGTAAGAAACTGCAGGCATTAAAGTCATTCACAGTTTTTCATCCATTTTAGAATACCAGGCTTCACTGCTCAGTAGATCCATGATCCACAAATCTGGATCTTCAGATCTTTCACATTTTAGGACAATGAAAAATATTTACAATGCTTAAAAGTTGTAGTCATGAGATCCTCTTCATTATTGTTTCTAAGCAATTACTTTGTTCTCATCATAATAAGGAAAGCTATAAAATTATTTAACACTATGATTGAGCATGGGTGCTCTGCAAATAGAAGCAATGTCTGATGAAAACAAAGAACATAGATTCTGGCTCAGGAATCAAAAAGCTCATCTGAACCTTGATTATCTGATGGTCTTTTATAGGGCAGCTAACAAATTTGGGGTTTATATTTCCTTGTATAAAAATATAAACACAAATGCAGAGTTTTTCAGATTGTTATAGTGATTTTAAGGGTATAAATGAGTAAAGGTCTTGGGAAATAGTCATTGGTCAATTAAAAGTGTGAACACAGAGAAGTGGAGTTGGAGGTGGAGGAATAGACCCTCCCTCCCATTTGTTCACTTCCATGCCAGCAACCCCGAAGAGAGACACACCAGACCCACAGCTCTGTCGGCAACCCTGGAACAGAGATGATTCAGAACCAACCACTCCAGACTCACAACTGCGTATTTGGCCCAATGTGAGGGCAACCCATGGAGCTCCAAAAGTGGTAAAGGGCTCGGCCAGCCCATGGCCGAGCCCAACATAGCTCTAAGGGTTCACTCACATATGCAGGGGATAGACCATGCTGGCGGACCCTCACACCATGAAGTAAGTCATTCTCAACATCCAAACTCCACAGCTCCTCAGAGTTCCAACCAAGAGAAAACCTTATCTTTTCCCATTGAGGTTCATCAGTAAATGCTCAAGATGAGAGCCTTCTCCTGAGAGTATACCACCTACACAGCAGAGCCTGGCAAGCTCCCCTTGTTTTATTTGATATGCCAAAAAACAGTAACAATTATGGACCTCATTCCCATGACCATGTGAGTGGTTTGAGGCTCTTCCTGTTCCTGGAGCAAGCAGATGCCCTTGGACTACACTTACTTGCAACAGGACTATGGAAATGTTACTGGTGCCCACTTGAGCAAATTGATAAACAACAGGAAGACAAGTGATACAAGTGACAATGATACACAGAGATCAGTAAAAATGATCACAGATTCTTGAAGGGCTTTAAAGGAAAAGATAATTATTGGATATGGTGGAGGTCATAGAAATTGCTTAGGGAACATCCTTGTTATCAACAGTGGGTCATATGTAGAACAGGAGATCGAAATTTTGTCAGTCATGTACAATGGAAGCACCTTGCCTCTGTACTCTCTTTAGTCCAAGTTAATAGCATTTTTTTGTGACTGACTTGTTTTTATTTTGGATATGTTTCTTGGAGCACATCTGGATGTGTTCAGGGAGGAGAAACTGAAGGCTCTCTTTTCTGGAATTAGCTCTGCCAACACTAAAGAAATTGTATGGCAACCGTCCTACGCAAATCATGTATCTCATCTTCTGTGCTATCTCTCTGGCTCCTGGACATATTATTTTAAGTGATTTCAAAGCATGTCAGTTATTTTAAAATGGACTTTGCACATGATACCTCAAAGACAATATGTTTGCACTGATTATAAGGTTTTTTTGAATCATGCATTCTCTCATCAAATGGGTTCACTTACATGCCTTTACGGTATTGTAGTGATATTTAAATTTAATTTGAGAAAACATGTGTACATTTCTATTTACTGCAATGTTGACTGAAATAGTCATTATATAAAAATGTTCAGTGCCAGGTGTATAGATCAGTGTGTTGTAGTATTCACACATAGCAGAATATTATGCAGCCACAGAATATGTAAATATCCAGTTCTGTACCACTTACACAAATCTGTAGTATTTCATGTTAAGAGAAGTAAGTCAAAGGGAATAGAGAAAATATTATATGGTTTAAGTTATCTGTGCTATAGAGAGAAAGAAGACAAGGAAAAAAATGAACAGTATCAAGCAATGGCAAACTATTGATTCTGAATTGTAGAACTGAGAGTACCAAGTAAAGGAATGTGAGAGTGAGAAAATGATGATGTAGGCTTCACACAACATAAAGCTGTTAGTAGAGAAAAGGGTCTTGGGCATTTTGATGGTAGTGAAGCAATTGTGCATATCAACAGTGTAAATGGCAATACTATTTAAATGTGATCCTAAGTATAGCAATTAAAAATTTTTAAATAGGTTTTCTAGTGTGTGAGAGTACAGGATGGAAAGGTACCTTGAAACATTGGTGGAGGGCACAGGTGGTAGATGTAGAATTAAATACTGTAAGATTGAAACTCTTGTATAAGCTATTATAAATCACAGTAATTAAATAAAATTTGAAAAATATAAACTGATAAGAATATTCAATAGATCAGCTTCCTAGAAAAGTATGATTACCCTATGTCAAGGATGAATTATTATTCCAAGGAAAATAACCAAGTACATGTAGGCTGCATTCAAGAATTTTGAAACAAAATGTCTTTCTTGCCACTAGAACTATCTTAAAATACATAAAAGAAAATAAAGAAAAAATAAAATGACAGGAACTCTGAAGATGAAGCTCCATTTCTCACTAAGGGTCTTTGAGGTAAATAAGAGACTTTGTCGATGTGACAAACGGCTATCAACATCACGCACAGGCTAACACTAAAGCTTGCTTGTCTGAATTGGTCAGTAAAGATATAATAAACCACTTTTTGAATAGACAGCCTATTACTAGAATAATAGGAATAATAGACAAAGTTTTTTTTATATTAATAAAAAAAAATAGAGAACTAGAAGGAAGTGAGAGGGGGGGGTTGAATCTCATATTAGAAAAAAACCAAAAAAAAACTATTGTGACTAGAGCCTGCTGCACTATTTTGAGGAAGATGGGGAAGAAAACCTTATAATGGCAAGAATTCTGGAGGCAATCCAGACAAGATATTTTATGGAAGCTCCCCAAGAGACCTAAGAAGACCAGTGGGATATGTCTCTTCACAAACCTCTGGACTCGCAATTTCTGGGTAGAATAGTTTTCCAACAACCACTCAGGTTGTCATTCAAACCATCTACTGGGTAGCCTGAATGAATCTGTGCAAGATTACCAAGCAAGATGATAAGAGGCATTTTCTTAATATCAAACTTATCTTAATCTTTCTCAGAAAAAAAAACATTATTTTTCACTTTCCATCTGACATAAAAAAGTAAAGATAATATAATAAAATCAATAGCCTTATGACAGGGATTTTTCATATATAATTTTACTCTTCTGTACTGCATGAATTCTCAGAGAGTTTTAGATAGGCAAAAAATAGTCTTCTATGGCATTTAAAAGCAAATCACCAGATTGAACAGTTAGTAGAGGGGCTTAAGACTTGTTTTACACAATGTTGATCCAAAATTGTGCCTGGTACCACAAATGGCGGCCCAACCCTGATGGGAGTGATGATCCCTGAGTACAGTGCTAGGAGCAGGCCCTGAGGAGACCTAGGTGTGTTCCAATTTTTTGAAGTGTTTGCAACTTTTTTTTTATTTCCATCATTGCGAAAAAATAATATTTCTCAGGAAGCTATTCTTCATCCTTATAGCATCTCTTGAAGTCTAACTGGAAGAAGCTGAGATGAGAATCAACCCACCTAATTCTCAAGCAGTATTTATTTACAGTATTAAAATAGAAATATTTATAGATCCTGTGGACATTCCTGAAAATCAAATAGGAGCAATTCTAGTCTTTTGGGGGGCAATTTCTTCTGTTTATCTGATTATCTATGCAAAATAAAGATGGATTAAAAATGGAATATGTCTTATTCACATTTTCTTGAGTGATGTTAATCATTTATTTACAGAATTAAATTCATGATGAAGACTCAAAGGCTATAAATGGTTTTGTAATAATGGGGAAACTGAAAGAGATTCCTATGCATTTGCTTCCTTATCTGTCAAACAACTGTGCTGCATTTGAAGGCAATATTTTTTGACTAGTGCTCCCTGGGAGAAAACATTCTATTTGCTTGAAATAAGGTTATTGTTGCTATTGTTGTTCAGTGAAGGAACAAACTCTAGAGAATACACGTATAAACCACAGAAAATGAAAGAGTAAAAAGTAGATGACCATTAAGATGTTAACATGTAAGAGAATGTGTTCTGTGTGAGAGAGATAAGGGATAAAAACAATAAAGAACTGAGAAGAGTAAGGAGTTGAATATTGTGAAACTGTAAAACAAAGTAATTAAAATAATGTGTAAACTAAAAAAAAGTGACAAAAAATATATTGAATATGTATGATGTCCTTCTTCGAGTATGGCACTTGACATATTGCCCAAATTATTACTCATATTTTTAAGTTTCTAACATGAAGAATTTCTGCTTTCTGCTAATTTCGCCATATTCCGTAGGGGGGGCTTTGTTTTGGAGTAGATAAGAATCCTTTTATTTTCAGAAAGGCTGTGCAAAAAAGACTATATCAAACAGCACACAATTCACCAGAATAAAAAGGGGGGGAAGGAGGTATCCAAGGAGGGTAATATATTTAGGGTAGGGCATTTGCCTTGAATATGGCTGACCTGGACTTGATACCTAGCAAATCATAGATTCACCAAAGTTGGCCAGGATTTATCTCTGAGTGAAGTTTCCATTTTATTATGTTTGTTCATTTGTTTGTTTCTTTGTGCTGGTGTTGCTCAGTGTTCAATCCTTACTCTGTAATCATGTATTCCTCTGTGGACTCGAGAGACCATTTTAGGAGCTGGATATAGAACAGACCATCATGTGCAGTGCAAGTGAACTACCTGCTGTACTAGTTCACTAGTCTGTGTTCCAGATTCTTAGCAATAACTAATAACTTCAACAAACTCACACAACAAATAATACTGTTTTTGCAAGAAGCATTTTCACAGACATCAGGAATACAGTGGTCTTTTTATTTTCTTTTAAATGGCAGATTGGCAGTGCCTTAGAAATACACCAGAGTCTTGGGGCCAGAGCCATAATATAGCAGAAAGGGTAGTCTACTTACAGGCAGATGACCCTGTTCAATTTCTGGCATCCCATACGGTCCCTGAACATGATCAGGAGTGATTACTGAGTGCAGTGAGGAGTTACCCCTGATGCAGCCTCAACATAAAAATAAAAAAAACAAAAATGAAACGACCCAGAGTCTATAGTTAAAAAAGGTCTCATCTACTTCCTATTTCAGGAAATGAATACTTTTAAATATATTCTACTGTATCTGTGAGGGATATTTATCAGGCTAAAATCCTATATACCATTCAGTGATAACGGGTTTGATAGTATACCACTATTGACATTAATGGTATGACCATTGTTGACAATTTTCTTTCCTATCTCACTTCATTTATTTATTTATTTGTTGGTTTTTTGGGTCACACCAGTGATGCTCAGGGGTTACTGCTGCTCTTTGCTTAGGAATTACTCCTGGTGGTGCTTGGGCTCCATATGGGATGCTGGGGATTGAAACCTGGTTGGCTACATGCAAGGCAAATGCCCTACCGGCTGTGCTATTGCTCAAGGCCCCACCCCTCTCACTTTTAACTTCTCTATCAACATTCTCATAAATGAATGCCCACATTAATCATTGATTCTTAAATTGTTGGTAGGCAGTGGGGCAAAATTGGCAGTATTCAGGGTTTATTCCTGTGTTTGGGCTCAGAGATGAGTTCTGTCAGAGCTGGGGAACAGTATATATCGTCAATATTGATTCTGGGCTGACCACATGAAGGGCAAGCACCCTACCTTCTTTCTTATTGCTTTGGCCTTAAATTATTCTTTCATTATTATCTTCTGGGGGAATAGAAACCAAAATATATGCCTTCTAAGTAAAACTCCCCAAATGATATGCACATGCCCAGTATCCAGGAATCAATGACATTCAAGTAAAATCAATTGCTCGAAAATTTCAAAATATTAGAATACAGTGTTACATTTACACAAAATGCATCATTATGAATTATCAGAATTATGTCTATGACATGAATATCTATATCAGATTTATAGACTATCTTGTCACATTAGATGGTAGCAATGATTAAAATAAATGGGATAATACACATTCAAATGTGTTATAAACTGCCAATGTCTAGGACATGTATATCAATTCTCAACATTTTGATTTTGAGATAGTAATAAAATTAATTTTAATCTGATATACTTTATAGCTTTGTCCTACTTTGTCAAGTTCACTTAGCAATATCACAGGTGTGAAAAAGAGCTCTCATATTACTCCTTTTCCTCACTATTCCCAGCCACTTATCGTCCTTTGTCCTATACTCAGATGAGATCTGCAACTAAAGCATTTTTTCTGTGAAATCCCGGTACTGAAATATTCAGCTTGGGGGTAGGTCACATAGGTGATTCTCTGCATGGTCAAAATAGAACATGCCAGAAATTCACAAAAGACTGATCCCTTGCCTCAACTGAAGAAAGAAAAGCTTGTCTTTGTCATGCATAATTTGCATCAAAGTTTCCTCTCTGAATTTACAGCAGTCAGTAAACATGACTGTTAACAGTGTTTTTATTTATAGTTTATTTTAACTGAGCCAAGATTCTTAATTGAAGACTCCTTTGTCCTTTGGGGTTCAACTTCACAGCACTGATGGGCTAAGTACTACATAGTTAACTTGCTTTTTGACAATGGCGCTCTTGAAGCACAGTATCACATGGAAAACAGAGTTTTGTTATAAAAACAATTTGAAAACTTGTTCACAGAGCATGAATGGCAGCTTTGAAATATACATATTGTGGATCTTTATTCAAAATATTCTGAGCCCATCTCTTTAGATGATCAAAGTAATTGCAGGTCAGGATGAAAAAGTATTCATTTTTGTGATTCCTTAGCTCACTAAGGTTTTGGTATTTACTGATTGGCAGTGATGGAAAGGATTTTTTTAAGTTAAAAATCACTTGTATCACTTCTCTTCCCATTGTTCATCGATTTGTTTGAGTGGGCACCAGTAACATTTCCATATGGTCTGTGGTGTGCTAGTGTAGTCCAAGGGCATCTGCTCTCTCCAGGATCACGAAGAGCCTCAAACCGTTCGTTCAGGTCATGGGAATAAGGTCTATAGTTAAAAACTATAAAGAAAAAAACAGGTTTCAAGTACCTGAGTTACCAGCTTTAAGTCAAGCCCCCAAAAGAAATGTGAGGCAGAAGGTTCAAGATGAGGTCAGCCAATGATTTGTCCCTTGACTCATTTTAATTCCCAAAATGGAAAGATGAGAATTGAGATCTTGGCCTTTCAATATATTGTTGTGTAAAAATAACTGCTGGACGTGCACTTCTATAATAATGCATATGTGTGGGTCAGCATCAAAAGAACATGTACTAAGGTATTAGGCTGGTAGCCTAGGGAAATGAAAAACTGAACTAACCTCAACTAAACCCCTTCCCCTCCTACTCATGTTGTTAACAGCTGCAAAAGTGGAGAATCCCAGCTTTGCTAACTGACCATATAATTGAAATCATGACACTCTATTCCCTGTGCAAAACAATAAACCCACCTGGGTCACACATGTACAGAAGTTTAAATACATGAATAGGATGCAGGAACAACTAATAAAAACTATATTACTTTAATAAATTTTTGACAATAGAATTGTAAAATATGTCAGTAAAAACCATGATTTTAGGATTAAGTGAGTTTGTGTTTTACATTGACTACAGCTTCAGTTTACCCATGCATAATTTACAAATTAGTTATATAAAAATCCAAATATTAGCTAGCGAGTATTGGACTATGAGAAAAAGAAGAACTTGTGATTTGCTGCTATGTGGATGGATATGGAAAGTACCATGTTGAGTGACCTTGGAAGAGGAGGAATAGTTACAGAATGATCTTCCTTAACTTGGATATAAAAAATCAGAAAGAGCAAAAGGTCAATGGCAATAGGCATTTGAGAACTTGTCTTTAGTCAAAAGGACAACACTGCAGGTTAGCTGCAAATGGGGCAGGATGGAAAGAGATAGAGTGCCACAATAGTGGAGGAAGAAGGAGCTCTAGAGTGTGGTACTGGTATGTTTTACAAATACAGCTCTACTTTTAACAGTATTATAAATGCTGATGCCAAAAATAAGAGTTTAAAAAAAGATGTATAATAATTACAATTTGTCCTGCATTGTTTTCAATACAAAAATAGAGAGAGAGAGAGAGAGAGAGAGAGAGAGAGATCTTGGATAGGATCCATGTTACTATCAATATGATTAACCTTCCTTCTGTGTTTGTTTCTTGAGTCAAACTCTATGTTTCTGGGGGCTTATTCCAGGCTCTGAAATCAGGGATCAATCATGGAGGGTTCAAGGACCATATGTGGTGCGAGGAATCAAATGCGGTCAGAATATAAAGAAAGCTTCCTACCCACTATACTCTTGTCTTTACCCTAATAATGTTTTTAGTCACTGAAGCTTGAAAGGTTCACTAAGTGTATAAGGTTCTCTAATTAATTCATGTTTCCATAAATGTACCTCTTAGATAATGATATTTGTTGTAAGAGTAGATGCAGAAATACTTAAAATACAGCATATGATCCAGACATCATATAGTTTTGGAATAGATATACAGTACTGGCTTTATGTTAGTCTTTATTTATGATCCAGACTTATGACAAGAGTGCAAAAATTGAAATGTACAGGAAACACATTTTTATGTGTAATACTTGGATATAATAATAATAATTCAAATTTCTCCAACACCTCTATATCTCTGTCACTACAGTCTTTATTATCTATTTAGGAACTTGATCTTACTAACTTATAACTTACTGTAAAGCATATACTTAGTTTTTCCTGAAATTATTGTTTTCCATAGTCAAAGAAGACGAAGACTTCGTACATGTCATTCCTAAAAGAGAGCATTATAATAAAATGAATAAAATGAGTTATTTTTAATCTGAAGAATTTAAATGGTTTGCCCAATTACAAAAAAAAATGCATTGAAATGTATAAGACAGAATTTTTTTTAATTTAATTATATTTTGCTTTGTTTTTAGTTTATTTGGTTACCATATTCACCTGTGCTCAGAGCTTACTTGCAGTTTTTTACTCAAGGGTTACTCCTGGCAAAACTCAGGAGTTCTATGTATTAACTGGGTTGACTTCTTGCAAGGCAAGTGCCTTACCCACTCTCGTCTCTTGGCCCTCAAATTTAAATTGTAAAGATTTTTATAATATGAAACATTTAATATTGCTACTATAAATTAATGGTTTGGTACTCAAAACTATGATTTGTTCCTCTAAATGCCTCTAAATTCAGGCAAGACATAAGACTTTGAACTAAATAAAGGTTATAAAGGAAAAAATGAAGCTTGAATACACTAAACTTTGAATAATTTAATTTCCAATGTGTCATCCAGAAGTTGAATATTCCATACGACAATTATAGTTTAAAAAGGAAAAGATTGATATCTCATCCTCATGACAACAATGGAATTGCTTTGTTCTGACTATTGTAAAAAGGGTAAAAAGGAAATATATAATTACAGAATGAAGTTAAGTTTTTCTGTTTTGTGATTATTCCCCATTATGATAGATAATTGGAATGGAAATTGCACAAGGAGCTAGAGTGGAGAATATGGGTAGGCAGTTCAGAACCCACTTAACTCTTTGTATTTGATAGAAATAATATTACTTTGGCTCGATACCTTTATTCATAATGCGATAAACTTAGCTGTGTCATTTGAAGCTCAGGTGGTTCATGTACTCCAGCAGCCTTTCAATTAGTCTAAAAACTTGAGTCTGTATGCATAAAATTCTACTCCTTTTCATTGTAAGAATATACTTTTGTGCTATTTATGTTGTAGTGTGAAGTTTTTGGAGAAAATAGGTTATATCAAATGCTCTCACAGCAAAACAAACTTATCCAGTTTCTTGTGAAAGACACTCAATAATGTTTGCTCCTGGCACAAGCATATACTCTGAAGCCATCCCTGTAGTTTGCTTTGACAGATGTCATCTGAAGGACATTTGCACAAACGTCTCTGCAATGCCTTGTGTACACCCAGTGTCACTTGCCACATTACTCTCCTGTACCTCTGTGTTTCCATTAAATTAAGTTGGAAACAAAGCCTCCTATTTATTGAGAAAATTCTATGTGAAATGGTGAACAATTAAAACCATTATCCCGCCAACCATTTCCATCAGGTCAATTAAAAACACCTACACACAATATTCTGAATTATAGCCACCCTGAGTGGAGCCTGACATTCACGACCGGTAAAAAGTCTGATCACATTGGGCTGATTGTTGAGGTTCTTTCATGTATAGTGCTCTTACTGACTATAAGAGTTAGCCATGGTCTAGGAAATGTTAGCGAAGTGTTATGTCCCACTCAGAGAAAGAATTTTTCATGGCTCACCAGAATCCATTACTGTATGAAAGAGATAGTTTGAAAAGGTGTTTTGATTAATTGCATGAAGTGAAATCAAAACATACTATTTTGGAGAGTATATTTCTTTTACACAGGAATTGAATACCCATCTATCCCAGGTATTGTCAAATTTAAAAAACAGATAAAATTAAAATTAAAAACCTGAATAACTATTTTATCAAATTATTATATTTTGTGTTTCTATCATTGCACTATTTATAGCCACTTGCTTTGCAATATCAATAAATATGATCACATGCAATTGCTGTGCATATTTCTGAGTTGATTCTTCAACCATTCATGGAAACATTTTAGTCATAAATTTTAAGAATGCTCTATTACTCAGATAGTGTATAATTTATAATTCATAAGCAAGTGAATCACAAAGTTCATATCAACTTTCTTGAGCGTGAAACACCTAGTTGAAAACTTAAGCATATGAATACTACACATTTTGTTGATGAGAAAACACACACACATACATAAATATATGAATTATCACATCATTACAAGCTCAGATGAGTACATCATGAGATATTTTAACTGAGTTGTAGAGAAAAGAGATAGACAATGTACATTAGGAAATGTTAGAGATGTGTGTTAAAATACATTCTAGGTCAATATTTTTCTAGAATTAGTTAACATGTCTGTTTCATTTCATGGTTCATCAAAGAGGTGAAAGAGAGCAGCTACCCCCTCCCCACCCAGGGCAGCCCTACTCATGGAAAGTTACCGATTTAGGGCCTAAGTGATCTTTTCATTCTGCTATCTACAAAAGGCCCTGAACAAATTCCTGTTAGAGGTTGGGAGACCCAGACCCCTGCCCAGTATCTGCTATCTGGTCTGAATTGCCTGAATTGCATTCCTGCACGTATGCATATCCGTTGCTGACCTACAATCCCTCACATGTGACTAGCTGCACCAAATATAGAAAGAAGTATTGAGTGTGACCTGATTGGTAGATAATGGTAACTCGTCACAAAGTGATTGGCTGCCTGTGCGCAGACCTTGATTTAATATTTTAAATCTATTGGATGGTTATGAGCGGGCTTCTCTGTAGCGGCGGGAATTATCTCTTAAAAGATCCCCTGGAAGGGCTCTGGGCTCTTAGCCGCTGACTGCTTGTGGCCATGCTATGAGCCAGGGTATACTCGAATAAAGTCTTGTTTTTGCATAGGACTGGTCTCTCAGAATTTTCCTTGATAGGTGCAGCATTCCGAGGCTCCCAGTCAGTCACCCCATCGGGTGGCAAACCCTTTTAGAAGGATTGTGAAAGGCACTTGATAATTTTGAAAATCATGTTTTCTAAGTCAAGTAAAATGTAAATAGTTCCTTACTTCCGGTGTCATTTTCAGATTTTTGTTTGTTCGTTTTTTGGGGGCCACCCCTGGCAATGCTCAGGGCATATTTCTGTCTCTGTGCTCAAGAATGACTCCTGGAGGTTCCCTGGGGACCAAGGAAAATCAAACCCTGGTCAGTCAATCGCAAAAGTGCACCTTATCCACTGTACTGTTTTTCTTCCTGATGTGGATCGATGGGGTCCACAAGAGATATTGGAGTTTGGCGAGGTCACTGGCCTCATTCAGGACCAATGACCACACCACATACACACACACACACACACACACACAAACACACTGATGAACAAAAGAACAAGAGCACAGTCTCTTTAAAGCCGTTACTCTCTCTTTTCTTAATCCCTCTTCCCAGGGGAACTCTCCCCCTCAGATGGATCCTGTCCTGGGGTTATATACCCACCCCAGACAGAGGCAGTATCCAGGTATCTTAACTGTCTTAGCAGCCTTAACTGCTGGCTCTCTACAAAAGTCCTATGCATCTTTTTTTTAAAACATTTTATAATACCTCCGTGAGATATATAATAACAATGTTGTTCATGTTTGGAGGTTTCAGTCACATAGTGTTCCAGCCCCGGCCCTCCACCAGTGCCCATTTCCCACCACCAATGTCCCCAATTCCCTCCCCCTCCCACAGCCTGCCTAAATGGCAGGTTCTTTATCTCTTTACTTTCTCGCTCTCTCTCCTTTCCTTCTCCCTACACATTGTGGGTTGCACTACATACATTTGGAAGTCATCATGTGCATGTTTTTACTTGTATTTAATGCTCAGTTCTATGTTGGTATCAGCCCTTTCGACATTTATTCATGCATGTTCCCTTCTCTGTCTTACCTAACCTCTGACTCCCTCATGTTTGTGGTAATTTCCACTTTTGGTAAGACTACCTGATATATTTATGTCATGCAAATAAATGCAGTCATTCTATGTCTCTCTCTTTCCTTCTGACTAATTTCACTCAACATGATCCTTTCCATGTACATCCATTTATAGGCAAATTTCATAACTTCATTTTTCCTAACAGCTGCATAGTATCCCATTGTGTAGATGTACCACAAGTTTCTTTTCTCTAGTCATCAGTTCTCTACTGTCTTAGCAGCCTTAATTCCTGGGTCTATACAAAATTCCTTTGTTTTAGCATAAGAATATGAAAAGGGCATATGGAAGAGAAATACTTTTACATTATAATGTAAAACTGAGGGGTAATACAACACCTCCCTCTGCAATTTTGAGGTTTTGGTAAAAATCACTTTTCAGGTAAGAACAAATTCTGGGTCAAAAAATAGTCCACCACATAGCAAGACAAAAAAATAAACCTATATAAACAGACTGATTTCATAGTTCATCTAACATTCTAAATTCTAATTTTTTTCTCACATTTCATATTCATTCATTATATTCATTAGTTCCCAGTGTATTTTTTGGTTTGCATTCTGGTCGTCTGAGTAATTTTTTCTTGAAAAGACCATGGTTAACCAAATAGGGCTGAGAGGCTCTGCTTTAGACAATGGAAGTATAGCAAAAGCAAAGCACAAAAGAGGAAAATGACTGGAAACCCAGTGCTTTCTTTGGAGAGGTGTAATCTCTTATGATTGAACTTAATAAAGGTCAAACTGAATATAAAATCACTGTCTTCATTTGTCTGCTTGCCTCTTTGTGTATTGTGCCTCACTCTTCTTAAAGGTTTTCTCCTTTCTAACCTCATAACTTACTAGATGCTTCAAGGTTAAGCTCTGGAAATCTGTTCTATTTTGATCAAAACCATTCCCTCTATTGTTTTCAGTATTATTTTTTCTATAATAGAAGAAGAAATGGGGTCTAAAATGAGGTCTATAATTGTTACTGGTATTTGGCATTCCCATGACCTGATGGAATGGTTTGAGGTTCTTTATGTTTCTGGAGAGAGCACATGCCCTTGGGATACACTACACTAGTATGTGACAGGACGTAAGGAGATGTTACTGGTGTCCACTCCAGCAAATTGATGAACAATGGGAAGACAAGTGATACAAGTGAAGTGATTATTTTTTCAGTTGCACTCTTGCAGTGATTATTTTCTTTCTCATCGATTTCAATTTATAATCCTTTTCCCCATCAGGTCATGGGAATGTCAAATACCAGTAACAATTATAGACCTCATTATAGACCTCAGTTCTTCTATTACAGAAAAAAAATAATACTGAAAACAATAGAGGGAATGGTTTTGATCAAAATAGAACAGATTTCCTACTGGCTCTCCCTGTGCCCAGCCGCTCATGAGGTGCCCGGGAGGGATGGCAGGTTCTAGCCCTGGCCCGCCACCCCAGCAGAGCCTTGTAACAAGCCAGACTACCCACCACTCCATGAGGGCCTCCATTTTCCACATCAGGACGTCCTTCTCTTCAGAACTCCAGCCAGCAGACCAGCCTATCACAGCCCAGCTCATCAAGACCCACCCTTCAGCAGTCTTTTTTTAATCTGGCCCAGGTATGCTCATCCAGAGACAAGCATGGGGCAGAGCTACTACTGGCTCTTCCTGTGCCCAGCCGCTCATGAGGGCGCCCAGGAGGGATGGCAGGTTCTAGCCCTGGCCCGCCACCCCAGCAGAGCCTTGTAACAAGCCAGGGCGACCCCCCCACTCCATGAGGGCCTCCATTTTCCACATCAGGACGTCCCTCCTCTCTTCAGAACTCCACCCATCAGACCAGCCTATCACAGCCTACTTGTGGCCATGTAGTTCATCAATAAATGCTGGATTTTGAGATGACTACAAGAATATGCTACCCGCACAGCAGAGCCTGACAAGCTACCCGTGTCGTGATTGCCAGATACCAGTAACAATTATAGACCTCATTCCCATGACCTGATTGAATGGTTTGAGGCTCTTTATGTTCCTGGAGCAAGCAGGTGCCCTTGGGCTCTACTTCTGCATGAGACAGGTTATATGGAGATGTTACTGGTGCCTACTAGAGCAAATCGATGATGAACGGTAAGACAGTGACAGTGATCCTTTTCCCCCAAGCATTAGATTTTCGGTGCTGAAGCTATAGCACAGCAGGCAGGGTGTTTGCTTTGCAAGACGCTGACCCCAGTTCTATCCCAGGCTTCCTATATGGTCCCCTGAGTACCACCAGGATTAGCTCCTGAATGCATAGCCAGGACTAACCCCCTGAACATCTCTGGGAGTGGACTAAAAGGACAAAATATAAATAAATAAACCAAACATTGCATTTGGAAGGATGGAACGTTGATTTTGAATCTTTTATAACATATTCATATAATGCTATTGATTTTGGGATGTGATTCATATATTCTAAGTGCATGGAAATTTATTTTAAGATGAATTTAGAAAACATTTACCAAGTGTCCTTGAAACTTGTATTCTAGCACCAGAGAGATAGTCCAGAGGTTAAAAGAGTTTGTCTTTTAAACTCCTGTAACCTCTGGACTATCTATCTTGGCACATAGAGAGGCATATGACCAACACAATTGGATTTCTGGTTGCACCTGATCACCTGCTAAATACTAGGATTAACTCCTAAACACAGAGAAAACAGTCTGGGTATAAACCCCCAAACAAACAGAAGATGTTTTAAATTTAATAGTGCATACAGGTATTTCTTTTTTTGAAAAAGTCACTTGTTAATAGCAGTTTTCCAATATAAACAAACCTATTCTTTTTGTTGCTCCTTCCAGGAATTATAAAGAGAATAAATTCAAAGTATCTAAATATATTATATATTTGTCCATTTTTTAAACCTTTTTTTTTTTTTGCTTTTTGGGTCACACCCAGCGATGCTCAGGGGTTTCTCCTGGCTCTGCACTCAGGAATCACTCCTGGCGGTGCTCGGGGGACCATATGGGATGCCGGGATCGAACCCAGGCCGACATGGGCCGCCGCGCGCAAGGCAAACGCCATACCCGCTGGGCTATCGCTCCGGCCCCGTATATTATATATTTGTCCATTTTTATGCTTACGTTCTAATAGTCTTTCTTAAATGTATTTTAAAACTATCTTATAAAACACATTCATATGCAAGATTGCTATGCCTTCAGAGAAAACTGTTTTGTGTTGTACTCTAATTGTTGATAATATTTATCGTTCTAAATTGTGTTTTTCTCCTGCTAATAGACCAATCACTTCTGCTACTCTGTATGATCTATCATTCTCTACCCTTTTATTATAATGTCTTTGTATATCAAGTGAGCTTTTTGAATACGTCTAGTAGATATTTAAATTATCACAAACAATATGCCCCTTTATTACTTTTGTCTAAGTCCCTTGAATTTAACTCTTTAGTGAAATCACCAGAATCAAAGTTCAGGTTGTTTTCTCCAATGGTTTTGCTCCTTCCTTAGCCTTCAGTTCATGATAACCTCAAGATGGAAACATGTCTTTCCAAGTCCATGTCCCTGTCTTGGGTACATAGATATATTTGACCTTCAGAACCAATTCTCTCCACATTTATCGGCACACACTTCATCAAATTCCAAACTGTTTTCAGGAATCTTCTTGTGTTCATAAATTATGAAGCGCAAGAACAAAGAAACAAGTATAGAAAATATATTACTGAAGAACAAAATACGGATAATAGTGTCTTCTATGATATGAAATATTTATTTATTTTATAGTAGCAGAATAATGTGTGTACCTAGGTCAAGAAGTCAACATGATGAACGATCTAAAACCTGAGCTGTGCAGGAGGAAGAAGGGTGCCATAGCGATCCTGTCCCACAACAGATAACAATCACTATTTACCATTTGCAAGGTAGCATTTACAAGGTGACATTCACTGATTTATGTATTACTAAGGTCAGAAGACCAGGCACATCTTGTCTCACCTTAGATGTAAATCATTTTCCTGTCAGTCTCCTATTGGGTAAGCACAGATGTCTTATGTGGGTGTAAACTCTTGAGCATCAGGTAGTTCCACTGCCCTGAGAACAGGGCCCATATCTGAGACCTGACCACAGGGCCTCATGATGGTGATGGTGGGTGGTGCCAGGCCCCAATACTAGCTGCTTAGAGCCCAACATAATCCTGATAGATTATAGATTTATAGATTATAATAAAATTTATAATAATATAGATTATAGATTATAATATAATCTATCTGATAGATAATTAGACCGATATCCGGGTGACTGGGGTCAGACCCTTGATAGCTGCTCAAGGGTCAGTCAGAAGATGAAGGCTAGGGCTTATTCATAACAAGCCAGAGGGCAGGAAGATGGAAGAGTTTTGTCATAATCAGCATCTTATCCTCACAATTGTAAGAACTTTTTCTACGGAATGGGCAGGGAAGTGATGCTCAAATGATCAATTAATTTCTCATGTGGTTTGATCTCTGTAAGCACACTCGTATCAGCCATGAAAGCCTTAACTTTAGGCTTTTGAACGCGATTAGTTGTCCCTGACTTGACCTTTGGTATATTTTCAAAATTTAAAACACAACAACAACAAAACAACCTGGACAGTTCAGTCATATAGGAATTACAATTCCCACCTTTCATTTTTATTTTTGGCAGGATGGAGGTTGGTGCCAAACCAAGGGCTCAGGGACTGGTTTGTGCTTGGGTATCACTCTTCAAGGTGGTGTAGGTAGAATTAAAGCTATTTATACGCAAATAAGAGCCTTTACCCTTGTTCTAATACTCACACCCTAAGGAATTTTCACGTATCAATGCAAAATTGCAGAAAAAAAGAACCATAGCCAAACACATGTTAAGAAATCCATAAAAGGATACTTAAACCTCTGCTTACTAAAAAATGTCCAGGAATTAAAATATCTGAGCAGTACAGATATAAATAAATAATAAAAAATATTTCAGCTGCTATGGTTGATAAAAAATGTTTTTAGCAGAAGGAAGTAGAGAAACGTGATGGATTTAGCACAAAGCTTCTTCTACAAATAAAAAAATGAAACTTAATTACATACATATGGAATAGTTGTATTGTTGTAATTTTAAACTACCTGAAATAAATTGAGGTTTTTATGAGAGAGGAGAGAAAGAGATAGATAGATAGATAGATAGATAGATAGATAGATAGATAGATAGATAGATAGAAGATAGATAGATAGATAGAGAGAGAGAGAGAGAGGGAAACATCTAATTAGCTGATTCTCACTTTACTACCACCCAGGATGAAACCAGAAAAGCTTACAGGAAGTCAATAGAGAAGACAATTCCACCAAAATAAATAAAGTAACAGTATTTATTTTAAGTATAGAGGAAGGACATTAGGAAACCAAGTTCATGAGTGTTTGAAATTGAGAAACATTTATCTCTACATCAAATAGAGTTTTAAGGAAATGGAAATACTAGGGGAAACATATTCCTCCTTCTCCTCATTAGACCCACATGCTCCATGCAACCACCCTTTTCTTCCGTCACCTAAATTTCTACAAAAGCCAGAGACTTAAAGAGTGGGAACTGGATATATTGACCCTTAGGAAGCAAGGCTGCCTCCGCTTCTTCAACTCTGAACTAACAGGCAGCTTCAGCCGGAATTGCCCATGGGGAAGTCCCAGAAGGGTTTCCCAGAAGCCCAAATGCCAGAACCTCCTGAGTAACAAGAAAAGAGGGGCCAGCATCTGGGAAATCTGCCAAAGAGCCATTTGTGCATCTAGAAAAGACATAGTGCTGAGGAGAGGATGAGACCTGGGCATCACACATTTAAGACAGTCGTCCTATGCTCTGAATGCATCCCAGCCCATTGGGATTGTTTTTGTTGCTGGAATTTCACACCCACATTTTACGTCTTACAATTCTGACAGTACCTATTTCAGTCTTTCATATTACATCCCGGCGTGTTACAATATAAATGGAGTCTCCTTATGATGTGGCCTCTTCAAAATCACTGTTGTCATTTATTTGTCCCTTTAAGCAACATATATGGGTGAAAAATACTCCTAGCAAACATCACTTAAAAAATAAAGGCAGCATGCCTCCTTTCTGTGTTTTAACACATGGATGTGTACAGCATTGACGCTCAATTTGGAGGCAGTCATCGTTTATTATTCTTGTATTTCTTAACTGCTGCTTTATTTTATTTTATTTTTTGATAGAAGTTTAAGAATTCCCTAGTTCTTGATGCCAAGCTTACACAGTAGCCAGCCAAAAAAAATTACATGGGGGCGTGTTGAAGGGGATTTTTAAAAATCAGCCCAGGGCTCAATTCAAATGACATGCCAGAGGACTGTTAGATAATTGCACATTTTTATTTCCTAGAGACAAGATGGGAACACAGGGACTATGAGAAAAGAGCTACTGATGCATTATTTCTTTAAAATATTTGGTTCGGATGTAAGAATAACAGACAAAAGCCTCTGGGTTTAGCAGAATCATTAGTGTGAAATAATGTACCTGACTCCAAAAATACGCCAAAAAAGCAATACAGAATATAAGCCAATTCCCAGCAGTTCGAATTTATTATTTATGATGCCAGTTAAACAAGGCTAATGTGCTCTGCAAAAGTGGTTATAGCTGCTATGCAGTATTAGTAGAAATTAGTCAGATGTTACCAGCTCAATACAAAGTAAATTTGCAAAGGCTTCTGCAAATGACAGCTTGGCTGAGTTAACATGACAGTTGAGAACATCTACGCTGCTTCAGTATTGGCAAGTGGGTTTTGAACCAAAGTCAGCATTTATCAGTGTAGGAAACAAATTAAAGCAAAGTGGGGGAGCACCAGTGCTTTAACCATGAATGTCAAAGAACGATGTCTTTGACATCGGCCGTATCTCGAATCTTCCAGTTACGTGTTTTGCAGACAACCAAATTGTTTTCCTACTTCTCTCAACTGCTTTTTCTTCTAAAATTGTTTAACCGAGGAATATTCTTAAGTAATAATTTTAGCCCAAATGCCTGTAGTTATATTTGCTTACCATTTCCTGAGAAAAAGTTCAGGGGGTTCTTTTTATTAACCTCTTGCAGTGTTGGGTTGATTGCTAAAATCATTATTCTAATGATATAAGTATAGTCTTGATACAGTTTTTAATAACTTTATATTAACGTTTTAAGGTTTTCAATGAAATATTTAAGACAAAAATACTGACCTTGTAAAAACTTACATCAAGGACTAGATGATTGTTAAAATTAAATTTCTTTTATTTGAGTAAATAAGTCTATTAGTCACTTGATATTGATTTGGGGAAAGAATCCAAAAATAAGTATACGGAAACTTTGAAAAATTCTTGAAATTTCAGATAAACGGCATTCTACCTTTTCAATGGAATTATTATCTTAAAGACCTCCATTTTCCGGTAGGCTTTACATAATTTCTGCTCTCTCTCTTATCTTCTTTAACCTTACTTTCTTCAATATGGAAGTGATGAGCTTTAATTAATCTCAAATTATATTTCCTTGAGGTGAAAGAGTAATTTTTTATTTCAAAGATGGGCTCATATCCCTGGGGATTTAAAGAAGCATATTTTTTTTTGTATTTGTTGTGTGTGACCACACACACAGAGGTCCGGACGCGCGCCCAGGACACAGAAGCACGCCCCAACGGCCCGCGGCGCCGACCCCAGCCGCAGGCGCTCCTAAGGCGCCGGGGCCTGGGCCATCGGGTTCTCGGCTTACCTTGATGTTGCAGAAGACGGTGCGGGGACAACTGCGAGCTCGGCCAGAGGACCCGGGGCTGCAGGGCGCCGCGAGCTCGAGCAAGAGCCCCATGGTACACCCGGCAGAGGGAGAAACCAGCTTTCCCCGTGAACCCCTGCACTCCATGGACCACGAGGCAACTTCCGACCCGAGTCCACCATCCCGATGGAGCCTCGGAGGAGCCAGAGAAACCTCCACACCTTGCTGGCAGTGATCTGTGTCACATCCACATCTGCAGCTGGTAAGATCTCCCCACAGCATATTAATCAGTCTCCAGCCCACAGATTAATCAGTCTCCAGCCCAGCTTGTCAGAAACCCAGCCTACAAGGGACCCGCCCTGCAGAGACCCGCCCTTCAGAGGAGAGTATTTCAAACCCAGAAATGCTTGAGCCTAAGACACAGGTACACCCGGCAGAGGGAGAAACCAGCTTTCCCGTTGCGGCGGGGGCGCTGCGCAACTACCTCCAAACTACCACAAATATTCACCCACCCTCTGAGAGAGCCCAAAGTAATGAGAATATGGCCCGCTGGCAGAGCCTGGCAAGCTGTCCGATCGTGTTCGATATGCCAAATCCAGTAACAAAAATGTTTATTTTCCTGACCCCGAAAGAGCCCTTAATACGGCAGCAGTAAGAAAGGCAAACAAGCAGTGTCTGATAAAATTTCAAGGCTGTCCTAGGCTGCCAAAAAGAAGGACTAAAATGACTGTCTGTACTTTCAATGCCGTACACTGGCAATGGAAGCATATATTGAGGATCTGATACTGCAAGCAAGAAAGATCAAGTACGACATCATTGGTCTGACTGAGACGAGGAGGCGTCAGTCGCATCATGCTGTATTTGACACCGGAGAAGAATTGTTCCTTGGAACATGTGATGAAAGAGGCGCGGTGGCGTTGGTGTCCTTGTCAACACGAACATGGCTGTCAACATTGTTCATTTGAATGCCTAACAAACCGAATAGGACGATTACACTTGAGGAGATGTGGCCCTGCCAGCAATTTCTATCTTATTGTCTATGCACCAACATCCACATACAAAGAAGATGAAATTGAGAAATTCTACATGGAATTGGAGGAGTTCTATAAAAAGATCACACCTTCTACAAGATCATAGTCGGTGATTTTAATGCCAAGATAGGACCGAGAAGATTGGCTGAAGAACTCCACATCGGGGCCCATGGCCTAGAATGGAACGAACAAGGTGAGAGACTATCTGAGTTCATCATGTCCACCAAGACTATTCATGGGAACTCACAGTTTCAGAAAGCTTAAGTGAAACGTTGGACATGGGAATCTCCTGACGGACAGTTCCACAATGAAATTGACCACATCATCTTCAATCGAAGGTTTTGTCTGACCGATGTTGCTGTCGTCCCCAAATTCCACACAGGATCGGACCCACCGTCTCCTTGTGCAAAATTCTACTTCCCGAACGGGGGAGAAAAGGCTGCAAAGTTTAAGAAGAGAACTCCCCAGAACGACCACCAACTGGGCACTCTTTGGCACCATTGCGGCAACATGGGAAGATACCATGGTTGATGACATCGATGAAGAATACAACCGACTGGTTCAGCACCTCCATGATTGTGTGAAGAATGCCGAGAGAGAGAAAGACACAAAAGGGCGCTTGTCTTCAGAAACTCTTGAGCTCATTCGCCAACGTGCAAGGCGCGAGCCTCAGGGAGACCTAATGCTAATGTCCAAGCTTGCTAAACAGTGCAGAGAAGCGACAAAAGCAGACCTCAAAGACAGAAGAGCAGAAATACTGGAAGATGCAGCAGAAGCCGGGAAAAGTATTCGCACTGCCCGCCTGTCCTCCGCCAACTATAAGATCAAGATGACTGCCCTCCGACGCCCTGATGGATCTATCACATCTTCCAGAAAAGGCAATGGAGAAGATTATCCAGGACTTCTACTCAAATCTCTTTGATAGCCACATCCACCTGCCCACATACCAAATTCCACAGGATGGATATGTCATTCCCAACGTTCTCCCTTCTGAAATCCGACATGCCATCTCATCGGTAAAGAAGGGAACAGCACCAGACCCAGACAAAGTCAGACCCGAACATCTGAAGAATCTGCCGTCGGTACTCATCAATACACTAGCTCGGCTCTTCACATGCTACCTGTCCGAATGCAAGGTGCCCTCCCAATGGAAAACCAGCAGGACAGTTCTACTGTTCAAGAAGGGAGACATTCATGACATCGGCAACTATCGCCCCATCTGCCTGTTGTCTGTCATCTACAAGCTGTTTACACGAGTCATCCTGAACAGAATTAGCAGAACACTAGATGAAGGTCAACCATGCGAGCAAGCAGGTTTCCGGAAAGGATTCAGCACAATCGACCATATCCACACAGTAACCAAGCTCATTGAGGTTTGTAGGGAGTACAAGATGCCACTCTGTCTCACGTTCATTGATTTACAGAAAGCCTTTGATTCTGTGGAGACTGAAGCAGTCATCGAGCCATAGTCAAACAGGGTGTTCAAACCCAATACATCAAGATCCTTGTGAGCTGTATTCGGATTCACCACCAGGATCTCACCATTCTACAAAGAAGTGATCATTGATGTCAAAAGAGGGGTTCGACAGGGTGATACCATCTCACCAAAACTCTTCAGTGCCACCCTCGAGAACATCATGAGACAATTAGAATGGGAAGGAATGGGAGTGAAGATAGATGGTCGGCAACTACACCACCTCCGCTTCGCTGATGACATCGTTCTAATAACACCAAACATTAGCCAAGCGGCACAAATGCTGGCTGACTTTGACCGAGAATGTGGAAAGGTAGGTCTACAGCTGAATCTGAAGAAAACTATGTTCATGAGAAATGAACTAGTTCCAGAGGCCCCATTCACTCTCAATGGAACAAACATCTCTGAATGCAGCAGTTATGTGTACCTAGGTCGAGAAGTCAACATGATGAGCGACCTAAAACCTGAGCTGCGCAGGAGGAAGAGAGCGGCATGGAATGCCTTCAAAGGCATCGAAGAAATAGCTAAAAAGGACAAAGAACCTCCGGCTCCGGGCACATCTCTTCGACTCCACTGTTCTCCCTGCATTAACATACGCCTCAGAGACCTGGGCCCTACGAAGAAGCAGGATGAGAATGCTATCGGGTCTCCCAGAGAGGAATCGAAAGAGCTATGCTTGGAATATCACGTCTCACTCAAGTGAGAAAAGGAATCGGAGTTCTGACCTCCGTCGCTATTCCAGAATCAGGGACGCTGTCTCGTTTGCCAAGGCATCGAAAATCAGATGGGCTGGACATGTAATGCGATTTGGAGACAACCGCTGGACTAGAGCCATTACCGACTGGATCCCACGGGATGTCGAAAGATCCGGGCCGCCCACCTACAAGATGGTCAGACTTCCTTGTTAAGACCCTGAAGAACGGTTTGAGGCTCTTCATATTCCTGAATCAACCAGATGCCATTGGGCTACATTGGCACGTGATAGGGTCCAATGGAAATGTTACTGGCGCCCGCTCGAGCAAATCGATGAATAACGGGATTCAAGTGATCAAGTGATCAAGTGTTGTGTCACTGTAGGCTTTATGTACATAGTGTGTTCACTTAACGGCTAAGGAATCCCTAGTCTAAGAAGTGCTATTATATTCTCCATGGAGTGTGGCTCTGTGTAGCATAGTAAAAGGTGAATCTCCTTTCTTCTGTCTGCTCTGTAAATAGCAATAAAACATAGTAGCATCATATAGGCTGGCAATAGAAACATGTGTAATAATTATTTGCATAACTCTTGCATATACGAAGAGGGCAATCAAAATGTGTAACTCATCAAAAAGACTCAAAACACCTGTTTTTATCAGCAGATAAAGATACAACTTCTTTAATCTTATTTTTAATCAAACCACCACGTGATAGAGCTGTTCATGATTGGGTTTAAATCATACAGTGTTCCAACACCCATTCCTCCACCAGTGCACATTTCCCAACACTGATATGCCCTGTTTCTTCCCTCCCCCACAACCTACCTTTATGGCAGACACTTTTTCTTCCCTCTCTCTCTCTTTCTCTCTCTCTCTCTCTCTCTCTCTCTGTCTCCTTCTCTCCCCAGATATAAAATATTTGGATATTTGGATGTGGTGATCATTTAGGAAAGATTACCAGGAAATGTATACCAATGACTTATATCCAGATTAGTTGAATTATTTACATCCAGAAAGTATATGACTTATATTCATATAAGTTGATGATATGATTAATACAATATTTATTGACTGGAAATAAAACATGGTTTATTTATTCTTGGTAAGAATTAACCAATCATGATTGGAAAAAATTCTATGCTTGAGTCATTCTTTCTAATGGAAAATTCTGCCCCTCTATATCTGTAATCATCAGCTAGATCAGTTGCATGAATTAAAAAATAGCATTCATACACCTATGAAAATAATGATAACTGATACACTTATATCATTACTTTTTATTATTTTTGAAAACAATATGAATTATTTTCAAATAATTGCGTACTAGATGCAGTTACAAACTTGACTGAAGGACCAAGCTTTAAGGACAAGGAATTTCAAGTCACATTCATAAACGAATTAAATTCTTCCATCTAAAGAAAGTTTTATTAACACTAAATTAACACTTTCATCTAAGGAAATAAAAGTCAGTCATTACTAATCTAAAACAACTTCAGTATTAGTTTCTCGATCTCAGTATTGCCTTGGTCTTTCTATCAATGTAAATTGTATTTTTGATATTTTAAAAAAGGTTCCTAGAATTGAAATAAATACCTATATACCTTCAGATACTTAAGTAATAAAATGATCTTGATCTTGGACACCATCTAATTTGCACATAAAATTGTATATTCCTTTACTTAGTAAGTATACAAAGTAGCATGTATTAGCAGCTATTT
Organism: Cryptotis parvus; assembly: GCA_021461705.1. Classification (NCBI taxonomy): domain Eukaryota; kingdom Metazoa; phylum Chordata; class Mammalia; order Eulipotyphla; family Soricidae; genus Cryptotis; species Cryptotis parvus. The sequence goes on along the minus strand of JAJIBD010024647.1, from coordinate 214,970 downwards.
CATACCTGCAGCAAACCACTTTCAACTGTGCTTAAACACTTTTTTAAATTATGAAGCAGACATAATTACTCTATTTTATATTTATGTAAACAAAGAGACAAGAAGTGGCATGCTCTAGGTAACCTATCAAACAGTGGATAAATATTTGTGTTCACTTGTTAAGGATTGTAGGGAACAACAAATAACTTCTCTTTCTCTCTAGATTCTTATCTAAAATGTCTATAATGTGATATGTCAATAGGACTAAAATAAAATAAAATTTTAATGATATACACTCCTCTGTGTATGTTTGAATGTTATTCAAAATATGAATACTTCCACTCAAGAAATCACTTAAATCTTCAACTGTCAATAGAAAGATGTTTATAAAATTCTATACATATAGATTCAGTGAAGGGGAAGACATACAGAGACAGAGACAGAAACAAACAGAGACAGAGAAAAGAGAATACCAAATATTTGTTTTGAGTATTAATGTACTCAGTCTACCTGGGTGGGTGGAGTGGTTAATATATCACAAGTCAATCGCTATAATTATTGATTTATTGGGAGAAAGTACATAAGGCAGGAATATAAAGCATACTGTTCAGCTAGAAGTAAAGTGGGTGATTATCTGCCCTGGTAAAGGTCATTGAAAGGAATGAAATACCAAAGGAAAAATATTTGGGTCTAAAATATCTTTGTTGAAGGGGGCCAGAGTGATAGTACAGTGGGTAGGGTGTTGGCCTTGCATGCGGCCGACCCATGTTCGATCCCCAGTATCCCATATGGTTCTCTGAGCACGGCCAGGAGCAATTTCTGAGCAAAGAACCAGGAGTGACCCCTGAGCATTTCTGGGTGCTACCAAAAAACAAAAAAAAATACAAAAAAATTTTTTGTTGATGTAGAAATCGATTCCCTTCTCAGAAGAGGACAAAATCTGGAAGCTTTGGGCAGTCACAGTAATGGCTTACTTTACTTCTAGATCTGTAACTTTATAAATATATTGTTAGGTCCATGTTTATATGGGGGTCCAGGACTATGGCATAGCTAATTTTGTGCTCTTCTTCCTCAAGTGTCTGTCCATCAATCTCTTTGTAAAACAAAATGACTTCCTATAATTTTTGAATCACTGAATCACTCCTTTCAGTAAAGCACTTGATTTCTTCATAGTATCGTGTTAATAACACAATACAGAAATGTTAATAACATAATGCAGAAACATCCTGAAAATACTGATTTCCATTCAGTACAAATAGTTCTTACTAAACAATAAATTCTACTTTATTTTCACAGCTTAATTTATGACTTGAGCTCCTTAAGAGTGATGTAAAATAATTAATATTACAAAAGGACATAGTTTATGTCTTAGACTGTTAGTCTCTCAGACTGTTATCCTTAGTGTTACACAATGAATACATTAGCAACTCACATTTAGGGTCACAGTTCTGGAGCAAGAAGACCCAAATGAAGTGGCTCCTTCTGAGGGTAATGAGGAATAGTTTCTCCTATGTTTGTAGTTAATTTCCTTTGTGTCCAATGGCATTATCCTTAAGCATACCTAAGTCTATATAAGAAAATATTATTCATATGGGATTAGGGATCATACTAAAGGCTTCATTATATGATTGTTAACTCCATAATGATTTTTTTTCTGCTAATAAAGTTACAGACCTAGATATTGGAGATTTGAAAATCATCATATAAAATTGGGGTCACGCCATTCAACACATAGAATTATAAAAATCAATTCAACTTTCTATTAAATAGATAGATCTCTCCCAAGGCATTATTTTTTCAGAATAGATTTCCCTCTGATGTTGTTTCTCTAACATATGTATCACTCCCAGATGAGATTAATTAAGGTTACAGGGATCAAGAGAAACTTTACCACTCCTTTAAATATTTAGAAGAACAAAAAATCAGGCAACTTCATGTAGGATTAGAGTCATTATTGAAACAAACCCCAAATGGAGTCATTTGTGAAGGGGATCCATCAAAGACTTAAGAGCTGAGCTCTCAGCAGTGCAGCCTCTCCCTAAGTGGACATCTGAGCAGGCAGTTGGGGTTTCCTAATGAGTGCTAGTGAGGTCTTCTGTGTGATGAAAACCACACCTTTCCCTGAGGGAAGACTTTTCCTGAAAGGACTGTCTTTTCTTTTTCAAATGACCTCATTCCATATTTCTGACAGTGAAAATCTTGTGCTGCCCTTCTGTGTGTTGGATGATAGGCTGATGGATACATGACAATAAATCCAGTTTGGTGTCTAAATTTATTCACATAGTTTTTTATTCTATTAGATGTACCCATTCTGTTTGAAAATTTTATGAACAGATTAGTAAGTCAAATGTGTTAATACACATGAGTTGGTCTTCATCATATTTGCTTATCAAATGAATACTCCATTTACTCATCAAGTAAATACCTTTCTTCTCTCCTTGAATGTCCAGATTACTGTCCCATTCCTTAGTTCAGGATATAGATATATATATGCTCAGCAATATATGTCCATATATGTCCTGAGTGTCTATATGTGTGTTGCATATAATGTGTACACAAATATGTATATACATATATGTATATATACACAATATAATATACCTCCTCTAATATATATGCAGTATACATATGTGTGTATGTATATATGTATATATGTGATATATATATATTGTATATATATATGTATCACTGAGTTGCAATGTAGCCTTCCCAGAAGCAATTATTATTTTCCACATTAACCTATTCAATGTTAACTATATTGTTCAAACAATGATTGACAATCCAGAGGACTGGATCGATTTTTCTCTCCATTCTTACTTTATTCTACTACATTTATGGCTCAGAAAAGACAAAAAAAAGCATCATGTCTCAGAGTTCAATGATGGTAAATAAGAGGAAGGTGGGAAATCCTGGGAAATAAATTAAGAAAAAATGTACTGCAGTTTAATTCACTGTATCACTGTCTTCCCGTAGATCATTGATTTGCTTGAGCGGCCACCAGTACATCTCAATATGTCCTATCACATGTGAGATAGCCCAAGGGCATCTGGCCGCTCAGGAACATAAAGAGCCTCAAACCATTCCATCAGGTCATGGGAATGAGGTCTATAATTGTTACTAGTATTTGGCATGTCAAATCGACACTGGTAGCTTGTCAGGCTCTGCCATGTGGATACATATATATGTAAACATATTTTTTCCAAAGTTCCCTAGAAAGTCATACTTTGATATTACTGTCACAATTAGAATATTTTCCCAAGGAGCTGGAGTGATTGTACAGTGGGCAAGGCACTTATTTGCTCTGGTGTGACTGGTCCTAGTTCAATCCTAGCACCCTATATGGCCTCCCTAGCCCACTCGGAGTGATCAAGGAGCACAGAGCCGGGAGTAAGCTCTAGCACTGCTTGGAGTGGTCCCAAAACAAAACAAAGAGGGCAGGAGTGATAGCACAGTGGATAGGGCATTTGCCTTGCACACAGTCAACTCGGGTTCAATCCCCGGCTTCCGATATGGTCCCCTGTGCCAGGAGTAATTCCTGACGGTAAAGCCAGAAGTAACCCCTGAGCATCACTGGGTGTGACCCAAAAAAGGAAACACACACACACACACACACACACACACACAAATGAACAGAATATTTTTTTTCAAGGGAACAGGGAAATAGCTCAAAGAGCTGGAGTGCATGCTTTGCATGTGGGAGCCATCCTGGGTTTGATCCCCAACACCACTTGGTTTTCTTAGCAGTGCTAGATGCTATACAATACTCCTGTCCTGCCACCCCCTCTCCTTCCCACCCCCAGAAATAAAATATTTTCTCAAGAAAGTTCTTACTTTGATTTTTTTTCTTTGGTGTTTGGGCCAAACCTGGTGGCAGTGTTAAGGGCTTACTTCTGGCTCTGAGTAGTTTAATTACTATTCACAAAATTACTCAAACAAACATAATTCTCAATTAGATATTGCATAAATTTTCTCCTATATTTTTATAATGCTAGTTCACACACACACAACACACACATACACACACACTCACACGATAGGAGGGAGTAAAAAGAACTCACCTATTCCATTTTGTTTATACTAATAGATTCCAATTATTTAAAATTGACATTGCTCTCCACAACTTAAAGTTGACTCTAGGAACTTCGTTCTCTGCCCTGTTTAAGTACTAAAGACAAATGACGCTGCTGAATTCTCTGGCATGCCTCCATTTATTTAAAGCTCATCTATGCTTTTGTTTCTTCTCTCTTGGGACCCTTGGGGAAGAAAACACACATGGAACACATGCGGAATCTGTTGTGGAGGCTTTGAGTTCAGAAGTGATCTAAGCTTAAGGATTGTATTTCTCTGTTCTGCAGCTTCCGTAGAGAAATTATCCTAGTAGCTTCCAATTCAGAGTGCAAGAGGTTCCAATTTAGAGGAAGGGGGTTACTGTCTCCTCCACAAACTCATTTTCCCCACTCCCCAAGCCCCCTACTACTAAAGAGATTAATTCCACAGTCATGTCCACACATTGAGTTCTGATCCTCATCTGACTGCCATAAATATTTGAAAATTAGAGCTAAAGCCAAATTGGACTTCTCACGTTAGGGGAATCATGGCTCGTCTAACAGTGCAAAGCTTTCAAGATCGTAGAAGAGGGAAGTGAGAGATGATGGGATTTGGGGACAGTTTATGTGAGCAATTTGTTATGCACGCAGAAGGAATGTGGACTTGATGACAGATTCACTTCTCAGTCCTGAACCTTAATTAACAAGGCCCTCTGAGAAACACACCAAAAACAATAGGAAAATTCTTTAGAGCATTTCACCGATTATTCACTTCTAATCTTGGGGGATTCATCTTATTATTTTTCTTTTCTTGTGAGCTGCAGCTTTGTTGCCTTGACATCCACGCTCAAGAGTTATTGGTATCAAACCAAGCTATATAAAAGATATCAAGTACTTCTCAGATTTTCCACAGTTCAAAGCAGTACTGGCAGCTTGCCAGGCGTGACAGATGAACTGTGCTCTGACGTGGTGAGCGTTGCTGCACGTGCAAACGGAGCATGGGGCTGAGGTAGGAAGGAGCCTGCAAAGGATGATAGCTGGATACCTCCCAAAGGGTCAACTTCACTGCTCTGCTGGCAGTGAATGGAACTTGAGTTTGTTTATGGGAAAAGCATTGCAAATAGTCTCTGCTCAAGGTAAGTGACAATATTAACACTTGGTGATATGCCACTCTGAGAAAAATAATTTTAAGTTTCAGGGTAAAAGAAGATGTCTTTTACATCTTTTACATATAATATATACATATAATTATTCTAGTGTATATGGACATGACTTCTATATATATATCCTTTTCTATTGTATATATTATATATGTATGCATACAAGAATGGAAATCCATATATATGTATATCCATATATACATACAAACAACCACACACACACACATATGCTGCTACTTGCTCTCCCTGTTCCCAGCCTCTCATGAGGTGCCCGTGAGGCATGGCGCGATCTAGCCATAGCCTGCCACGCCAGCAGGGCCTCACAACAAGCCAGAACCACCCCTACTCCATGGGGCCCGCCATTTTCCACATCTGGACTTCCCTCTCCTCACAACTCCACCCAGAAGAGCAGACTATCACAGCCTGGATCATCCACACCCACCCTGCAGCAGTTTTTTTTTTTTTTTTAATCTGGCCCAGGTATGCTGAACCAGAGACTCTCAGACATGGGGCAGAGCTGCTACTTGCTCTCCCTGTGCCCAGCCGCTCAAGAGGCACCCGGGAGGCATGGCAGGTTCTAGCCCTGGCGTGCCACCCCAGCAGAGCCTCACAACAAGCCAGATGATCCCCCTACTCCATGGGGCCTGCCATTTTCCACATCCGGATTTCCCTCTCGTCACAACTCCACCCAGCAGATCAGACTATCACAGCCCGGCTCACGTGGCCACTAGCAGCTGCACAGTTCATCAATAAATGCTTTATTTAGAGGTGACTACAACAGTATGCCACCCGCACGACAAGCCTGGCAAGCTGCTCGTGTACTATTTGATATGCCAAATACCAGTAACATTTGTATTAGGTCATTACCGTGACCTAATATAATGGTTTGAAGCTCTTTATGTTCCTGGATCAAGCGGATGCCTTTGGGTTCTACTAGCATGAGACAGGACATATGGAGATATTACTGGTGCCGCTCTAGCAAATAGATGATTAACGGGAAGATAGTGATATATATATATATATATATATATATATATATATATATATATTTATAATATATAGTCTTACCCCGGAGATGAGAGACCTAACATTTGGAAATCTCCTGAGATTAAAAACAAAAACAAAATCGGACCGGAGCGATAGTCCACTGGGTAGGGCATTTGTCTTGCATATGGCGAACCCAGATTTGATCCCCAGCATCCCATATGGTCCCCTGAGCATCACCAGGTGTAATTCCTGAGTTCAGAGCCAGTAGTAACCCTTGGGCATTGCTGGGTGTGACCCAAAAAGCAAAAAAACAAGTTTAAAAAAATCAAAGTAGCAACTATGGTGATACGTTTTTCTTTCCACATAAGGGGCTAAGAATTTTATAACCTCTAATTTCAGAGCTTGTACTATGTACTGTATATACCCCAGCTGTGTCAACGGCAGCAGTTTCCATTTTACTTTTCATTTTTTGGTTTGTCATCTCCTGCCCCAGTTGTTATATGCAAATGAATATATAAAACCCATCTTAGTTAATTTTTTTTCAAAACACTTGTTTGGGGTGTATCTTTCAGGGGGAAAGAGAGTAGAAAATCTTGTTAATGACTCATGGATTAGTTATTAAGTTCCAGAGATGTTCTATGTTATCAGAGCCTAGGTAACTAATAAGCAGCAAGGTATAAACTCAGGTAAACTTATTCTGTCCTAAATAATCCTGTGGAGGCAAGGAGAGTTTAAGACTTATTCTGGTTAAGTTCATATTAACCTATGTATCTGTGCAAACTACACAGATCATGGGAATACATCGGTGTGTGTGTGTGTGTGTGTGTGTGTGTGTGTGTGTGTGTATTTATCATGCTAGTTGCCTGGGGATATATTGTGTTTATAGACTGGAAATAGAATTCATCTCCTGCTAATGTGATTCCTAATCAGTAAGGAATAAAAATTGATTTGTAGGCATCAGAGAGAGTAGAGTCAGCAGTGAGCTTGCCTTGCAATTGACCACCCAGGTGATTCATCAGCACCCTGTTTGCTCTTTCAAGGTGATTCATCAGCACCCCGTTTGCTCTTTCCAGGAGTGACTCCTGAGTGCAGAACCAGGAGTAAGCCCTGAGCAAATGCAGATGTCACCCCAAACCCCAACTCCCCTAAAAATGCAATTCATGTGGAGGTACCTCTGCTTTCTTACCTCTTAGTGGTACCATTCCCATGTACAATTAACAAGAGGGTATTAAAAAAAAACACACCAGATTGAGTTTTACTTTTCTACAGCATTGGTCTGCCAGTTATGTGCCTTTTTTTTGGCGGACATTCTGTCTCAATTCCTCTCTCTGTGATCCTTTAAGTACACTATTTGCTCCTTAGTGTATTCTTTGCTCTCACATCATTAACTGCAATATATCTTTTACATTGACCATGAATCTGAAGACATCATTGCCACAAGAAATATCCAGCTAAAGCCACTTCAAATGCATTTTTACCTTCACATTATATTTTATATTTTTATAATAATTTAAGAACAATACAAATTCATTGGAGGATATATTTAAATGAAGGCATGCACACAATAGTAACTTCCTTTAAGTTCTATCATCTATAAATAACTTTATTGCTATATACTATATTTTTTGCCTTTTATTGATACAGTATGAGCAACACCGGGCCCTTCAAGTATGACTTTATATAGTGCTTTTACAACTGCAGACAATTTCACCTACTCTTTTAACAGAACCTTAGTCAATAATATAGGGCATTTCCCTCCCCTATTTTCTAGTGCAAGCATTCTTGAATTGTTTATTTTTTATATTATAGCTAGTAGTCGGTAAAAGAACTAGTGACTTCTCAGAACTCAACATGCATCATTAAATAATATTCTAATTCACTTACAACAATTACCTTTCACCCCGTCTAAGCATAGTCTTTGTTCTTATTCAGTATACCCACCCTTTCATGCTTATTGTCAATAAAAGCAAGTCCTGTCTTTGAGAATGGGAAAACTTTGCTGTGAACTTTTCAACTTAAATTTCTTTGTGGTTGAAAACTAACCCAAGCAGCTGTCTGAGAATTTTAGTCAAGTTCATCTTAAGCAGCTGTTGGTTTGTGGTGACTATCGAAAGTATTAAAAATGTGCCAAAGGATTGAAATTGTAAGGAGATAGGACTTTCTGAGGTACTGGGGACTGAACTTCAATGAGATATTTTCTTGTGGGTTTTTAATGCATGGGAGAAATGCTTTTAACAAGTGACCTTCCCATGATATCTAAATCAACAATATCCTGTCTGTCTCTAGAATTTAAAAGCAAAGCTCCCCAAATAATTGAATAGAGATGTATAAGAATCTGATTTTATTTAAATTTTGATATCCACTAGAAGGAACATTATACTATAATTCCCATGATTCTTAGAGGACTATGAATTTAATTTCTGCCAGCATAACTCAAAAAATTGTATGCCTTTTCATATTTCTTTCTGTAATGGTTCCACACAGATATCTATACAGGTGGGGGAGAATGTCTCTTTTGTGCATCAGTTTATTCTGGTGTCAATTTTCCAAAAAGGAAAAGAAATTGGAAAAGAAGAGAAAATAGAAACAGGGATAGAATAAAGACTGACACATGAGAGAGGAGGGAAGGAGAAATGGAAAGAAGAATTAGGGGAAAGTCTTTTTTATTTAATATTGATTGTATCATCATGAGATGTACATTTACAAAAGTGGTCATGTTTGGGTTTCGGTCATACAGTGTTCCAACACCAACACCTATCCCTCCATCAGTGTACATTTTCCACCACCAATGACCCCAATTCCCTCCACAGCTGCCTCTATAGTAGGTTCTTTATCTCTTCTCTCTCTCAGTCTCTCTCTTCCTTCTCTTACATATTGTGAATTGCAATATATACATTTAGAGGTTATCATGTGTGTCGCTTTGCCTATATTCAATAATCAGTGCTGGTATTATCATTTCCATAATTATTAGCACACTGTTCCCTTCTCTGTCTTATATACAATCTGACTCCCACACATTTGTGGTAGATTTCACCTCTTAACAATGCATCCTGATCCATATTATGCTTGACCTTGGATGTTGTTATCATACTCTCTCTCTCTCTCTATATATATATATATATATATGTATGTATATATACATATATATGAACTGTGTGTATTTATTGTGTGTGTATTTATATATATAATATATAATATATATATTCATATATTTGCTCGAGTGGGTACCAGTAACATCTCCATATGTCCTGTCACATGCTAGTGTAGCCCAAGGACATCTGCTCACTCCAGGAACATGAAGAGACACAAACCATTCCTTTAGGTCATGGAAATGAGGTCTATAATAGTTACTGGGTTTTGGGATATCAAATACAACACAGGTAGCTTGCCAGGCTGTGCCATGCAGGTTGGATACTCTTGTAGTAACCTTTCATCTCATCCATTTATTGATGAACCACACAGCCACAAAGGGGCCGTGTGAGTTGGGGAAACATCAGCTTTTATGCCCAGTGGAGTCTGAAGAGTTGTGCAGTCTGGATGTTAAAAATGGCAGTCCTCATGTTGTGGGGACTCCTCTGGAGTCTTGTGAGGCTCTGCTGGGATGGCGGGCCAGGGCTAGAACCCACCTTCCTTCCTGGGCACCTCATGATCAGCTGGGCACAGGGAGAGCCGGTAGCATCACTGTCCCCCTGTGTGTATATTAATATATATATATCTGTCTTTTTCTATATCTGTCTTTTTCCTTCTGTGTGTATATTAATATATATTAATATATAATAATATAATATATATATATAATATATATAATATATATTAATATATATTAATATACACACAGAAGGAAAAAAGATAGAAAGACTGCATTTATTTGCATGATATATTTATATGTAGAAATATATCACACAAATAAATGCAGTCATTCTATATCTGTCTTTTTTTCTTCTGGCTAATTTCACTAAAATGATCCTCTCCATGTCCACCCATTTATAGTCAAATTTCATAACTTAATTTTTTCTAACAGCTGCATAGTATTCCATTGTATAGATATATCAAAGTTTCTTTTTCCAGTCATCAGTTCTCAGGTTGTTGTTTTCAGAATCTGGCTACTGTGAATAATGATGCTATGAAAATAAAAGTGCAGATGGTGTTTCTGCTGTGTGTTTTTGACTTCCAAGGTCATTTTCCCAGCATGGTATGGCTGGGTCAAACAGAAGCTCAATTTCTAGTCTTTGGAGGAATGCCCATATTGTTTTCTAAAAAGGCTGTACCAATCGACATTCCACCAACAATCTCCCGCATCCATGCCAGCATTAGTTGTTCTTGCTCTTTTGGATATGTGCCAATCTCTGTGGTGGGAGATGATATCTCATTGTTGTTTTGATTTGTGCCTCTCTGATGGTTAGTGATGATGAGCATTTTTATGTCTTTGGCCATTCGAATTTCTTCCTTTACACTTCTATTATTTCTTCTCCCCATTTTTTGAAAGTCTTAAAGGATTAGAAAAGATAAAGAAAATGGTATTTTTAAGCAGGCTAATTATACTATAACATAGTATGACACAATTGCAATATGACACAATTTCATTAGAAATGCTTTCTAATGGCACCTACTTCTCTGTATGGTAGGCAAGCATTTTTTAAGTAGAAACAGCTTCCAGTAGTGGACTAGGAATCCTGAAAGTGTTCAGAGTCACCCTTTCCACACCGTATGGCTTAGGTTACCATACAGATGCTGGAGAATGAACTCTGAGCTTAGTATTTATTAGGAATAGGCTGCAGCATTTAAAAATATCTTTTGGGTTCCTGGATGAGAAATATTTTCAGTGAATATTAAACTGACTTAAATGAACTATTATGATTTCTAGAATTCTCTAATTCTCCTATGACTGACATTTCCTTGTATGTGTTTCACAGTTTTGGATGAATGGTACACGTGAATTCAACTTCTATTGCTATACCATCTCTTATTTCCAAAATATATATTTTCAAAGTTGGCATCATCATTATTCTTGTAGTTTCCTCCTCAATGATTCAACCCATTCCAGCTCCATATCTTGAACAATGAACAGCCAAAAGCACAAGTTTAGTTCTCATATTGTACATAGGAAATATAAACATTTTTGCCTTAGGAAAGAGCTTCCACCAAACGCAGTTAGTCAAATATCTTCAATCAGTTCTTGTATGATAATAAGACTAAATTGTTTAAGTTTTAGATTAAATCATGTGTGATTTTAGAAGACATCAAATATTAGTATCCCATATTAATAGGAAGTATTGGCAAATTTCAGATTCTAAGGAGAATATGATAATTTTAAGGCACAAAAGTAATATTTCCTTTATTCTTAAAATGATTCCTAACTAATGTTTTTGTTCCAAAAAATGCAAAAAAAGACAGTAACAAAATATTATTGCCTTAGTATTGGCATTCTTGTAATTTGGTTGAAAAGCAGAATTAAACTATTATAAAATTACTTATCCTGGAGAATCCCTACTATGTAAAACATGTGGAATCCATGACATTATTTTAACCAATTTAATAGTTATTGTAGAACTACTATAAGCCTGTACTTTCAAATTTAGCGAAAAACAGCTATGTACAAACACATGAGAAAATAATACCATGATTATGCCCAAACTGCATATAAAGAAATCATATCACAGATTTCATTGTGATTCCCATGTCCAAATTCTCTAGCCATCATGAAACAGCTGGTATGATATAATGACCTGTTGGTGTGCGCTTTGACATGTCCCAAACCATAATCAATTGGTTCCCAAACTTACTTATTTGCTTCTTTGGGGGACTCACCCTCCAGTACTCAGTACTTAATCCTGGGTCTGTGCTCAATGATGACTCTTAGTGAGCTTGGGTGACATACGTGGTGCCAGCAATCAAATCTATGTAAGCCTCATGCAAGGCAAACACCCTGCCTTTTATTTTCACCCTGCCGTCCCCATATGCTTGCTTTTAAAGTTTGCTTCAATATAAAAGTCAGGCATGGAGACTTACATCATACCTCACTTCCTTTCACTTTTCTTCTCTAACATTTTCATCCTATTTTTCATCCTATAACTATGTTCTTTCTTTTTATCATCTAGGCAGTTTGCTCACAGTGAAGAGGCAAGATTATCTGGTTTTTTTATAATGGAAAAAATTGAAATTGAGAATTATACTGGGAATCATTTTATTTCCCATGAATCTCATATTGAAGTCTTTATTTTAAAATTGTCTTTATTTTTCAGTAAAAATATAAAGTTACATAAGTTGAAAGAGTCTTATTTTAGTCAGGGAAACTACAGAACATTTTAAGTCAATTTGGTAAAAATGTCTATCATTCTAGGTGGGGCTGGCTGGCAGGGAAGCAGATCTCATTACCGTTCAGAGGAAGGTGTAAGAAGTATTTTGATTTTGTTGAAATGTTAATAATTTAACTGTGGTGTCTTAAGATTTTTCCCAAGAGGACACAACAAAATATTCAGCATTTCAACTGATTGAGACAAAACCCTTAAACTTCCTTTAAGTCAAGAAGGATGTTTATGTTCTCTGACACTTCCGGCTTGTTTCCTTTATGAATGATAGGATTCTAAAGGAGGGTTTGGTTTGGCTTGCAAGCATAAGAGTCTTCTGTTCCGGGTGAGAAAGTCACCATCTTTGAAATAGTCTGTGACTTGCTAGTCTAGGAACTGCTTTTAAATGCTTTCCTCAAAAATGTGATAAATGATTCTCAGACGTAGTCAGAAGCACCAAGCTGGAGGGGGAGATGAGTAGGAAGGAAAAAGCAGAGCCTTATTTTTACGACTTCAAATCTTCCTAAAGGAGAATGTCTCTGTGATGGGAGTTACTATTGTTATATTCTTTTAATTTTTTTATTCAGGTGGTATTTAGGGGTCTGTTAACTTGGGTCTATATCCCATCTCTGTCTATATTTTGGATAATTATTTTAATATAAATGAACAAACTAAAGGATCACTTTTGCCTTTATATGACCATCTTTAAAATATAATTAATATAAGTGCTTGCATATATAGATGCCTACACAAAAAAAAACACACATAATTCTATTATCTATGTTAATAAAGTAACTGTGTTGCAAGAATTCATTTAATCTATGCTGGCGTGCCGTGGATGTGATATAGAGCCAGGATGCATGTCGGGTGTCAGATCACTGAGGAGATATGCAGAAAGCATTTAATGGAACAGAGACTATATTTCATGTGGAATTACAGGAAAGTTGCATGAATGTAAATGTTGTTTTAAACTAACAGAATTAGCTCTGGGATATATCCTAAAGGTTCCTTATTCTGTTTTGTATTTTATTTCAATATATTATATTTTTAAAAACATCTAATTATTTGTTACTATTAAAATACTTAAAGGGACATGATTAGTAATCAATTACACATGCTTATGTATTTTGAAATACTTTTATGACAATATACCAGTTTTAAATCATTTTCTTAGGTTTGCTCATTTGCAAAAACAGAAACAGTACTTCAATTACAGGACTAGTAATGGATCCAATGAGTTAACAAATATCAGCCATCAATATCATCTAGAAACGCCTCTCACTCCTGAGATTTCAGGAAATTTGGTTCAGCCCACAATTTCATTAACTCTGTGAATGCAAAAATCATTGCATAATTACAGAAGATTGCTGATAACTTATTTCCTCATGCTTCTTGCTTTCTCAGCTGCTCTATCCTTCTGTGCTTTTTTGGATTTCAGCTCAATCAAATGAATACCAAATGCATACACATACCTCTACCCACAAAGGTCTCAAGAAATTTGATAACACATTACTTATTTTGTGAGGTGTTGCCAATTCTTATGTCCACAATCTTCTTTCCTTCATACTTTGTAAAGACCAACCTAAAACTCATTTTTTCTTATCCCAAGTAAAACTACTTTTATATAGGCTTATTTCTCATGCTCACAGTGGCTGCTTCAAATTGTTAATCAGAAATTTTCTTACCAGTTTGTATTGGAAGATAGCTCTCTAGAAGAGTGTGCATTCCTAAACAAATGTGCTGTGTATTTCTCACACTATAAATATTTTTATTTTGCTGAGTTGGAAAATAAACATTTTCTGCTCATTACTGTCAGTCCTTAAATACAGGGATAATAAACTTGATATGCTTACAAGCATCTTTCTCTGAAACCTGGTTGCCCACAGAGAATTTATGTCCAGGTCAAAACTTCCTGTTTCTTCTTCCTTCTAGTCACTCACTCATTAATCATTAAATACTTGCTGTGTGACTTTCATACCCACTGTAAAGACAGCTTGTGGCTGTCAGAGGGAACTCTGCTATTATATGGATAAGGTGGTATTGCATTATAAGTTTAGGAACTCCATTTTTATGACACCAAAGTTTATATTTTTGACAACTCTATGTATTATTCCTTGACAGTTTTAATTTGGTTCAGAATAATGCAGGAAACAATGGGTCAAAGAGCACTCTAAACCTCAACATTGTTGTAAAATGTTGGATATGTTATTTTCCACCTCTCAGACATGACTGTATGGGGGGGAGGTAGAGGAATATTGGGCCACATCTGGGAAAGCTCAGGGATTACTTCTGGCTTTGCACTCAGGAATAACTTCTGGTGGTGCTCAAGGGACCATATGATTTGCCGAGGATTCAAATTGTGTTGGCTGTGTGGAAGGCAAGTGCCAACTCACAGTGCTATTTTCTGGCCTGCAGAGATAAGTGACTTAGGCCCTATAACATGTTTTTTTAAGTTTTGTTTGAAATGTTATTTAAAGCAAATAGTCATGGGTTATAGAGATAGTAAAGGAGGTAAGATGGACTTGCCTCCAGGTTTGATCCTCAGCACTTTATAAAATCTGAGCACTGCTAGGAGTGATTTCTGATCACAGACCCAGACTAAGTTCCAAGTTGTGTCAGATATGAAGGTGTGAATATTCATGGTAATTTGCAGGGAAATTGCAATTCTACTGGCGCCCCTCTCGACCAAGTCGATGAATAACGGGATTCAAGTGATCAAGTGATCAAATGATGACGGTTTGACTCCCCTACCCCAACCCTAAACCAATGAAGTACAATTGAAGCAAATTAAAACAAAACAAAACTCGAAATAGGCATCTGGTCAGAGAGACCATGCAGATTTTTTTCCAGCTCTAGTAAAATTTTTGCACAGTTTGAGTTTTCTGTAATATAAAAAGTTTGCTTTAATATAAAATGAGAGCTTTCTACACATCACTCTCAGCTAACCTTCAGAGTAATATTTCCATTCCATTTGTCAAATATTTATAAGTTTTTTCATAATGTAAATTCTTGAAATGTTTCTGCATTTACCATCTTAACATTTCTCCATAATGCATACTTCTACCACTACCCTGCTGAAAAAAGATGAGTTACTTGTGTTACCTGCTGTTTGGGGCCATCTTTAGTGACTTGTCAATTTGTGTAGGCAGTCATTGAGCACATGTTAAAGGATTGCTGTATGTTTGCTGAGGATAGGAATACTAATGTGACAATTTAGGGTTAAGTAGTTTGGAACTTCATCTTCTTTCATGACATCTAATTTGCCATATAATTTTATTTAAGGAAATAGTTTGGAATAAAGCATACATTACATTTTTTTTTCAAAGGCAAACATGACTGAACGCGAGACAATTTCTTTGGGACCTAGATTTTATTTACGTATTTGGAGGGGATGGATGGAGAATGATTGGTCCACACCTATCTGTGTTTAGGGGCTTACTTCTGTCTCTGTGCTAGGGGACCATTCCCAGCTGTGCTTTGAGGACCATATGTTCTTCCAAAGATTTAAGTCTGGGCCAACAGCATGCAAGACAAGTGTTTTGGCTCCTCTACTATCTCTCAGTTCCTTAAACTTGGGCTTTATTTAACAGCTAATAACGTAAAGGAAAGCTATAACTCCCTCTGCATGCACACCATACCCCACCACCAGCCTGTAGTGAGCAGAGAACATGGGTCAGGACGAAGTAACATATACGACTCCCAGTAGAGAGATAAAGCATTATACTATGCATCCTTGTAGAACTATGTGATGAGAACCTCAATTCAAAGACTCAGAAGTAGAGTCATTTTTAATGTGTTAACCTAGCATGTATGTAGGAAGAGTTTACTTCTAACAGATATAATACAGGATTTGTAGTCATAGTTTCAGCACAGTACTGAACTCAGTGCCAAAATTTCCAGCCCTGCTGCATGATAGCTCTGTTTGCATTTGTATTAAATTACTTAGATAGGTCCATCCTCAAAATCTCAAAATTTTGCTTAATCTTATGAAAGTCTTATCTAAGAAGGAAATAGTCTTGTTATTTTATAAAGATTTGGAAATGACAGCCTTAACACAATTGTCATTGAAAAATCATTTGAAAATTAATTGAATAATTGTTAACTGGAAAGTTATCAATTAGTAGGTGGTTAACTATATATAATCTGATTATAAAATAGTTAAATATAATAAAGTTGCAAAAACATAAGAAAGGGTAAAAATTAAAGCATTTTATGAACTTACAAGCAATGGAGTAATGTACAGTAATAAAACTGGCTTTACACCTATTTAGGGTCATTTCTCAAAGCAAACACAATTAGGGGTTATAAATATATTTATTCCATCATCTGCTAATGAAATAGTCATGGAATAGACTTTATAAATATAAAATACAATATTATTAACTTTTACCAATTATAGAATTTAAGGACATGATCAGATCATTCACAGGGCAAAGGAACAATGCACAAAAGGTGATTATTTCAACTTCATCAGTGATGTAAGGCAAGGTCATTAAAATGACAAAGAATGCAAACATTTTACTAAGAAAATGGCAAAAGTTGGCAATTTTATATGCATGGAGGAGGAAATGGTTTCCACTTTCTGAAATTCCACTTACCAGTCTCTGTCGAGAGTGCACCTGAATTCATTAATTTGTTCTCACTCTTTCTTGCATGTCTCATAGGAATTTCAAGCATAAAAGACCTAAAATGCCCTCATTTTCTTCTGCTATGTTCACACTTTTCAAATTCCCTTATTTCAATAAATGTCAGCATGAACCTTCTCGTTATTTTCATGTCACCTAATAGAAAGGAGAATCTTCTATTTCCTATCCACTATGACATTGTTCATCCTAACTGCCCCTCCCCTAGTGCGAATAAGGACTAGCACAGTGGAGGTTCCATGTCTGATAACAACCAAAGTGTTCTGTTTCTAGTGGGATTCTTCACTCTTGGTTATGAAAAGAGGGAAGCCTTTAAAATTCACTCTGGATTTAAAAATGCTGATGGCTCTATGTCATCATTGACAACACATCTCCAGTATTACTTACCCTTGACACAGTCCTGGTTTCCTTGACGAATTCCCTTCCCATTCAGTTTTCTTAAACACTTTTAACATAACTTGAGAGTAGCTTTTATTTTTTTGTACTCTTCTTGATTACTTCCTTTTTCATGTGTGGACATCACTCTCCCAATATCCTCACACATCATATCAAAACTACCTTTCAGAAAGAGGAGCCTGTGTCCTACTCCACATCCTTGCTCTGTAGTAATGTTTCCATAGCACAAACCATAATCTTAATGACCTGCCATTTGTTTCTTTTTTTTTTTTTTTGCTTTTTGGGTTACACCTGGCAATGCTCAGGGGTTTCTCCTGGCACTGCACTCAGGAACCACTCCTGGTGGTACTCGGGGACTATATGGGATGCCGGGATCAAACCCGCCAGCATGGGCTGCCACGTGCAAGGCAAACGCCCTACCCACTGGGCTATCGCTCCGGCCCCATTTGTTTCATTTCTACCTCACAGGACAATTTAAGATTTATGAAGGCAGGATTTTTTATTTTATCTGTTTCTTGATAAACATCAAGTAAATGAATTTTAAAATAAACCTAATTATGTAACATGTACAAATAAATTGTGTAATTACATACCTAATTGTATAACAATGTACAATAAAGATTACTGACATACTATTTCACTGTATCGCTGTATCACTGTCCTCCCGTTCATCATCGATTTGCTCAAGCAGGCCCCAGTAACATCTCCATATGTCCTGTCTTATGCTAGTAGAGACAAAGGGCATCTGCTTGCTCAGGCACATAAAGAGCCTCAATCAATTCGGAATGAGGTCTAGAATTGTTACTGGTATTTGGCATATCAAATACAACACAGGTAGCTTGCTAGGCTCTGCCATGCAGGTAGCATACTCTTGTAGTCAACTCTAAGTCCAGCATTTATTGATGAACTGCACAGCCGCTTGCGGCTGTGCAAGCCGGACTGTGATAGGCTGGTCTGCTGGGTGGAGTTCTGACAAGAGAGAAGTCTGAATGTGGAAAATGGAGGCCCTCATGCAGCGAGGTGTCGTCTGGCTTGTTGCAAGGTTCTGCTGGGGTGGTGGGCCAGGGCTAGAACCCGCCATCCCTCCTGGGCTCCTCGTGAGCTGCTGGGCACAGGGAGAGCAAGTAGCAGCTCTGCCCCCATGTTGTGAGTCTCTCTATTATATTATTATAGTCTCTCACTATTTCAAGATAACTTTTTTAAAAATATCAGATAACCTAAAGTAAAAACAAGGCTACGTTTTATAGTTTTATTCTGATACATTTATAATAATTAATTTGATTTAGTTGCCATTTTGTATCAACTCCCTTTTGTCAGAACTCCACCCAGCAGATGAGCCTATCACAGCCTGGCTCGCGTGGACACTTGCGGCTGTGCAGTTCATTAATAAATGCTGGATTTAGAGGTGACTACAAGAGCATGCCACCTGCGCGGCAGAGCCTGACAAGCTTCCTGTGTCGTATTTGATATGCCAAATACCAGTAATAATTATAGACCTCATTGCCATGACCTGATAGAATGGTTTGAGGCTCTTTATGTTCCTGGAGCAAGCAGATGACCTAGGCTCTACTAGCATGATGGAGGACATATGGAGATGTTACTGGTGCCCACTGGAGCAAATCGATGATGAACAGGAAGACAGTGATTTTGTATCAACTCACAACATTTTCAGTTGCATTGATTTTTTTTTCTGAGCTACAGTACTAAGGATTTTTTTCCTTTTTATATGAATATATTTCACAAACTTTTCATTTTTCTTATTTAAGAAAGCCCACTATCAAAAAATAATTCAGGAATGTTTAACCAAGTTTAATGTTAACCAACTTTCCTTCTGTAAAATTGTTGATTATTTAAGATCATTGCCAAAACGATGCTAGCTAGAATCTCCCTTGGATTGTTGTGTCCAATACCTTTAGTTTTTTTCTGGTCTGCTTCAGTTCTAGCATCACTTTCTCTCTGCCTCACATCAAATAACACTCTATTAACCTCCTGAATTCATCCGGATTTTGTTTTTCCTTTTGTTGTTTTTAGGGTGGGAGGTGGAGATTGGTTCACACCCAACTTGGGCTTGGGCCATACAAAGCAGAGCTCAGGGTTTACTCCAGGTCAATGCTAAGCTGTTGTTCCTTGGAGGACCTCTTGGAAGTCAAAAAATAAAACACTGGCATAGCAAACACTTACTTGCTGTATTAGGGCTCTGACCCCCAACATCTTGGTTCTTGATGCTAAAAGCAAGTTTCAGAAAATGGGGCATTTGAGATTTCTTTGCTCTCTGGATTTTCTGTCTTACTGTAGCCTAATCCTGACTTCACTCTGTTGGAAAGTAAAAAAATTTCAAGACAAAGCTGAAATATACTCATTTAATCCTGGGTTCTAGTACTTTTTCATTTTCTTAGTTACTTCAGAAAGCTAGGATTAAGTTATTAAGTTTTCATAACTATTCTATGCATTTGATTCCCTACTTAAAGTCTTATAATATAAATTCAATTACTATATTTCATCAATACTGTTTATTTTCTATAAGGATTCTGAAAGAGGGAAGTTGGTACTTGGTTTCACACTCTTTCACCCAAACATGTTGCTCAGGACTTTCGCAATAATACATTCATTAAAGCAACATTTCAATAGTGACAATGCTATTTGGACTCTAGACACTCAGGTCTGGTATTGCTTTAATTTTTTTTTCTCAGTACTCTGATACAGGAACAAACTTTTGACCAGTGAGTATTAGAAATCTGATAAAAGTATTTATTTTCTTTGGGACCTATAATTTTAAGACGCAAATTTTACCACGATCTTACATTATTTTGACATGATTAAGTCTTAGCTACTCAAAGCACTGAATTAACTCAATAATCATTTTTGTATGGTCTTCCATTTAGTTTTAGTTTATTTTATCTAAAGTCTAAAATCTCTATTACAAAAGTATCTCCAAATAAACTGCTTCTTAGGAACACCTCTTTTAGGTTTGTTTGCTAGGAGAGCTTTAACTTAGAGAACTTGTGATTGTTATAACTATGTACCAATTTATCTACTATTATCAATTGAAATAACATTAATACACATTGATATGTGTACATCATATATACATATCTGTGCATGCATCTATAAGACACATATTTACTGCTGTAACATGCCTGGAATAGACTTATTAAATGAATTACAATGCAGGATTATTCAATATGTTTCTCTGTTTCCAAAGTATCCTCCAACTGAATGTTCTACCTACTTTTTTTCATCCAATACATCCATTGGCTAAGCATGAAAGAAAAAAAACACTTTTGTACACATGGTTTCGGACGTCAGTTTTTTTTTTCAGTATGCTACCTGTCAGGTCTCAAAGAGGTTCATAATAACATTTCCTTGGAGGCCACCCGTGCCATTAGTAAGAAGTAATAAAACATTTTAGTAAAAGGGAAATGGGAAGGGGGCTTCAGAATTCCGTATATTTTCAAAACTGAGAAAATTTAGAGTTTAGTTTTCAGACTGAAATGATTCTTCACTATGTTTTCATCCACAAATCCAAGGTACAAAGATGCAGCGAAGAATGTGCATCTCAGCCTGGTCTAGAGAAGTGGCGGTATTTGTTCCAGGCTGTACAAATGTGATTGCAGGTCATGCTTCCGAGCGTCTGGAGCTTCCTTTCCTCAGCCCCAGACTGACTTTGGAGGAGGAAAGTTTGAAGTGTTTCTCCATATTGAGCAAGCAAACCAGACAGCACAGCTGGAAATAAACACAAATTCTGAGAATATAGCCAAGTGTAAATGATTAAAAACAAATAATGGACAAAATGTTGAATAACCTAGCAGCTAAAGCAAAGTTCTCATATTAAATAATACCAGATGATTTCTATTTCTTTTTCTTTAAAAAATTAGTCCCTACATTTTCTCTTTTGGTGGGTAGAACATAGATAAATAAAATATTTGCTGCATCGTGCAATAATCTGTTCTTAAGTTATTTGCAGGCAAAATCAGAAGTGGGGACTCCTGGGAAGTATACAAGAAATCATGCTTTCTTGAGATTTTCTAAGACTTTAAATCTAAGAGAAGTCTCAGTTGCAGAAGATGCCAGTTTAAAATACTTCTTGGTTTCCTAATATAAGCAAATCATTTGAGATGTCCCCTTCTTTCTTGTAAAACCATCTCATGCTACAGAAGTGTAAAAGTATTCTACGTCTCTCATAATTCTATTGTGCATTTAAAGGAAAGTTCATTAAAAAAAGCTGGCCCTAGGTAGTGCGATTCATTTTAAGGAGGGCTTATGGCTTCATGCATATGGGCTGAATCATCTTCAAAATCCCTGATGAAACCTCACGAGACACTGCATCCCTGATGGATTCCACATACAGAACCTTGGCATCCATCATTTTACCAGTCGGATTTTGAAAAGAAAATTATTTTTTGTGGTGCCAAATCTGGATATACCAGATGCCTACCCATTTAGAAGACCCTGGAAGCTAGCCAAGAAACTAGTCATATCTATCCACACGGCATCTCAAGAGAATTATCTATATCTACATCATGTACTTCTGTGGCTCAGATTTGGGAAATCTATTTCAATTGCTTTCAAAAGTGGCTGCTGGCTCTCCCCTTTTTCTCTCTCTCTTTCTCTTTCTCTGTCTCTCTCTTTCTCTCCCTCTCCACCCCCTCACTCTCTTACATGTAAGTTTATTTTTAGCCTCGAGAATCACAAAATTCCACAGATATAAAAATATAGCCTGCAGTCTAGATTCTACTTACTATTTCATTTTGTTTGTTAATTCCTCCCAAACAACACTAGTTGTAGTATTTTTTCTGTTCCAAGTATTAAGAACTTGGACATTAAGAATGAAATATGGACTGGGAAGATAGATCATTGAAATAAAGCACCTGATTTGCATACTAATGCTTTGGATTCCATCTCTAGTTCTCTATGGTCCCCTGAACACATGGGAAGTGACCCTGAATCACAGAGCTGGGAATAGCCACCAGGCACCAGCAAGTGTGACCCCAAATAAACAAACAATCCCCATATATGTGTAGTCATAAGTACTACAAACTATATTTTCCTCTTATTAAAAATATCTTATGTGCTTAAATATTTCAAAATGATTTTTTTTATTTTTTCCTAGCTCCAACTCAATTTTATTCCACTAAGTACTTCCAATAAAAAGTTATGAATATTTGAAAAGAATATTTATTGGAGTCTTTAGTTTTTCATCAGTTGCAACCTGATGGATAATTTTTTTTCTGGGTGAAAAATGCTGTTTTCTGACCAGAAGTAATTTGGAGTAGGGAAATGGGGATATGTCAACTGTGATGAATGACTCTGTCAATTCTTTAGTTTCTGTACTAAGATAACTGAGGCTGGAGAGATGGTGCAGAGGTAAAGAAACTTGCTATAAAGATAATGAACCCTAGGTTGGATCCCGAGGACCACAGGAACTCCCAAGCACAGAGCATGAGTAGTGCCCAGACATGCCAGGTGTGACCCTACACCCCTACCTTCCAAATAAAGCACACAAACTTTTACTTATCCATTTATTTATTTTCTAATTGTTTTAGTCATGCATGCAAACTATTGATCAGTCTATTGGCAATCTTATGCCAATGACCCCTTAATGAAGTTAAGGGCCTGAGGCTGTGTTGGTACTCAGGCAACTGGTACTCAAGACAATCAGAACCTTAGGGACAATTTGCCTAAAGGGGCCTCCGGGCTCACAGCACTGATTATTGGGCAGCTGATGCTTAAGGATCCAACCTCTGTATCCTCTTGGCTACTTTACTTTCTTTCTTGTTCTTTGGACCACAACCTGAGGTGCTCAAGAATGACCAAGGCAGTTGTTAGTGCACTATCTGTAGTGCCAGGGTTCCAAACAGGCTAATGACTATGACAGTCACATGCGAGGCAAGTGCCTTGTTTTCTATGCTCATCTCACAGTTGCAATCCTTTCCTGCCAGCATTTGTTTTTTTTGTTTTGGAGTCAAAGTCTTCAGTGCTGAATGTTTACTCAGCGATCACTCCTGGCAGTTTAAGGAGGATCATACAGTATGCCAGGGATCCAATGTGGGTAGCCCATCTGTCACTGTCTGTCTGTCGCTGTCTTCCCATTGTTCATTTATTTGCTCAAGTGGGCACTAGTAACATCTTCATTAGTCCTGTCACAAGCAAGATGTAACCCAAGGGCATCTACTTGCTCCAGGGACAGGAGGAGCCCGAAACCATTCTTCAGGTCATGGAACTGAGGTCCATAATTGTTACTAATTTTTTGGCATAACAGGCTTTACTGTGTAGGCGGTATAGTCTCAGTAGAAGGCTCTCAATTCGAGCATTTACTGATGAAATTTAAAGGGGAAGATCATGGGTAGCCATGGGCAACACAAATGCCTTGTCTTCTGTACTCTCTCTCCAGTAAACACTGCCACGTTTTTAATTTTGCTCTGATTGAAACACCCGGATTTCTCACTGTTAGGCTGGAGAATGTGCTTTGTGTTAGAATGTTTCACCACAGGGGGTAAGGGGCTGGTTGAAGAATAGCAACAGTAATCTAAGTTAAGTACACAGTGCCAAAGAGACTCATACCAGAGTTTCCAGAATTTTTTCTTTTTTTGCTTTATTGGGTCACACCCAGAAATGCTCAGGGTTACTACTGACTGCACTCAGGAATTACTCCTGGCGGTGCTCAGGGCACCATATGGGATCCAACCTGGGTTGGCCATGTGCAAGGCAAATGCCCTACCCACGGCGCTATCACTCCGCCCCGCAAGATGTTTGAGCTACAAATAGTAGCAATCAAATAATTTTACTACTGTGAATGTTTTCCAGTAGGATGTCAAAAATAAAACTGAAAATATAAAATTAAAATTTATATTTAAGTTCAAATTAAAAATATATGTGAAAATTCAAACATCTGTCACTATATGGAAAGCAACTGACCTCCAAGGTCACACAAAAGCCTACCTTAAAAGCTCAAATTTTGGGCAGGGAGCGATAGCCCAGTGGGTAGGGCATTTGCCTTGCACGTGGCGGCCTGTGCCAGCCAGGGTTCGATCCCGGCATCCCATATGGTCCCCGAGCACCGCCAGGAGTAATTCCTGAGTGCAGAGCCAGGAGTCACCCTGAGCATTGCCGGGTGTGACGCAAAAAAAAAAAAAAAAAAAAAGCTCAAATTTTAAATATACATTTTATAAAAATTCCATGAGATGAAAACACATTTTAGACTCTCTAAAATAAGCTATCTGTAGTCTTAGAATAAATCTTCAAACTTTCTAAAACGAGTTTCCCCAATCTTCAGAAAAATTTTAATAAGTGAGTTATTTTAGAAATATTGTATATATGAACATTCCTATTTCTATTATATATAAAAATATTTTTATTCAAACACAAATAAGACTTATGAGTACAGTCTTACTTTTTAGATATAAAAGAGAATCCTCACTATAAGAAAATTCTCCAATTTCTACAATTATAATTGAAAATTATAATTGTAGATTATAATTTGTAGATTATAATTGCAAAAGACAGACGAACCCCCCACTCCATGAGGGCCTCCATTTTCCACATCCAGACTTCCCCCTCATCAGAACTCCACCCAGCAGACCAGCCAGCCTATCACAGCCAGGTTCATCTAGATCCACCCTGCAGCAATCTTTTTAAATCTCCCAGGTATGTTGATCCAGAGACTCATAGACATGGGGCAGAGCTGCTACTGGCTCTCCCTGTGCCCAGTCACTCACAAGGCACCCGGGAGAGATGGCGGGTTCTAGCCCTGGTCCACCACCCCAGCAGAGCCTCTCAACAAGCCAGACGAGCCCCACTCCATGAGGGCCTCCATTTTCCACATCCAGACTTCCCCTCGCCAGAACTCCACCCAGCAGACCAGCCTATCACAGCCCATCTTGCTCTGCCACAAGCTGCCGTGCAGTTCATCAATAAATGCTGCATTTAGAGATGACTACAAGAGTATGCTACCTACATGGCTGAGCCCGGCAAGCTACCTGAGTTGTATTTGATATACCAAATACCAGTAACAATTAGACCATTCCTATGACGTGATGGAATGGTTTGCGGCTCTTTATGTTCTTGGAACAAGCAGGTGCCCTTGGGCTCTACTTGCATGAGACAGGACATTTGGAGATGTTACTGGTGCCTGCTAGAGTAAATTGATGATGAATGGGAAGACAGTGATTCAGTGATAATTGAAAATAGGGTCTGAAGTGATAGTACAGCAGGTTGGGCACTTGCCTTGCACACTTTGGTTCAGGTTTAATTTCCAGTACTTCACACTTCAGATGGTTCCCTGAGCTCCACTGGCAGTGTTTCCCATACACAGAGATAGGAAAAAGCCCTAGCAAGGTTAAGTGTGGTCTCAAAACAAACGAACAAGGGGCCAGAGCAACGGTCCAGCAGGTAGGACGTTTGCCTTGCAGGCGGCCAGCCCATGCCAGTCTGGGTTCGATCCCCAGCAATCCATATGGTCCCCTGAGCACCGCCAGGAATAATTCCTGAGTGCAGAGCCAGGAGAAACCCCTGAGCATCTCCGGGTATGACCCAAAAAAAGCAAAAAAAAAAGAACAAAAACTAATGAATGAATTAATTCAACTAAGGAGCCAGAGAGATATTACAAATATTAAAGTACAAGCCTTGTATGTGGAGGCTTTTAATTTGATCCCAGATCCACATGATGCTAGAAAAGTTTCCAACTGGTACCCTAGAGGACCCTGAGCACATGCAGGGACTGAACAAACTTCCTACTATGAACTATGTGACAGGATGTATGAAGATGTTACTGGTGCCCACTCGAGCAAATCGATGAACAACAGGAAGACAAGTGATACAAGTGATGAACTACTTGCCTAATTGCCTGTTAATTTCAGGAGCTCTTACTCTGGAAAAAGTGACAAGGGGTGCTGAATTATAAGTAAATGCTCAGGAATGGGGCCGTAGTATACACAAGGCTTTCAAATATGAGTAAGTTGATTTAAATTAAATTTTATAAGTAGTTACCCTTTTCCCATATCAGTATGTTTAGTTTATAAGCACATTTTACTATTAATTCTACTGTTCTGGTATCATATAAAAATTGACTAAAAAATCCCCTGTACAAAGCTAGATCATTATTCTTTTTTTCTGCATTGAATAGTTTTCTGAGTGACAAATGGCCAAATAATTCCACAAATGGCCAAATAATTCCAAATAAACTTTCCCTGAATGTTTTAGGAATGAAATGTAATACTTCAAATGCATTTGTAAGTTGAGAAGGAGAATATACTGATAATTACAAAAATGCCAATTAAAAACAAAGCATTTATCATATTTTTATTAGCATATGATTTTGCTCATATCAGTGTTGGTAAGAAATATAATGATGTTATGGAATTAGGACAGCTATACTTTTTATTAAGGGGAGATAATCAATATGTAGAAATTGAAAGTTGTGGAACACAAAACTAGCATGCTTCAGTAATAAATCTCTCAAGAACAACTGGTAGAGAACAGCCTAAGAGTTAGGAATGAGGAAATGAAACAAGCAAAGTTAGGAGAAAAATGTCACTGAAAATAAAAATTTCTGTCTCACATGTCAAAGTATTTGAAAATTTGTCTATAAGGATGTGAACTTAGATTAAAGAAACTAGATTGTTCATCTTACAAACATCTTTCCATAATATAATATGATTCTGCAATGTCTTTTGACATAAATATATAATAATTTGGGAGAAAGAAAATTTAGTTTATAATTGAGACAAAATGCAGATATTATAGATTAAAGATATAATAATGATTATACAAAACATAAACTACTGATCAATATTCCATTTTTTAATAATTATGTATTTGAAGATTGATTTGCATACTTTTTAGTCAATGTATCTCCAAAGATATGCAACCATAAGCTGGGATGAACCTAAAACTGCCAGCACCATGCAGGAAAGTATTTTCCAAGGTAATGATTCTGTCCAAAGATATATTTTCAAGGAGGAGCTAAATATATATTTTTTTCCCTGAAAAGAAGTGACTGGTCTAATATACTTGGGAACCTCTTATTTAAAAGCATAGTTGCTGTGACTGAAATGGTACAGCAGAGAGCTATTTTAGTGATTCACAAATAAAAACATTTATCTGTTGATATATAATACAAACATGTGCTCTATACTAATGCCTAATAAAAAAGTGTTTAGTATTAAAATCACCTTGAGTTTCTACAGACCTCTCAAATATCAATCACTTGTATCACTTATATCACTTGTCTTCCCTTTGATCATCAATATGCTCAAGCGGGCACCGGTAACATCTCCATACATCCTGTTAGATGCTAGTGTAGCCCAAGGGCATCTGCTTGCTCCAGGAACATAAAGAGCCTCAAACCATTCCTTCAGGTCATGGGAATGAGGTCTATAATTGCCACTGGTATTTGGCATATCAAATACAACACAGGTAGCTTGCAAAATATCAGTGTTTAGTGAAAATGGTAATGTTCCATAAGTTACCACAATCAATGGCAGTTTTCTTTATACGCATTTGATGTTGCTATATTACTGAATTGTGCATATGTTTTTTTTAAAGTTTAAATCGAGGAATTTATTGACGTGTTCACACTGGAAATTCAGTATTGTGGAGGAGCAGAGTATAGGAGTTAAGGTGCTCGCCTTGCCCGTGACTAACAACATATTAACTCCCGAAGAAGCACCCAAGACGCCAGTGTGCAGCAGCAGGGAAATTTGCCAACTTCACCGGATTTAAAAACAAAGGTAGGTTGAATGGGGCAGGTGAGCCGTTAGTTAACAGGCAGCGTCTGCAAATGTCTTCCTCCCTCACCATAGGGATGAAAGCCCCCCCACCCCCCAGGCATCCACCCTTGATCTGCCAGTCCTTAGCCTACAGATGATCTCTGCAGTCCTAGGAACAGGTAGGTGGAATCCCTGGCAATCTGGAACTTTCCTGCACACTCCTCTCTAAACTGCCCTAGAGGCAGACCAATAAACTATCTCAAGGCGTCAAAGCCAGCAGCCCACTTCGTGATGCTCTACAGTTTACCAACATGGATGGTAACAATCCAGATTAAGATGTGAAAGATAAGCCTAGCGTCACTATAATTTATGTACAAGCACAAATCTACTTTCACCCGTGCAATAAAAAAGGGACGCACTTCTAGAAGCTTATTTATTTTCCATCAACCTTTTCATCTCCTGTCTGAGTCTGAGGAGCAGTTTAAGACCACTCAGTGGTGGTTCCAACCCATTCAGTGGCCTGAGCAGTGGGCGCTGCAGACCAGTCTTCCGTGGCAGGCTGAGCACTCCAGTCTTCAGTAGGGAACTGCTGAATCGGCACGGACGGCACCTGCATCCCCTCGGACCGGCTCACGACCTCAGGCTGCGTCGCAGTGAACTCTGGCGCTGGGGCAGTCCATTCACCCTGGAATTCCTCCTTAGTCACGACCTTCTCGGCTGCAGCCTGCTCCTCCTTTTCAATCTCCTCAGGTTCTCTGTAGAAGTAGAGATCAGGCATGACCTCCCACGGGTGCTCACGGGAGATGGTGCCTCGCATGGGCAGAACCTCCCGGGCCAGCATCCACCACATGAGACCCACAGAGTGAGCTCCCTTGTGTTGCAAGGGATGGCAATGTCCACATAGCGCAGAGGAGAGTCTGTGTTACACAGAGCAATGGTAGGCAGGTTGACATAAGACGCCTCAGTGAGGGGCTGGTGGTCAGCCCTGGGATCAGTAACCACCAGAAGTCTTGGCTCCCGGAAAGCTGCCTGGATTTGGTTAGTGAAAGTTCCCGGAGTGAAGCGGCCAGCGATCGGAGTGGCACCCGTGACAGCAGCGAACTTCAGCACAGCTCTCTGGCCCGTGTTCCTAGATGAGATGACGCTGACATCAGCTGGGTTTTCTATGGCAACAATGGCAATAGCTGCCAGCAGAAGATTCTCCCAGGTTCTCTTCAAATTGATGATGTAGATGCCATCACTTTTCCTCTTGTAAATGTACTGTTCCATCTGGAAGTCCAGGTTGGTGCCACCTAAGTGAGTGCCTGCTGCTAGGAATTTGAGGACATCCTCCTCCTTCATCTGCAGGACATCAAGGGCTCCGGACATTGTGAAATTTCCCTTTAAGTTACGACGGGAATCGTGAACAAGCCATATGGATCCCTTGCTGGGCAGCGCAGAAAAGGCTGAATTGTGCATATGTTAAGGGGATAATAACTATGTATTTTTCATAACTACTAATATAATCATAAGCTTCTCAAGGTGAACTATGTTTCCTCATTCAACAGTGTTTCTTCCAGTACATTACAGATATTGTGTAAAATAATTATTTTTGATTTGTTTTTTAATTTTGATTTGGGGCCACACCAGGTTGTGTTCAAGACATTAATGGTTCTGTGCTCAGGAATCACACCTGGAAATCCATCATATGTGGTGCAGGGACAAAATCCAATTTCATCATTTGCAAGGCAGGAGCCTTACTCATTATACTATCTCTCTGACCCAATTTTTTTTAAAACCATTAGTGGGTTCATAGATCATCCACTATCATTAATTGTCTAAATTTTGTGTTTCTTCTTTTCTTATTAGCATACTTTGGATTTAATACTTATGATTAAGTTCAAATATTTGAGTCATTTTCTTTCATTCACAAGTTGATGGTACCATGACTATTATAAATCGAAGACTGAAGAACTTTTTGTTCTTATATTTCTCCCTTTAAGAATGTTATGGCAAAGGACTTAGATAATTTATTGTGAAAGGTGTTTGCCTTGTCCTAGATCAGCCAGAGTTCAATGCCTGGCATCCTCTGTGGTTCCCTGGGCTGTACCAGTAGTAGTCCCTGAGTGTAGCTCCAGGAGTAATTCCTAGCACTACAGCATGTTCTCCCACATCACCACCAACAAAGAAAATAATGTTACTGGAGTGCTGTGGGTAGATAGTACAATAGGTAAGTTATTTGTTTTGCCTATGGCCAGTTCTGGATTCATTCCCAACATATATGGTCCCCTGAGCACTGCCAAGTTTAAGATCTGAGCACAGCTGGGTGTGTCCCCATCTGTAACCCTAATAATTTTAATTTTTCAGGACATAGTATGAAAGAAACTCAATTGTTTATAGTAATTCAAATCACAGTGTCTCAGTAAATGTTATGGAGTCTGGAACATTTGGTATTTAATAGCATTTACTTGAGGGAATCATATTTTTTAGAATTTGAGAATTAGATAAAGGCATTTACTTCTCTATAAATTTTGAGATAATTATTTGCAGATTGTTTACCATCCAAATATAACATTTTGTAGAGACATTCACTCCTCCTATGAAGAGTTTGGAAGGGACATAATCTGTTCACCATTATTTATTGCACTAATAACATAAACTATCATTTCATCTGTGTTCAAAAATGACCCTATGGCTCAGTATTAAGGTAACAACTCTAAGAAAGAGCCAACACATAATAAATTTACTTTTAGAGTGTTATAAGTACTTTAATACAGCCTTTAGAATGTATTGAATGCATAAGGACTTCCCTTGTCTAAAGGAGATTAAGCATGTTTCTTATGGAGACCACTGCAGTCTACTGTGGTTTTCATCAACAGATCCGAGGCCCCTTGTAAAATATCTGGTGGGGATGTGGGGACACAATCACCGTGTTGTGTGAGCTCAGGCTCTTCTGGCTCTGTTGTTCCTCCTGGCAGTGACTGGGAAACAAAGTCATGTTCTGCTGAGTGTCCAATGGAGGTTGGCCAAGTGCAAGGCAAGAGTCTTAAAATCTGTATCTTTCTAGCCCCTATTTAAAAATATTTCTCAATGAGTGAAAGTTATGGAAAAATCTATAGTGATACATGTTTTACTTTCACTAATGTAAAAAGAGACTAATAAGAATTGCTGAATTTTGGAGTTTAGGGAGTTGTGTTCATATGTACAATAAAATAAAATGTTAGGCCAATAAAATAAAATACACATAAAATATTTCTTAAAATTACATCACCTTTCCCTAGTGCTGAAGAACCTGGAAATTACTCAACACTGGTTGAGTGTATAACAACAGTAAACTCCTTCTTAAGCTCTGGTTAGTCTTGTTTATCTGTGAGAACAGATGGAACTCAATACCAGTCTAAACATTATTTTACTTAGACTTTAAAAAGAGGAGAACTGATTGCATTATTTTCTTTTCAAAGCTAATATACAGATAGATATATAGATAGATAGATGGACAGATCTAGATAGATGTACAGATCCAGATATAGATAATACAAAGCCAATAGAAATCTATATGCATATATCCACACATATCATATATACATCTATCTATATACACATATATATTTACACGTGCCTGGCAAGCTACCCGTGTCATGTGCCAATTACCAGTAACAATTATAGACCTCATTCCCATGACCTGATGGAATGGTTTGAGGTCCTTTATGTTCCTGGAGCTAGAAGATGCCCTGGGGATAACTAGCACACGACAGGACATATGGAGATGTTACTGGTGACTGCTCAAGCAAATCGATGTTTAACAGGAAGACAAGTGATACAAGTGAGAAAAGTGAAGTGATATACACTTACATAACACATATTACCCCAATTTAAAAATGGATATTTTTTGTTCAGTTGGGCATAAGTTGGAATTAGCTTTACCTAACTAAGCTTTTCATAAATGCTTTCTTCTGCCATTTATAATCATTCTTAGCTATACTAGTCATTTCCTTAAAACAAACAGACCAAAAACTAAAACAAAAATGAAAAGCAGCATAATAATTTCAAAACATAAAATTCTCTGCTAATAGATGCATACAGGTTTAAAATATCTCCTCAAAAATCTGTACACAGATGCTATCTGTGTACATATTTTTTGTATCGTTCCCTACTTAATACAAAATTTGTATTAACTACATTTCTTTCAGGTTGTTTCAATTCAGTAAGATTCATATAGAATTTCCAGAGTTCATGTGCAACATTTCTTTTCTAAATATAAGCAATACATTTAACTTAGATTATTGACCCTTAGAAAATGTAGCAGAGCAGAGGAAGAAACACCATCAGATGAGGATTTTACCTTTTGGAGGGTGGAATATATATAATGAGGGATGGGTAATAGGATACATGTAGCTCCTTTTCGGCTAGGAGCCATGGGAGCTCTAAAGAAAAAATACTGTCCCCCTTAACTCTTTGGTGCTCAACAATATATCAGAGCACCCATATAGTGTATGTAACTCAAATAATACGATTAATTTATTGATAGAAATATGGTTTGTCTAACACTTAGCACCAGGTAATTACGATGAAATTCCCGGTCCTTAAATCATGGCTGATTCAGGAGTACTATACACATTGTGTTCTGAACTTAATTAGTTTTGAAATTTTACTGGGTGAAGGAAAATGGCATTTTTAGTAAGACCCTATAGTTTAGTAAGGCGGCCTTATGGAACATAGTGGTTCAAAAAACAATAAAGTGGTTCAGATTTTCTAACCGTTCTTGAGGGCAAAAGGACTATATCATAGAGTCCCAGGTTGACTCCATTTATGGACTGCCAAAGATGCATCCTGCCTCTTTAACTCAGAGAGGGACCATGTTGCTATCTTCTCTGACTCTTCACACTGGCTAACATTCCTATGCTTATTTTCATGTGACATTATTTTACAAATTCAGTAGTTACGCTAAATTAGTCTTAATGCTAGAGACCTAATATCTCTCTTTAATTGAATAGATTCCATGTGAAAATTTACTGTTTCCAAATCAGGTCTTATATGAGGTACCACGAATGAGAACTTTTGGAGATATAAATGAAATGGGGAACCTTCAACCTGTTTTTTCTCTCCTGTATTCCCTACTGAAAGATAAATTACTCATGAGGTAGAATCCCTAATGCATAGCTCTTAGAGTTATTATCATTGTTACTACAAGTACCACATATGGATTGTTTCCCAGCATTGTTGCTTTCTAACTCTGTAACACCTTTACTAATACACAAAACAATATTGTGTTGCTTAGTGAAGTCTTCCCCCTTCACTTTACAAACATTACATGTATAATTGTCTATTAGAAACAATACTGGATGTATAAAATGACTTTGTAGTTCAGACAACACTCTGTGAAGTTTTATTATGAAGAGTTACAGTCCTAGCAGTGTACAAAGTTTTGAAGATTTGAAGGGAGACACTACTTTGGAATTTGAGAATATTCTTGCCAAAGGATATCCTGAAGCAACCAGATGCCATTGGGCTACACTGGCACATGATAGGGTCAAATGGAAATGTTACTGGTGCCCGCCGAGCAAAATGATGAATAACGGGATGTCAAGTGATCAAGTGATCCTGCCAAAGAGATATGAAATCATTGCAGATATTACTAATGGTATTCTAGCCGTAGAGGTGTTCAAGCTATCAAAAAACACATTTAAATGCAAATTTTAAAAAGTTGCTTCTCTTTACTTTTGAAATTAGGTATCACCTTCATTACAGAGACTTTTTAAACATTATCCTTTCATATCGCCAACCCATTGTTATAGAATAAACCAGATGGAAAAAAGAAATTAATTCTTATAGAGAATAGGATTAAGATGTACTGCTATTAATGTCCATCCAAAGTTGAAAGTGGCTGTTATTATTTTTTGTTACTGTTGTTTGTTTGATTACTTTTTTTGGAACTACATCTGTTGTCTCCTAGATGCTAAATTTGGCTTGGTTTTGAAACTATTCCTCGTGGTGTGTGAGGGATCATGTGGCAACAGGGATAGAACTTAGGACTCCATCACACAGAGTATGTACTCTAGCCCTCGCGATTATCTCCATGACACTCCCATATGACTCACATGTTTTTCCTTTATTATTTAATTATTCTAAATAAATATTACCAATGTTAATTTGATGTAATTATTTTTTCCCAATTTCTTGGCATTGGAAACATCTTTCTGCTTGTCTCAGCAGTTAAGCAATTCATGTGTTCCAGGTCAGAAACTACTGATTGATTTCAGTCCTATCTAAAAGTTAGGTAAACTCAGCCATGGACTTCGTTTGTGTTTAGTAATGACATTCCAATTATTCAAATGCATTATCTGATTCATTACTAAGAGCAATTCACATATAAACATTAACATTGAAATTTGCATTAGGAAGAAAGAGTTTAAGGAAACTTCACATCATCTAATGTCACAAATATAGTATGATTCCAAATCCATATGATTCTAAATATGGAGTTCAAGGAAGCTCTTCTTGCAGAGAAGGAATTAGTTAGATAACTGTGTGTTTAATCCTTTATTTAAGTGTAGTGAACCCTATATCAGTGATCAAACAGTTTTGGATATGAGATTGTCTTGGTTCAAACTGTAGGCCAAGATAATTGCACTATTAAAAAATATAAACTTAGAGATATATATCTGTGCTAGAATTCAGTAGAAAGATAGATACTCACTTTATAAATCTGAAATAAATGCACTATCATTTAAAAAGCATGAAGGCATTTGCTATAAATAATGCTTAGATGTCTATACACATATATTCCAAAGATACCTATGACAAGCTACACAAAACAGAAATTCTTTCCCTCTGGTCTTAACCTTATTTACGTTAGAACTAAAAGATCAAATGACACTGGTTTTTGTTTATTTTCAAAAGGCTTGATTTACAGAAAAATTGGCTTTAAATTAGATTTTTAAAATATATTCATATACTCTATTTACAGAAGAGTCTACCAATTTTAAATCTTTATAGCCTTTGAGTGATATATCCTAATTTAATTTCTATAATTTGATAAATTTGAATTTATTTTTCTTCAAGTGAGACAAATTTAAAATGCATCCAGAAAATAATAGATTCAAATAAACAAATGTATCAAGAGTTACATTAAATACAAAGATAATTGAATACACACAGATATAGAAAGGCAGATACAGTTTAAATTTAGATGTACATGTACATTTATCTTTATTTCATCCATTTGATTTTACCACTAGGTAAATATCAATGGACAGTCAATAGTTCCACATTCCAACCATGAAAAGTATATTATGAAGATAATTTTTAAATGTTGTTTTATTCCTTTATAAGACATAAAAAACCTGGATAATTCTAAGGTCGTTTGAGTGGGTTACAGCAAATTAAAATGAAGATATTAGCTTTTTGTTTGTACTTATTTATCTTTGAAATTCAATGAGGATTAGTGATATAAAGGCTTTATTCTTCTTTTTATTAGGAAGGGTTATTCTGAACCAGAACTTATTTTAGTAAATCGAAACACATGCTGATGGAAAAGATAAATAGTGAACAGAATATAATTCTACCAACACATTTACTAAAATTTTATGATGGTCCTGTTTATTTTTATTTTCCAGGCATGTTAGTACCTCTAGCAAAAATTGTAATGATAGGCTCTTAAATAATAGTAAACTGTAAATATGAAATACAGCTAGAATGAGATTCTTCTACTATTATGCCTTTCATATTATTTATAGTTTGACTTTCTAAACTATGAAGACATATTTATAATTAAGAATCTCAATCTTCAGAGTTTAATCAAAACATTTCACATATTTTATGTCTGAATTGTTTTCTCTGTCTGACTTACTTTATATGCCTTTAGGGGAAAGGACTATGCCAGAGATGATTTATTCTGTGCCTCATTCTTGTTGTTCAATAAATAATAAACAATAAAAATATTGCTAGCAAAGATGCAACTTTCATGCTAAAGACAAATTAGTTAAATGACTTAAGATATTTGTCAAATTGTAAAGTGATAATTTAACATACTTTTCCTGAATAGATACATTTTTACAGTTTAATTTGCCATATTGAAATCTTTAGCTTAACTTTACATGCATTTTAAATATTATCACTAATTAAAGGCACTTTTGAATAAAATACATGAAAACTATCAATATGTTTGTTAGTGGTATGATCTAAGTGATGAGTTTAGCATATGTAACTTGGAGACATTTCAAGTTAATAAAGTGTAGCTATTTTATTT
The DNA here is from genome assembly GCA_021461705.1 of Cryptotis parvus. NCBI lineage: Eukaryota > Metazoa > Chordata > Mammalia > Eulipotyphla > Soricidae > Cryptotis > Cryptotis parvus. The sequence goes on along the minus strand of JAJIBD010024647.1, from coordinate 178,539 downwards.
GCACTTAATTTTAAGTTTTTTATTTTTTGTATGTTTTGCCCTTTAGATGATGAAACTCTAAGTTTCCACTGATTTGGCAAACTGTGTACAAGAAGTGCAGGATGTCAAATTGAAAAAAAAGCTTCTATTTATTGTTTTGATGGGACAATTACCTAGTCTCAAATTGAGCAGAAGAAATTCAGAAGAAATAAATTCAAAAGAAACTCAGAGGAAAATTCAGATTATTTTATTCAGTCCCATATAGGGAAAAAAATGGCTAAAATCTTCCATTTATTCTTCCCATTTCTCCACTTGTATTTTTCTTTTGTCTTTTTCCTTGCAAATTATTTCTCTTATTTGGGTTTCAGAATAATCAGTTTCCTTAAAAAAAAGTCTTTTCTTTACAGTAACTTATATTTATAAAGTAGATGTCATGGTACCAGTAGACCTTAGTTTTTATATATTCCTTAACATTATAACAATTAAAATATATATTAATTATTTGTTATACACATTCTTGACATATATGTGTATATATACTTTATGAAAATTTAAATGTCCAGAATTAATAACTATTATACTCAGAATACAGACTTGGCATTCAACAATAATTCAATTAAAAACTGTTGTATGACTGACAGAACACTGTTTGCTCTTTCAAGACCACTACACCAGAAGGTTCAGAGACAATTCTGGCAAAGCACCTAAGGTTTACATTAAAATTGGCTAGTAAATCATGGAAAGTGCTTTATTCTAGGAAAAAGATTTGATCCATAATTTTTATCTAATACAAGTCATGTGCTTCCACTGACCAAAGTTAGTATAATAATCAAAACATTCTCTAAATGTTCAGACAGGCACGAGATTTTTGAATTTGTAATCTGTTGGTAGTTTATCTAGTAAATCTGACTTTTCTTATTTCAATAATGATGATGTGGTTATTATGTATGATCCTGCTCCATGGGTTGTAAGTAAATGGTGGTAGGTATATTGGAGGTTTATGTTGTTTGGAAGCATCTAGAACAAGTCTTAAAGATCTAAAAGACATATCTGAGAATAATGGAAAATGATTGTGTTTGGAGAGAGAAGGCAGGGCCTAAATTCAGGAGCCAGTGATGAAACCTAAGAGGAAAGAGCTGTTTGATCTGAAGAAAGAATCTGAGCTATGGCCTTAAAGTACATGAACACATTCATGATAAATAATTATCAGGCTTTTGAGAAGACCACAGAATAACCCCGTAGTGCAGTAACACATACGTAACTGGCAGAATTTTATATACATTATATATTTATATGTATATATATAATATGTAAATGTATATATAAAAATCTTAGTCTTTGACTAATTGACTTAATGAATAGATAATTTCTGCATTGTCAGGTTAAATAGTTCAAAATATGCAAGCATTTTGTGAGGAGATGAAAGTATCATATGAATGAATGAAAATTTCAGAGTTCTTTTCTCACACAATAAGTCCCACAGATTTTCAGAAATACATTATCATTTGTTGAATTTTAGGTTTTTTTTAACTCAACATTTAATATGAACGATCAAGTAAGTATATTGTCCAAGGATATCTGAGAAATTGTCTATACATGTTTAAAAATCCTATGTCTGCCTTTAAGAAATGTAATTTAATTTATTTACTTAAAGGAAGATTAAATTATTGCAGGGTTTTCTGTAATTTGAACCACCTGCATAAAAATGTTAAATGCAGTTTTAACCAAAAAAAGCTTTCACTTAAGTGAGAGTATGAATAATCCATACATTTAAGCTATCTGAAAATAATGTGCTTAGGCCAATTTTATTCCACTAAAGTCATTTTAGAAGAGAAAATCATGTTTGATTTATGCACCATTATGATTTAGTAATAAAATAAAATTTGTAGGAAAAATATGGTTAAAAATTTGATAGTTCAAGTATTAGAACTATTTATTTTTATCACCCATTAATGTTAGACTTAGTTAAAACTACTGAATTTTTCCTTTAATTCATTTTTATCTATCCATTAACACATTCAGTCCAACAGCATTTTAAGTATATCATATGTATCTGCATTTTTAGAATTGTATATTATAAATATAATGATTTCCATGCAATAGTTGTTCTGAGAAAAATTAAAATGGCATAATAGCTACCTTTAGACAGTCCCTAATCTCTTGATATATCTCATTAAATGTTCTTCATTCATGACAATACTTTACCTGTGCATCATGAACATTAGGAGTGTAGAATACTTGCAGTTCTCTTAAACATTTGTTATAAGTCAAACATATCCTTAACTTATTGTGTGATCTCTGTTTTTTGTAACATTTCATATCATTGTACAATATTCAATGGTGTGTGTTTGTAAAACAATGCTTCGTGTAACTCTGTAATTCTAGTTTCAGAGTAAGATGCAATTGGAAATAAGTACAAACTTACTCAATTCTCTTACTGCAGTAGTTTACAGTGTCTCAGGAAAATTGTTGTTTTTCTATTTTGAGTAGGAAAAGTCTTCCAGAAAGCAGAATACAAAGCTAACCAAGCATGAAATCTTTTATTTGTGGTCTTCTGTGAACTTTGAGAATAGAACCACTTGCTTTAGCTATAAAGACTTTCCAAACCAGTCAACTCTAAAGGGAATTCAGAAACCCATATGCTAAGAAGGAATCTAAGAAGGTGTGAGCTCAAGGAACAACAAAACTCCCAAGTGTGAAATTCTCTAGTTCACTATGATTAAAACAATTCATCTGTAGGCAGTTCTAATTACAATAACATGCTTTTATGTGAATTTAGGGCAATATTGCTTCTTGTTTGTTTATGTTTTTGTAGAAAAGTACAGTGGGTAGGGTGTTTGCCTTAGAATTGGTCAAATGGGGTTCAAACCCCAGCATTCCATATGGTCACCTGATTGTCACCAGGAATACTTCCTGAGTAAATTATTCTTGGAATAATTAAGAGCCAGGTGTAAATCAGGAGCAAGGCTGTTGTAAACTGACAACATAATTTAAAACAAACAAACAAATGAATAAATAAATAAATAAATAAATAAGTTTCCTAGTTAAGAAAAGTGAATCTCGAAATAACATTCTGAGATACCTGTGTTACCTACTGTTTATGGGAAATCCTCAAACCCCCATTTTGTTTAGATATTGGGAGAGAAATAAAAAATCATTTGCACAGTTATGTTAGCAGTTCTGTTGATTATTTATATTCTATTTGCCTTTAGTGAATTTCATTCATTTCCATGTTTTAATGACAACTTATTTCAGACACAAAGAACTTTACTTTTTTGATGACAGAAAACATATTAAAATATGTTCATATAAATTAGTATTACACTTTGTTTTGACTTAAGGATAATGCATTCTCTTAACTAGACTAAAATTTGTCCCAAATCAGTTTAGTATATACAGATAATGAATCACATTAATATACAAAGTTTTTTGACCACTCGAATTTCTTTTTTAATGAAGTTTCTGCTCATTTCATCTCCCCATTTTTGATGGGGTTGGCTGTTTTCTTCTTGTAAAGCTCTAAGAGTGCCTGATGTATCATGGATATTAATCCCTTAACAGAAGGGTTTTGGGTGTGGCTGTCTTTGTATCTTAGTCACCATTTCTTTTGAAGTGTGGAAGCCTTTTAGTTTCATGTAGTCCCATATGTTTATCTTGCTTCCATTTGCTTTGTTAGTGGATTTTTCCTATATTTTCTTCTGTGTACTATATAGATTCAAGTCTGATATTGATATCTTAAATCCATTTTGATCTAATTTTTGTGCACAGCATTATACAGAGGTATAGTTCATGTTTTTATACACCCAGATTTCCCAGCACCACTTGTTGAAGAGGCTTTCCTTGCTCAACTTGTATTGTTTGCCTCTTTACAAAGATTAAATGATCATATATTTGAGAATGTGTGTCAGGACACTCAACTCTATTCATAGGTCCACAGGTCTGTTTTTACTCTAATACCATACTGTTTTAATTAATACCACTTTGTAGTACAGCTTGAAGTTGGGAAAGGTGATGCCTCCTATTTGACCCAGCAGTACTACTTCTGGAAATATTCCCTGGGAGGTAATAAACACAAGCAGAAACACCATCTGCTCTTTTATAGTAGTACTATTCACAACAGCCAGAATCTGGAAACAATCTGAGTGACCCACAAGAGATGGCTAGATAAAGAAACTGTAGTATATCCACAGAATGGAATACTATACAGCTATTAGGAAAAGGAGGTTAAGATATTTGCCTATAAAATGGATGGACATGGAGAGGATCATGTTGATTGAATTTACCCTGAGGGAAAAGGACAGGCATAGAATGACTGCATTTATTTGCACTATATAAAAATAGTATGATACTAATACCCAAGGCTAGGCAAAACTATATTAGAATGACTTGTCAGTGAGTGGAATGTACTGAAAGTGTGTGGTAGTCGGAGATTAGGTAAGACAAAGAAGGGATTAGTGTGCTAATAATTGTTGGAGATGATAATACCAGTCAAGAACTGAGCATTGAGTGTAGGCAATTGATCACTTCTAAATGTATGTAATGAAAGTCACACTGTTTAAAAGTAGGAAGAGAGAGAGAGAGAGAGAGAGAGAGAGAGAAGAATCAAAGTGCCTATCATAGAGGCAGGCAAGGGAGGGGGTGAGAATAGGGGACATTGGTGGTGGGAAATGTAAACTGGTGGAGAATGGGCGCTGGAACAGTGTGTGACTGACCTATTCACGAACAGCTTTGTAATTGTATATCTCACAATGGTATAATAAAATTGGAAAGATAGGTCCACAGCTGAATCTGAACAAATCTATGTTCATGAAAAATGAACTAGTTCCAGAGGCCCCATTCACTCTCAATAAAAAAGACATCTCTGAATGCAGCAGTTATGTGTACCTAGGTTGAGAAGTCAACATGATGGACAACCTAAAACCTGAGCTGCGCAGGAGAAAGAGAGGGCATTGTGAAAAGACTCAATGAACTGCAGGCTTCACCAAGAATTCTTTACCCAGCTAGACTTACTTTCAGATGTGAAGGAAAGATACACAATTTCATGGATAAACAACAACTTAGGAAATTCATAGACTCAAAACCAACTTTAAAAGAAGGATTGAAAGGTCTATTGTAAAATAAGACAACCCAAAACCACAAGTTTAAACAGAAAGATGGCACAAAATCCAATGACAATAATATCTCTCAATGTCAGTGTTCTAGATGCACCAATTGAGAGACATAGGGGTGCCAAAATGGATTAAAAAACTGAATCCTAACATTCTACTGCCTACAGGAGGGACATCTGAGTGATCAGAGCAAGCACAGACTCAGAGTCAAAGGCTGGAGGATCATTCTCCATGCAAACAACTCCTCCAAAAGGGTAGGTGTGGCCATACTCCTGTCTGACAATATAGACTTCCAGGCTGAAAAAGGTTAAAAGGGACAATGAAGGCCATTTCTTAATAATTAAGGGGTATGTATACCAGGAAGAAATCACACTACTAAACATATATGCGCCAAAAAGAGAGGCCAGCAAAATAATTAAAACGACTATTAATATACCTCAAAGAAGACATCAGCGTAGCAAAATAATAGTCGGAGACTTCAACACTGCCTTATCGATTATGGATAGATCGACGAGACTGAAACTCACCAAGGAAATACGAACCTGAAGGAAGAAATAGAAGAAAGAGAGCTGGTTGATATATACAGGGATTTTCATTCCTGTGAAATCTCCCAGTGAGAGATTCTCATCTCTAGAACTGTGTGATAATAAATTTTGTTTTTTAATGCCTTATGGTTTATGGTACTTTTTTGTCAACTCTAGGGAGTTAATAAAGACATGAGCTTTCTTAGTGGTCTGTTTCCAATCGAAATCTGTAAAAAATATCCCTAATTATAAACTAAGTGTACTTTGCAAAATCTATATTTCATTAGCAGTGTAAGCAAGCTCTAAAATTATAGGATTGTAAGAGACATCATTCTTCTTCATATCTATGATATACTGACAAATTTGTTCAATATCTTCTTGTATCAATTTCTTCATTTCTAAGTTGAAGAAAATGCAAGTGAGTGTGAGAATTAAAATAGATGAAGCAAATAAGACTTTATACAAGTGTGTAAACTATGGGTATGATTCTACATAAGTTTTAGTAAACATAAAATTTTTATGTTTACTAAAATTCATCATCAGAAACTACTGCTGAGATTTTAGTCATGTGAAACCTATCAGAAATCTGTTGCTTCTGAACAATAATTATACACATATACAAAAATATTTCATTCTCTATTGGAAATACTTTATTAGAGCCTTTCTTCCTGTTATTCACAGACCATCACAAAGCTATTCATGATTGAGTTTCAGTCATAAAATATTCCGTAATCCATCCCTCCACCAGTGTAAACTTTCCACCACTGGTGTCTTCATTTTCTCTGCCCCACCCCACCTTGCCACCTGCTTCCACAGCAGGCACTCATCTTCGTCTCATTCCCTCTCTTCTTTTGTGTATTATGGCTTGCAATGTGGTTACTAAAAAGTCATTGAATATTTATTGGAAAGATACAGCTATAGTAACTTTTACTTCTTTAACAGTGTGGTGACTGCAAAAGCTTCCAGAAGTAGAGGAATGTGTGTGGAGGTAGCCCATCCTGACCCTGAGAAAATCAGGAGAGTTCAGTCACAAAACCAGAATACCATAATTTTCAGCAGGTTAATATCTTGGTGGGGTCCATTTAGAGATGAAGGAGCCTGCTGGCTACATAGCAGAAATTTTGGACTTTGGGAGCAAGAGGCTGCAGGGGGTTCTGCTTAGAAAGGCACAACACAAACACACCCCATTCTGTGTACTCCAGTCTGTTCAATCCTGAGCCATCTGAGATTAGCAATGGTTTTGAACTCTTTCAAGGTTTTTTATGGACCTCTGAAGCGAAGCTAACAAATGAGTTTATATGGATGAGCCACAGGTTGTATATGGGCACGACTCCCACATACTATTTTTTTTTTAGTGGTATATTACTCAGGAAACTTGGTCTTGAGTTTTTAGAGTTCATCCAGAAGCATAGTGGAGACTTGGGGCATCAGGAAGTCTGAAGCACCATTACTCTGCTAATGTACTCCTCCTCTTGGTCCTTTGGGTCCAGGTTGACCTGCTAGTGGCACCCCCCAAGGCTCTAGTAGCAATGACCACAGAGGCTCTAGCAGCACCGGAATCAAGGTAGGGCTGCTAATATTCATTACTTAGACATTTGGGCAGGTTGAAGTCACCATTCCAGAAAGTTGAACAGAGGACATAAAGCACTGTAATGGGCCTCCAGACAGTTGGTACTCGGGGTGGGGGTTCCTCCATAACATGCTGTAGGCAGTGTGGGCTTGTTCCAGGAAGAAAGGGCTGTGGTGACACAGCCAAGATGGTGACTCACCAGCGTCCCATGGTGGAATCCATGAGACTCCTCAATTCCAGGACCCATGCTCTCTTATGGCGCTGAATCAAAACCGAAGAAATCCTATTCAGACACATTTAAATTGTGCCACTGCCAATAGAGCAAGAGTTGTGGGAAATTTGTGAGCTGGTGGCCATGCTACTGCCATTTTTTCATGAGTTACATTCCAGGTTGGCTTCTCCGCACTAAGTGACTGCCTGGTTTCTTTTAGTGGTGCTCTGCCTGAGACAGTAATTCATAGGGACTCCCACATCTGTTATGCAGTGGGCTTTCATGCACTCAGAGAAGGGCACCTCCTTCCACTCCGCTGTTCTTTCACAAGGCCTGGCAGACACTGCCATACCAAAAAGCCCCTTCTTAGTTTAAAATATAACTTCAACTTTTTCACCCCTACGGACCTTGGAATTCCTGGAGTGCACAGGCACTGTACTACCAATACACTGTGAGGTGTAGCACATCATGCCCAATTTGTTTGAAACAGATCAGTAAAAAAGTCATACTCTTAGCAAGATCATTTGAGATACATGTCATAATCACTATCACTATCACCCCGTTCATCACTATTTGCTAGAGCGGGCACTAGTAATATCTCCATATGTCCTATATCACAGTAGAACTCAAAGGCATCTGCTTGCTACAGGAAAATAAAGAGCTCAAACCATTATATTAGGTCATGGGAATGACCTAATATAAATGTTGGTATTTGGCATATCAAATATGACACAAGCAGCTTGCCAGGCTTGCCGTGCGGGTGGCTTACTCTTGTAGTCACCTCTGAATAAAGCCGGGCTGTGGCAGTCTGGTCGCTGGGTGGAGTTGTTGAGAGGGAGTCCAGATGTGGAAGATGGTGGTCCCATGGAGCGGGGGCTTGTTGTGAGGCTCTCGGGGTGGCAGGCAAGGCTAGAACCCACCACCTCAGGTGCTTCTGGGCTGGGCCGAGAAGGGAGCTGGCCCATGTCGAGCCGGTTATACGCGGATTGAATATTTTTTAGTGTCACAGTCATAAGAGAAAATTAATCATTCAGTGCCTACTAAGGGAGTAGTAGACCCTGAGGGGGAGGGGTTGGCAAGAAATGAGAGACTTTGTTATAGATAAAGGCATATTGGTGGTGGGACTGATATTGGAATATTGAGTACCTGAAACAACTGTATGGTGAACAACTTTTTAAATAACAGGGTTTAAATAAAATTAAATAAAAATAGGGATGTTAGAGTCAATTCCCAGATGTTTCACTTATGAATATAGACATTTAAGGCAGTGCACAAGGAAAAAAAAAAATTCCAAGAAAAGTGAAGGGGTCCTGAGTACACTTAGTATGCCATCCATGCAAAAAATAGTTTTCCTCAGGCCACATTGGTGTTGGGAAAGGTGCTTTAGTGGGGGGGGATGGCTGTTGGAAAACTATGATTGAGACTCAATCATTAATAGCTTTGTAATGGTCCAACGCATGGTGATTCAATTAAATAAAATTTAAAAAAATGGAAGAGAAAGATGAAGAGATGGTTAGTCATCATGACAAGTTAAGTATTTATGCAGAAAAATATTTCAGGGGACAGTACAAACATGAGGTTATGTTAGGAAAAGGAATTCCAGAAATGGAAAGCAAGACAAAAGAGCTACATATGAGGGGAATTAAATACATGCTGAAATGTAAATCATTCAATTTTACTAGAATTCAGTGTATATGAGTATGAATGAGAGAAAGCGTAAAGGCAAATGAATCCCACTGATCCTGTGAAGGTTTGTAAATACAGGACTAGGAAATCATGAAGTCTCTCTTTATCAATAATGGCGGAGACAACACTTTTCTATCTTCTATAGCCTCTGAAATAATCTGTCAACAGCATGTCATTTGAGAAAATACCTGAGAGGTAATTTGGTGGTGTCCACATTGCTCTACTTAATTAAACCTAAATATTTATTAATTCACCAACTTCTGTCGAAATAAAACCTGTGGTGATTTCCTTTTGCCATTCTTGTTAATTTTTTATATTAACTAGTAAGAATTTGATATATTTTCAATGAGTTTCCCATATAAAGATATGACATGCACCTTCTTTTCTTTAAAGTTTTTAATTTATTTCAAAATAATTTTCAAATTCTTTTCATTTTGAAGAAATAAATGCATTTTAATTGATTTGTTTTTCTATGTCTAGCAAATTATTGTTAATAAAACATATTAAAACATATTAAACATAATAGACAATACATATCTATAGGAGTACATATTGATTATATTAGACAAATTACTCCACCAACTAAGAATGACCAGGCAGAGCCTGGCACACTACCGTGGTCATATTTTATATGCCAAAAACCAGTAAAAATTCTAGACCTCATTCCCATGACCTGATGGAATGGTTTTAGGCTCTTTACATTCCTGGAGCTATCAGGTGCTTTGGGCTACACTAGCATGTGACAGGATGTATGAAGATGTTATTGGTGCCCACTCGAGCAAATCGACGATCAACAGGAAGATAAGTGATACAAGTGATCTATTATATATAAATCTGTTCAAGTGTTGTGGAGCCCAGGATACTACAGTGCAGGGAAATATCTGGGCCATTCAGATGTGCTCAAGGGACTCTAGGGCTACATTTGATGATTCTCTTTTCTGTAGGACCATATGGTCTCTGGGATCAAATGTAGATTGGTTACATTCAGGGCTTGTGTGTATCTTAATTTTTGTCTCAGTATCAGGACTATATGCTCATTAATTTTTAATTTGGATATTTTTCAATTATGTTGACAACAATGTATATTACACCATTTTTATACTCATCATGAGTTATGTTTACCATACCATATAATGCTATCCATATATTGCCATTTTTTCTTTGAATATATTATGCTATAGCCAAAATGAATTCTGTGAAGAGGGTAGCAATATAAACAAAGACTAAGACCCTGAAAAATGGCATAAATATTTTTGGATAATAAAAATTTATTTAGTCTTCACTCACAATTTCTTTGAGCTATTCCATCTTATGATTTAGAAGACTTGTAGAAACCATACATAAAATAATTAACAGTACTTTAGTGAACATTGAAACTTGGAAAATGTGAAACAATTTATTATTATAATTACTATTATTTTAGTTTGGGGACCACACCCAGCAGTACTAAGGGCTTATGCTGGCTCTGTGCTCATGAAACATTCTTGGCAGGATTGTGTGACAAAAGATGGAAAGTACCAAACCCCAGTTGACTGTGTGCAAGGTAAGCACTTACCCACTATACTATCACTTCTGCCTCCTATTATTACCATTATTCCATAATTATTAAGCTTTCTATTTAATTATATCATAGGAATATACATGAAATAAAATCACATAATTTTGGTTTAATCATAACTGGTAGACATATTGCTGTCAATTAAAATATATAGCTTCCACAATTTAAAACTGTTTAAATTTTAAGTTCTTCAATGTTTTAGCTGGAAGTACAGGCTGGCCAAAATTAAAGCAATCAAAAGATATATTGTCATAAAATTTTCATCAGGTTGGCTGGATCAGTCTTGCTTTGTTAGCTGTTTCTCTCCATAACATTTATAAAATTTAGCAAAGGTGACCATGGAAATACATGAGAATCAGTGAGTGAATATACTTACTTTGTAAAAAATTAAATGTGTATAAACTGACATATACTTATTTTGAAAATTTAGAGATTTTTTTTACAATCCACTAAAGATTTCCACTACAGTACCATAAGTAAATTTAGAATACTAGTGTTTACTGACTTCCTATACCTAGAAAAGTATTCTGTGCTAAGAATCACTCCCTTGTTTTTTTCTGTTATTTATTATATAGCATGATACAAATGATCTCAGTTAAATGGCAAAGCAGACACCTCAACCTGACTTTCATGAGAAATCAGTGACAAGTAACAGAATCCTTTAGAAATTAAAAAAGTTAATTTTTCTGCTCACACTATTTTCTCGCCTTCACCATTTATGCACATTCTAATTTAATCTCTACTACCACGGAAAGAAGGGAGAGAATGCCTTGTATGGAAATTGTATTTTGAGTGACTAAACTCAAGTTCCCTTCCTGTTTGTAAACTGTTCATTCTAGGTTATGAAATATTCAACACACCCAATTCTGATGTCTTCCTTTCTAGAGACCTCTATTTTACAAAACAGATTGTTTACAACTGTGCTCCCCTTCTGCCTAATGGGAACCCTGGGGAATGTTGTTGGCTTGGAGATTCAACCACATATTTTCAGAAAATAACAGTGTTGAAGCCAATGAAATCTGATAGTGCAAACATTATTCAGTGATCTCTGAACGGAGGAGGTTCATATTTCTCTTCCCTTTGGGACATGAAGGAAAAGGACACTCTGGGATGTGTGAACTGAAGCCACATATAAGCAAATGATTTCAAAACGTATTGGAGCATTTCATGTTCTTTGGAGTCAAATGGGAGTTCTAAACTGTCAAGCTTAGCAGTGGTGGAAATGGGTTTCTCTTCAGGGACCAAGATACACATTCATTTCCTTCCCATTTGGTTTGCTGAGGCAGCAGCCATAGCCTGGCAGGTGCTGCCTGAGGCTGCCAGGGGATGAGAGTAGAAATAAATCACATTGCTCGATTGGGCTCTAGGACCAATAGCAAGAATTAATGTTGCTCCATGAAGACCAAAGTGCTTCCCTATGAATATGGGAAAACCAATGCATCACATATAGTGCCAGCTCGAGTTCTGTAAAATAAAAACAAACCTAGTGAACAGAAGTATTAGAAGGGAGCAGGCACGAGGAAGAAAAACAGTTAATAAGTAAACAAACATTGGAGGTATTTCTTCTTAGTGTCTTTATTTTATCAGATGGCAATCACTTATATCATTTGTCTTCCCATTGATCATTGATTTGCTTGAGCAGGCACCAGTAATGTCTCCATTCTTTGGGAATGAGGTTCATTATTGTTACTGTTTCTGACACGTCGAATACACCATGGGTAGCTGTGTCATATATTGGATATCTATGTCCAGTGCATGGAGGCATGCTCCACATATTAGGATTATAGTAACTAAAACAGTTTTGGACTCCTAAAGCTTAAAGTATATTCTGAAATGAGTCAACATGATTTCCAGTTGTGTTTTATGGTGGATTAGAATGTGTTCTTGGGAGAATATTGATTGTGTCATGTTTTTTACAAATTCAAGGAAATTTATAAAACAAATAGGAGACTGAATACTAACTCAACTGATCACGAGGTCATCCAGTTTACTCAATAACCAGGTATAAATCAGGCAAAGAAGGTTTCATCTACCTACAGTCCACATCCATCCAGTCATTGACTATAAATTGAGGCAAGAGTGGAAAATATATGTAAAGAGAAGTAGGGTTAAGAGGATAATATAAAAGTTATTAGAATTCACGTGTATATGAAATTATTGAATATTAAAAGGAAATTTAGAGAGAAATGAGGACTCTTAGAATAGTGATAGTATCCAAATGCAAGATCCCATATTATATATGCCTGAAATTTTGGGAAAACTTAGAGGAGCTGTTTGCTCTAGCCAAAAGTTTGTCTGATCACTCTGATACCCAAATAACTTTTCTTATCAGCGAAATCAGGCATACTGTTACTTGCTTGCTTTTCTATAAACATAAGCACAAAATAATGAAAAAGACAATTAACATATTACAGAAACAAGGGGTCATTCAACTATATTTTATTTTCGAAGTCTTCCTAAAATAACCAATGGTGATTCCCACATTTACCAAAGCAATACCCTTTGTGGCCCTGTACTGCATGGCTTTCTCTTCCCCTATCTTAGCAAACATATACAACTAAGAATACTGAAAACTAGTATTGGGTCTTATCTCTCCATTATCCATATAACAGATCCTCACCAGCAATTTATCCTTCACCAAAAAAAAAGATAAAGATGAGGTGAATAAAGAGTCGCATAAGAAAGTGTAGTTTCATTTTGAATGCTGTATCACTGTCTTCCCGTTCATCATCGATTTGCTCGAGCGGACCCCAGTAACATCTCCATATGTCCTGTCTCATGCTAGTAGAGCCCAAGGCATCTACTTGCTCCAGGAACATAAAGAGCCTCAATCCATTCGGAATTAGGTCTATAATTGCTACTGGTATTTGGCATATATATGAGCGCCCGGCTCATCGAGTTCCACCCTGCAGCAGTCTTTCTTAAATCCGGCTCAGGTATGCCGGTCCAGAGACTCGCAGACAAGGGGCAGAGCTGCTACTGGCTCTCCCCTGTGACCAGCCGCTCAGGAGGTGCCCGGGAGGGATGGTGGGTTCTAAACCTGGTCCACCATCGCAGCAGAGCCTTGCAACAAGCCAGACAACCCCCCACTCCATGAGGGCCTCCATTTTCCACATCCAGATATCTCTCTCGTCAGACCTCCACCCAGCAGACCAGCCTATCAGCGGCCGCGCGGTTCATCAATAATTGCTGGACTTAGAGATGCCTACAAGAGTATGCTACCTGCACGGCAGAGCCTGGCAAGCTACCCGTGTTGTATTTGATATATATGTATTTGAATGCTATGACAGGATATTGTGAACTAGATGGTTGAGTAGTTTAGGTCATGGTTTGAATGATAAATATTATTTCTCATAATAAATGATGTAATGGGTCAGAGGTTACGGTACTGATGACTGTCTGGTGAAAATTTGTTACCTCATTCATAGCTGGTGTTAATCTCATCTTTCACTGTATCACTGTCTTCCCTTTCATCATCAATTTGCTCGAGCGGGCCCCAGTAACATCTCCATATGTCCTGTCTCATGCTAGTAGAGCCCAAGGGCATCTGCTTGCTCCAGAAACATAAAGAGCCTCAATCCATTCCGAATGAGGTCTATAATTGTTACTGGTATTTGGCTTATCAAATACAACACGGGTAGCTTGCCAGGCTCTGCCGTGCAGGTAGCATACTCTTGTAGTCATCTCTAAGTCCAGCATTTATTGATGAACCGCACAGCAGCACGAGCCGGGCTGTGATAGGCTGGTCTGCTGGGTGGAGTTCTGATGAGAGAGAAGTCCGAAGTGGAGAATGGAGGCCCTCATGGAGTGGGGGTCGTCTGGCTTGTTGCAAGGCTCTGCTGGGCTGGCGGGCCAGCGCTAGTACCTGCCATCCCTCCTGGGCGCCTCGTGAGCGGCTGGGCACAGGGAGAGCAAGTAGCAGCTCTGCCCCAAGTCTGTGAGTCTCTGGACCAGCATACCTGAGCCGGATTTAAAAAAGACTGCTGCAGGGTGGAACTTGATGAGCCGGGCTGTGATAGGCTGGTCTGCTGGGTGGAGTTCTGACTAGAGGAAAGTCAGATAATTTAAATCTCACAGCTGTGGAGTTTTGGTCTCACTATTTTAGTGTGTGATTCTGTAGTTTGGATATTTAGATCAATCATTTTTTAATACCACAGATCTCCCTGAATCCCCTTGGCCCTTACCCCTAATCTCATCTTTATTTATGCAAAAAAAGTAAGTGCTAGTAAATTTTCATTCTCTGAATATCCTTTATATTTTTTAGACAATTTTATCTGCAAGAGTGCTGATGTTGTTTTAGGACTGCAATATCACTGCACCACACCCACGCTACAATGTCAGTACCTCTCCACCAATGACTTGAGGTCACATCTCATCCTTAGTTCCCCTTGTTGACCTTTAGCCAGTCTTCTTTAAGAACACTCACTGTTACATTATTGTCTTCTTTTTCCTCAGAGTGCTTCTTTCTATTCCTCTTAAGATAAAATCATTCAACCTAGATGGCCAACAACAGAAAAGTACATGATAATGATGTGGTATAAGAAACAATGGGGAACGGCAGTGGAGGAAATGAGAAATAATGTAAATCGCTGCAATATGGATGGACCTGGAAGGTATTATGTTAAATAAACTAACCTAGAAGTAGAACATACTCGGGTGCCATTTCTAATATATGTTTTTAGAACAACTGGATGAGGGAAATGAAATGGCTTAAAGGGATAATGTAACTCAAAATTGACCCCAGAGTATAGGAAAGAATTCTAGAAATAGGGAAGCAGATGATAGATAAGAAATAATAGGGCTAAGGGCCAAGGTGATTCAGGGAGATCTGTGGTATTAAAAAATGATTGATCTAAGTATCCAAACTACAGAATCACACACTAAAATAATGAGACCAAAACTTTAACAACCAAGCCAAAACAAACAAGCAAAGCAAAACAAAACAAAATGGTGGGCCGGGTGTTGGGGGTAAGAGACGGAACCTGGGAACACAGGTGAAGGGAATTTAATGGCGGTGGTAGAACTTGTACTGGAACTTTTTATGTGTAAAATACAACTCTGAGTAACAGTAAATCTTGGTGCTTTAATATTTTTTTAAAGAATGAAATGATTTGGTATTGTTCTTTTTCTTTTGACACATCCAATCAGTATGATCCCCTGCAGTTTTATTTTTATAAGAACGTATTATATCTATTAGAGCTCCACTCATGGCTATTTCCAAAACTCCATCTTTCAATACATAACATTCACAGGATTTGAATCTATAATTTGGAGTGAGGATGAGGCAAATGAACTGCCCCCTACCCAGTTGACTTCCTTTTAATGAGATAACATGCACCATTTTTCCCATTAGCCCAAAATTTTTATTTTTCAAATTTTAGGTTTACTCAATAAACTCTAATATGGAAGTCTAAAGTTTCATCTCAAATATCATTAATAGAGGCTTGGGTGATAGCACAGCAGGTAAGGAGTTTTTCTTGAATGCAGCCAACCCAGGTTTGGTGCCCAGCATCCCATGTGGTCACTCACATGCTGCCAGGAATAATTCCTGAGTAAAGAGCCCAGAATAACCCCTGAGCATCGCCCGATGTGACCCCCAAAAAACAAAAAAAATCATTGATTACCAAGAGATAATACCAGGGTAAATTTATTGCCTTGTATATAGCTGACCCTAGTTTAATCCCTTCCACGTGTTTCACAAAATATTGCCATAACTGAAATATGAGCATGGAACAGAAATAAGTCCTCAGAAACACCAAAATATATATATATATAGAGAGAGATAGTTAGATAGATAGATAGATAGATAGATAGCAAAAAACAAATGAACAAACAAATGGATATCATTAAATAATGCTATCACTCAATATTATAAGCCAAAATTATTGCTTAAAATACAAACTTGTAAGTTTCTATGGAAATAAATATTGATAATTCTTGAAAAAACGAAAAGATATGGGCTAAAGCAAAAAATGCAGGGTAGGAAATGTAAAGAACAGTAAGTTTATTTGTTAAGGGCGCTGTGTGTTTGTGGGGTTGTTGGTAAATAAGAATGGGTAACAATGCTTTAAAAAGTGAAAAGTGTAAGTATGTTTAGGAGAAGAGAATGGATGAACTGAAGAAAGAATAAACATGCATATATATATATATATATATATATATATATATAGACAGACATAAGGCTTCCTTGAACTAAATTGTGTAAGTTTCTGTCTAAATTCAACTTTCTATTTGATGTGGAAACAATAAAGTCTTTAGGATGATGTAATATGGAATTACTTAGAAAGCTTTGGCATATGAAACAAGTTGGAAAGAATTAATGAATTAATTCTGGAAAAAATGGGGAGAAAGCAGAACCTAGGGCACCTGAGTTATCACTGCTAAAATCTTTTATCCTCCTTGATTTAAAATTAGCATAGATTATTCAAATTTTGTATAAAATAGCAACTCTAGCTTCAGAATCTTTGCAGGATATATCAGCAGGAAACTAACACAGTTGATGAAAATTGTTCAAGGCCAAGCATTTGTAAGTTACATAATTTATATCTATGTGTCTCTAATTCTTTTTATATAGCTGTAACAGAGTAGTTGTTAATCTGTTTTAAAAACTAATATTAAAAAAGATTGATTGTGGGGCTGGAGCAATAGTCCAGTGGGTAAGGTGTTTGCCTTGCATGCAGCCGACCTGGGTTTGATCCTTGGCATCCCAATGGTCCCCACACAGTGCCAGGGGTAATTCCTTAGTGCAGAGCCAGAAGTAACCCCTGAGCATGCTGGGTGTGACCCAAAAAGCAAAAAAAAAAATAAAAAGATTTATGAAAATGGGCAAATTGTGTTCCTATGCAAACAGATACTTGCCAGATTTTTTCAGGTAGGTATTGATAATGTGCAAAATTTAGAAGGAAATTTGTCTTTGTAAAGTATATAAAATGTAACTATAAATCTAGAAAACATGAGCAATTATAAAACCATGTAGCAAAGTTTTTTTATATGGAGGAAATTCAAATAAGACTTTAAGTAATGATAGATTTTATATTAAATGTGTTTTAATTTTCCACTTTGAAAAATAGGTTCCTTATACTTAATATAGGCAGGGCATGATAACAGGAAATGGCAGGTAATGAATGGAATGATGTTTCTAAACAGCAAAAAAGAGCCAAAATGATGTTTCTAAACAGCAAAAACAGCCAATACTTTATCATGCTCACAAGACACTATGAAAAGGCAAGAGAGGAAACTCCTTTGCTATTATTTATTTTGAATGGGAACTTTCAGTAGAACAGGGCTTATCCCTTGCTTTGAGCTCAGGGATCATTCTTGGTGGTACTCAGAGGTATATTTGTTACTAGGGTCAAACTGGTGTTCAGAGAGTAAAAATGACTTATCCCCTGTACTTCACTTCAGCCAGAAACATTCTAGTAGCCTCAAGTGGCAATGCCATGGTTCTGACTTTTTAGATACAAGAGCTAAGAGCGAATGCCTTTCTGATGTGCTATCACCTCATTAACGGAGTTCTAGGAACTAATGTATGTGATGAAACATTTTAACATTCTTATAGAAAGTATAAACTTTTTGACAGAAAAGTTCTTTTCTGTAGTTTAGTCATTAAACTAGAGGCTATGGCTTTGTCACCCAATCAATTTTGGATGCTGTTTTCATCACTAAGATTTTATTTTAAAATGCCTCATTACCGAATTATACAGTAGGATCACATCTGTATCCACATAGCAGCACACAGATCTCCAAAGTATGAGTTTTGCATGCTTAGACCTAAATGGGCTTACTAAGACCTGGAAAATTGCTGATCATTGTAATCTTCTCAACTAAAATTCATTATTCTTTGCTTCCTGCTTTCCAACATTCTTTCTATTGTTCTATGTTTCTGTAAAGGATCTGCAAATGGAAAAGGACATTTGTCGAGGAGGAGAGATAGAAGACATGAAGGTTAGGAAAAGTGGATGGGCAGGCAGGAAGGTGAGAGGTGTCCACAAAAAAATGTTTAACCGCTTTTTTGTTGAATACCACTTGGGTTTTATCAGGCCTTTACTCATGAGAATAAATGAGACTTCAAAGAACTCAAGTATGCGTATGTACTATTGGATTAAGATTTTTGCTCTTAGGGAGTTGTATACTGGTGAGTGGAATTGCAGAGTAGACCTGCAAGGTCATAGAAGCTTCACATTTAAATTATTTGGAAGCTTCCAAACCTTTTCCAATGCCTAAACCAAGCAACAAGCCCACAGAAGTGATCACATTTCTTATCTCTAGCCACTTGGTTTTCTTTTCCTAGTTTTTTTTTTGCTGTAGGCCATTCTTTCTTCTATTATGTGATATTTCATTGTCATTTTGATTTCAACTTCCCTGATGATCAATGATGATATATATGTATATATGCAAATATATATAATAAATATAATATAATAAATATAATAAATATAATATAAATAATATAATATAATATAATATAATATAATATAATATAATATAATATAATATAATATAAATAATATAATATAAATAATATAATATAATATAATATAATATAATATAATATAATATAATATAATATAATATAATATAATATAATATAATATAATATAATATAATATAATATAATATAATATAATATAATATATAATCAATATTTTAAAGCAATTAAAAAACCTTATTCATTTAATGTTAAAAAGAAAAGTAGTTTGGCAAAAGTACATCATAAATCCTTCATTAGCCAAGATATTATATTGTAATGACATATGATGTGTCAATAATGGAAAGTTTATAACATCAGAATTCTGCATCATCTTTCCAAATTTTCTGATTTCTAGTATATTTTAAATTATAACGTTACTTATAAGTAATGAAATCTTTAACTAAACTGATAATAATTAATAATCCAAAGTCTGTTTCTTTATAATGGAAAATAATGTAGACTAGGACACAGAGAACAAAGTAATTCCCCTTGTGCCAGAGCACATTTTTTCTTAAAAAATAATTTGCTAATAAGATACACATAACCAAGATATGCTTCTAATGCTGGTACCCATTGAAGTTTCAGAGCAATTTAGCCATAGTTTTATTGTATTTACTTAGATTTGATTCTACCTGGTAACTATATGTAGCTCCATGGTAGAGCACATGTAATACAAATATACCAAAGTTTAAATATTCCATAAACACTAAAAAAATCCAAATATGCTAAAATTCCTCGTGTTTTCCTCAAAATTTGCCATGTCTATTTCTCTCATAACTCATGCATTCATAATTTGGGAATTACCTTTGATAAATTAATTATAGTATACAAAGTATACCATCTTCCAACACAGGAATGATACAAAATGCAAAAATCATTGAATAAATATTAAGTTCAAAAGTATGAATGTGTGCCTCATGTGAGAATGCAAGATGAAAATAGAAACAATTTTTAAAACTTCCCATTCCACTTTAAGATCTTTCCCTATGTGCACTTTTATATCTGTTTCTTATCTCTACTCAGAAAAACTTTGCCAAGTAGCTATATTTAAGCAGAAACTGTCTTTATGAAATAAAATTTTTTAATTTGCTGTATTAAAGGCTAATGGACATGTTTTCCTATGAGTTTAGACACAATTCTGTTTTTATTGAGTATTGAGGTATATCTAATGAATGTGTATATCATTGACCATAATTATAGGCTAAATTTTTTGATACAAAGGCAAAAAAGAAAGATTTGATAGAAATTAATTGCGTTTTCCCTATTGAGCTCCTTGACCCATAGCAAGAGATGCATTTGCCTTTTAAAATGAGTCTAAATTTATGAATCACCCACTTGACACTTAATCATGTAAATTAATGATACTTGATAAATATGGCTTTTGCAATTGCAATGATGACTAAACTGTGTGTTTTGTTAACTGCAATTCATAGTTCACTGATTTTGGAATGAGAGGAATTCAACTTCATTTGTTTTGTGAGTATTGACAATGCCATTGCTGTGTCTTTGGCTTAAAAGTAACTCACTGCCTAGTCTAGGAATCATTTATTGAACATTTTGGATTCTACACATGTTCTCATATACTTTTTAGTCTAAGTTATGAGTGCCACAACTGATACAGCTCCTTCCTGCACCAAAATGACCATGAAACTTCCTAGAGGAGGAACCTGGCTCCATCCCTGGCCATCTCCATTACAGCTTGAGGAGTCAGTAAATACATGTGTAGCTGTGGGCGCCGCGGCCAGGCATGGAGAAAGATTGAGAGCCCCTCCGGTCTCCCTCCAACCTCCAATAATCCAGTGGTTGCTACTATGAGCTGTCTGCCTGTTGCAGTACACTGCTGCCCAGAGCCTCTGCATCTGGCCTAGTGTTGCCTTCTGCAGGCCACTTTGTAGATAGGAGGAGGACAGTTTGAATATGGCGGTTCACCTGACCATGTATTCTATACTGGCTGGTATAAATATTCTCTCATGCTGCCACAATCATTGTGGTACTAGCTAGATCTTAATAGTATATTTGCCTGGCCATATTGGATCTCTAAGTAATTAGACCAGAGAGAAATGCTATTTGCCTCCAAGAAAGCAAGCAAGAAAGCATGGCTCTTTGATAACTCAAAGCTAATATACAGAACAAAGATCAAGTAAAGATGAGACTTTTTGAAGGCTTGGAGAAACATTTGACTGGCTATAGAATATTCTTTGGTACAGATGGATGCCTTTGTACTCTGAGATACAGTTCATCTCAGAAGCCCCTCTCTACTGCAGGGGCACTTCCAAGGCATAACTTGGCCCGGCAACATTGACATCTCAAAGGGTCTAGGTATACCACAAACTCGTGGGATTCAGAGACTAGTAAGACAGAGAAGAGCACAGTGTGCTGGTAATTGTTGAGAATGATGGTACCATCCAAGAACTGAACATAGAATATAGCAAAAAGATACACATTATAACCTCTAGATATATGTATTGCAATGCACAATGTGTAAAAAGGGAAGCGAGATGGAGAAAGAGAGAGAGAGAGAGTGAAAGAGAAGAAAGAGAGAGAGAAAAGAGATCTAGAACCTGCCATGAAGATGGGATTGGGGAGAAGAGAGGGAAGTGGGGACATTGGTGTTGGGAAATGGGTATGGGTGAGGGATGGGTGCTGGAACGCTGTATAACTGAAACCCAAATATGAACATCTTGTAATTGTATATCCGACAACAGCATGGCACACAAGGCCGCAAGGTTCACCAATAAATGCTGGATTTAGAGGTGACTACAAGAGTATGCCACACACACTGCAGAGCCTGGCAAGCTACCCATGTTGTATTTGATATGCCAAATGCTAGTAACAATTATAGACCTCATTTCTATGAACTGATGGAATGGTTTGAGACTCTTTATGTTCCTGGAGCAAGCAGATGCCCTTGGGCTCTACTAGCATGAGACAGAACATATGGAGATGTTACTGGTGCCCGCTCGAGCAAATCCAAGATGATCGGGAAGACAGTGACAGTGATCACTTGATCACTTGAATCCCGTTATTCACCGATTTGCTCGAGCGGGCACCAGTAAAATTTCCATTGGACCCTATCACGTGCCAATGTAGCCCAATCTCATCTGGTTGATTCAGGAATATGAAGAGCCTCAAACTGCTCCTTCAGGGTCTTAACAAGGAAGTCTGACAGTCTTGTAGGTGGGCGGCCAGGTGATCTTTCGACATCCAGTGGGATCCAGTCGGTAATGGCTCTCGTCCAGTGGTTGTCTCCAAATCGCATTACATGTCCAGCCCATCTGATTTTCGACGCCTTGGCAAATGAGACAGCATCCCTGATTCTGGAATAGCGACGGAGGTCAGAACTCCGGATTCCTTCTCTCACTTGAGTGAGGCGTGATATTCCAAGCATAGCTCTTTCAATTCCTCTCTGGGAGACCCGAATAGCATTCTCATCCTGCTTTTGTAGGACCCAGGTCTCTGAGGCATATGTTATTGCAGGGTGAACAGTGGAGTCAAAGAGATGTGCCCGGAGCCGGAGGTTCTTTGTCCTTTAAGCTATTTCTTCAATGCCTTTGAAGGCATTCCATGCCGCTCTCTTCCTTCTGCGCAGCTCAGGTTTTAGGTTGTTCATCATGCTGACTTCTCTACCTAGGTACACATAACTGCTGCATTCAGAGATGTCTGTTCCATTGAGAGTGAATGGGGCCTAAGGAACTAGTTCATTTTTCATGAACATAGTTTTCTTCAGATTCAGCTGTAGACCTTTCTATCAACATTCTCAGTCAAAGTCAGCCAGTATTTGTGCCGCTTGGCTAATGTTTGGTGTTATTAGAACGATGAAATCAGCAAAACAGAGGTGGTGTAATTGTCGACCATCTATCTTCACTCCCATTCCTTCCCATTCTAATTGTTGCATGATGTTCTCGAGGGTGGCACTGATGAGTTTTGGTGAAATGGTATCACCCTGTCGAACCCCTCTTTTGACATCAATGATCACTTCTTTGTAGAATGGTGAGATCCTGGTGGTGAATCCGTAAATACAACTCACGAAAGATCTTGATGTATTGGGTTTGAATGCCCTGTTTGGCTAGGGGCTTCGATGACTGCTTCAGTCTCCACAGAATCAAAGGCTTTCTGTAAATCAATGAACGTGAGACAGAGTGGCATATTATACTCCCTACAAACCTCAATGAGCTTGGTTACTGTATGGAAATGGTCGATTGTGCTGAATCCTTTCCAGAAACCTGCTTGCTTGCATGGTTGTCCTTCATCTAGTGTTCTGCCAATCCTGTTCAGGATGACTCATGTAAACAGCTTGTAGATGACAGACAACAGGCAGATGGGGTGATAGTTGCCGATGTCGTGAATTTCTCCCTTCTTGAACAGTAGAACTGTCCTGCTGGTTTTCCATTGGGAGGGCACCTTGCATTCGGACAAGTAGCATGTGAAGAGCCGAGCTAGTGTATTGATGAGTACCGACGGCAGATTCTTCAGGTGTTTGGGTGTGACTTTGTCTGGGCCTGGTGCTGCTCCCTTCTTTACCGATGAGATGGCATCTGGGATTTCAGATGGGAGAATGTTGGGAATGACATATCCATCCTGTGGAATTTGGTATGTGGGCAGGTGGATGTGGCTATCAAAAGATTTGAGTAGAAGTTCTGGATAATCTTCTCCATTGTCTTTCTGGAAGATGTGATAGATCCATCAGGGCGTCAGAGGGCAGTCATCTTGGCCTTATACTTGGCGAAGGACAGGCGGGAGGTGCGAATGCTTTTCCCGGCTTCTGCTGCATCTTCCAGTATTTCTGCTCTTCTGTTTTGAGGTATTATTTTATTGCTTCTCTGCACCATTTAGCAAGCTTGGACGTTAGCATTTGTTCTCCTGAGACTCACGCCTTGCCACATTGGCAAAATGTGCTCAAGAGTTTCTGAAGACAAGCGTCCTTTTGTGTCTTTCTCTCTCTAGGCATTCTTCCCACAATCATGGAGGTGCTGAACCAGTCGGTTGCATTCTTCATCGATGTTGTCAATGATGGTATCTTCCCATGTTGCTGCAATGGTGCCAAAGAGTTCCCAGTTGGTGGTCGTTCTGGGAGTTCTCTTCTCTTCTTAAACTTTGCAGCCTTTTCTCCCCGTTGCAGGAAGTAGAATTTTGCACGAAGGAGACGGTGGTCTGATCCTGTTTGGAATTTGGGGACGACAGCAACATTGGTCAGACAAAACCATTGATTGAAGATGATCTGGTGAATTTTATTGTGGAACTGTCCTCCAGGAGATTCCCATGTCCAACGTTTCGCTTCAGCCTTCTGAAACTGTGAGTTCCCATGAATAGTCTTGGTGGACATGATGAACTTAGATAGTCTCTCACCCTGTTTGTTCCACTCTAGGCCATGTGTCCCGATGTGGAGTTCTTCAGCCGATCTTCTTGGTCCTATCTTGGCATTAAAATCACCGACTATGATCTTGTAGTAGGTGTGATCTTTTTTATAGAACTCCTCCAATTCTATGTAGAATTTCTCAATTTCATCTTATTTGTCTGTGGATGTTGATGCATAGACACTGAAGATGGAAATTGCTTTCAGTGGTCGACATCTCCTCAAGTGTAATCATCCTATTCGGTTTGTTAGGTATTCAAATGAATCAATGTTGGCGGCCATGTTCGTGTTGACAAGGACACCAATGACTCTGACCCCTCTTTTTGTCGCATGTTCCAAGGAACAATTATTCTCTGGTGTCAAATACAGCATGATGCGACGGACGCCTCCTGGAATCAGTCAGACCAATGATGTCGTAATTGATCCTTTGCGCTTGCACCATCAGATCCTCAATATATGCTTTGGATGTAAGCTTACATGCATTGAAAGTACAGACAGTCATTTTAGTCCTTCTTCGTTTTGGCAGCCTAGGATGGACAAGAAAATTTAACAGGCACTGCTTGTTTGCCTTTCTTACTGCTGCCGTATTAAGGCGCTTTTGGGGTCAGAAAAATAAACATTTTTGTTACTGGATTTGGCATATCCAACACGCTTCGGACAGCTTGCCAGGCTCTGCCATGCGGGCACTATATTCTCATTACTTTGTGGGGCTCTCTCAGAGGGGTGTGTAGAATATTTATGGTAATTTGGAGGTAAATTGCGCGGCTGCATAGCGGCCGCACACAATTGGGAAAGCTGGTTTCTGCTCTGCTGGGTGTACCTGTGTCTTAGGCTCAAGCATTCCTGGGCTTGAAATACTCTCCTCCGAAGGGCTGGTCTCTGCAGTGTGGGTCCTTGTAGGCTGGGTTTCTGACAAGCTGGGCTGGAGACTTGATTAATCTGTGGGCTGGAGTCTGGATTAATATGTTGGATGGAGATCTTACCAGCTGCAGAGTGTGGATTGTGAAAATCGCTGCCAGCAATGTGTGGGGATTTCTCTGGGCTCCTCTGAGGCTCCATCAGGATGGTGGACTCAGGTCAGAAGTTGCTCTCGTGGTCCATGGAATGCAGGGGCTTCAACGGGGAGAGAATTTTTCTGCTCTGCCGGTTGTACCTGTGATACAACTGTACAATAAAACATGTAAAAAAGGGTGGTTGCCTAGATGAGGTCCTGGGAGAAATTACCTGAGGGAATTTGACCCTGATGGCTTTCCGTTGGAAGGGAGGTCTGGGTTGCAAGTATAAAAAACTAGCCTGCTTCCTCTCTTGCTCTCTCCTTTTCCCCCTTTCTGCTGTCCTTTCACCACCCACCGTAAACCAGGACTCATGAGTATCTAAGTCTCTGAGTACACTGATGAGAGCCATGACTGATACAGTCCCTTTCAGCAGCCCATGGCTGCTTTGTGGCCATAAGCCATTATAACATAACAACCCATTTTAATGTCAGGTCTCTACCAAACCTTTCCATATATATATGTTGCAATGGTCAATGTGATTGCAGCTGGCTAGGGAGCTGGCATTGGGATTAGGGGTGGGTGAGAGGCTCCAGCCTTTGGTGGCAGTAGGGAGCCCACTGGTGGTGGAGCTGGTGTTGAAAAATGTATACTTGTGACAACTGTATTATGAAGAAATTTGTGAATCATAAATAAAGAAATTTGTAAATCATAATAAAGTTTAAAAATTATTAAGTACCATTAACTGCATTATTTTAGATACAGCTAGCAAAACATCATATATTATGAGGGGATATTTCAGCTACATATGAACTGTGACCACATGGATAATTCCAGTTTACTTTTGTACAGACCAAACTACACAATCATCCCTTGGATGACTATACAGTATCTGGTTTACTCTATCTATTATCATGTAAAAGAAACTACTATAATTTTGGACTCAAAGTCAGCTTTCATTTAGCGCTAACTCTAGTTATCTTCTGAAGGTCTAGTCATTTCCTCCTAGTCATCAACTAGCTTTGGTTGTAGAATGATAAACTTTCTTGTACAACCTTCGAAAGACTTTCTCACCTGTGACATCAACACATAAATTTATGATAAAAATTTTATCTGAATACTTTCTAATTAGAAATGAATACCCAAACTTAACCCTTATTAATTAATTGAGATAATATCTACATGTTACTTTTTACTTTCACAAATTATTTTTTCTTTCTTTTCCTTCTTGTATTTCTGAAAACATTTAGATTTTTGGGTTTATCCTATTAAACATTTAGTTGTTTGTTGGGGAGCTGGACATACCTATTAGTTATATTGGGGTAAGGATTCTGTTTGGTAACTGTTAGGCAGTCCCTGGGGTCCCCAACAGTATCAGGACTGAAGTTCTCTTCTACCTCCCAGGCCGCCAGGGAAGAAATGAATACTCACAAGTCCAGCACAGTTCCAAAAGGCTTTTAATAGTACAACAAGCTCTAGTACCGCAATCCAATATAATGGAAGACCTCTAGCTCTGGTCAGAACTTAGACTATACACGAGAACCCAAGTTTCCTACCAAAGAGGATCCTACCAGAGAAGAGACCAATCAAAGAGGAGTCATTACCTCAAGTCAGTCCCCTTATATACATAAAAGTAATCCTAACTTCAGGGAGGGTCCTGTCAACAAAGAACCCTAAACAGCTTCTAGAGAGTAGAAGAGTTTAGAAGTATGGTCCCGAGTTGCAGGACTCCTAAGGGCCGCTGCATCTGCTCTGGATTGCCTCCTGCAAATCACTTCGTAGGTAAGGGGGTAGTCTAAATGTGGCAGTTTATCTGACCATGTATGCTGTACTTGCTGGTATAAATATTCTCCCATGCTACCACAATCATCGTGGGACTAGCTAGATCTTACCAGCATATTAGCCTGGCCACGCAGGACCCCTGGGTAATTAGACCAGAGAGAAATGCTGTTTGCTTCCAAGCAAACAAGCATGGCTCCCTGATATACTCAAAGGCAACTAAAATACAAAACTACAATGAAGTAGAAGAGACTTGTGAAGGCTTGGAGAAATATTTAACTGGCATTAGTATTAGTCTTTGGTACAGAGACATGCCATCTCAGAAGCCCCCTTCTCTACCCTATAAAGGCATTTCCAGGCAGATCTTGGCTCAAAACATTAGCATACTAAAGGGCCTAGGTGAGGTGCAGGGAGGGATTACCTAAGGGCATTTGACCCTCCCTGCTTTCCATAACAGTGGGAGGAAGGTCTGAGTGGCAGGGGTATAAAACTAGCCTGTTTCCTTTCTCCCACACTTCTTTTGGGCTCTCTGTGAGCGCTCACCCTTCTTGGAAGTCTTGTCTTCTCCTTTTACAAAGCCTTTACACGTGGTGGCCGCCATCTTGGCCTACACGTGGCTGGGGTTCTAGCCTGGAATCCTAAGCACCGGGCTTTTCCTTTTGCTGATTTATATGCCTGAACCTGTGATAAGTAAAGCCTTTTAAAACTGCATCAGATTCCTGAATTTTCATCCATTCCTCGCCGGCTTCAGAGGTAGAAGGGAACTTCGCTTCCCAGCACTGTCGGGGATCCCGGCGAGCGCCCCGACAGTCCCACACCCTACTACAGGTATAAACAAAGTATTATGCCAAGGACTAATCCTTTCTTCCAAGATTATGAGATTATCTCTTATATAAAACACTGGAGAGAGAAAGGAGGCTGGTATAAAGTAATACATCTTAATTTAATGGGATTCAATTAATCTAGATGCTACCCACAAGGTCCTTCTAACTATCTGCGCCAGGGTGATTCTTAGTATCGTGTTCTCTGAATACTGAGTCACGTTTGCCTACTTAAGGGCTAACTAGTATGATCTTTCCTATAATCTTAAACAATAGTCTCAATGTAGCCAGGGTAGTAATCTACTGGTAAATTCTAACTGTCCCACGCTGGGTGCAGTGGGTATAAAGAGAAGCTGTGCCCAATCTAGATAACATAGAAGTCTTAATAGGTGTATAATAATAGGTCAGAAGTTACTCATTCAGAGTGAAGGTGACTTCTGTAACTGCCACACCCTCCATCAGTGTTTAATAGAAGAGAGATCTCATTATTATGAACCCTGGCTTAAGAACATGTAAATTGATTAAGTTGTAGGTGGATAAAATAGCAAAGCTGTCAAACTAGCTAGGCCTGTCATCCAACAGGTATCAAACACTTACTATTAAGTTCTCTTTCTTTGAATGCAGTTTACCTGTGCCATCTGTTTTGTCGAAAAGGCAGAATTCCTAAACAATTATGTCAGATCTCCTAAGACATATTTGATAGCCAGAGTAATAGTGGGCAAGGCACCTGCCTTACATATAACTAACCATGTTCACCAGATTCCCCACCAAGAATAATACAAAAAAATACAACCATAATAAATGAGAACTGTTACAGCATCATTTATGACCATTTTGCACTTCCTGGTTAAATGCATTCTCAAACTATAAAAACACCAGCACCAGAATGTGTATAAGCATCAAAAACCAAAGTTTATTGGGGTTAGTATTCTAAGATTAATTATAGTGACATGCAAAAGAAAATATAAAATTCACAATTTCATTTATAGTAAACCAAAATCACAACAAATACTTTATATATATTTGTAAATTTTTCAATTTACAAGTATAGGTAGCAATGAAGTAACACAACTTACTCCCTAATCAATGAGACAGTAAATGCTGTTGTTACTTAATTCTGAAATAATCGTTCCAACACACCAAGATTTCTTTATCTGAACTTTTACATTATGTCAGTTTGGAAAAACTGATAGGTCCACAATGATGAACTCCCGGGAATAGATTTCTAGACAAAAACAAAAGGATTTGGTGGATTCATCATTTTGTATAACTCTTATCAACACATGCACATATATTTTTACTTTGTTTTTCACTCTGAACCTTCATGTTGATGCCCATATCAGGCGTAAATTGAAGCCTTCAGCTACTATTAACTAATAATTTTTAGTTCAGTCTTTCGAGTTTAGGAGTGAGCTCCATTTAGGATACTTGATTAAAACTTTTTTTTGATCACTTGATCATTTGAATCCCGTTATTCATCGATTTGCTAGAGTGGGCATCAGTAACATTTCCATTGGGCCCTATCACGCGCCAATGTAGCATAATGGCATCTGGTTGATTCAAAAAATATGAAGAGCCTCAAACCGTTCCTTCAGGGTCTTTACAAGGAAGTCTGACCATCTTGTAGGTGGGCAACCACGTGATATTTTGACATCCCGTCGGATCCAGCCAGTAATGGCTCTAGTCCAGCAGTTGTCTCCAAATCGCATAACATGTCCAGCCCATCTGATTTTCGATGCCTTGGCAAATGAGACAGCATCCCTGATTCTGGAATAGCGATGGAGGTCAGAACTCTGAATTCATTTTCTCACTTGAGTGAGGCAAGTTATTCCAAGCACAGCTCTTTCGATTCCTCTTTGGGAGACCTGAGCAGCATTCTCATCCTGCTTTCGTAGGGCCCAGGTCTCTGAGGCATATGTTCATGCAGGGACAACAGTGGAATCAAAGAGATGTGCCCAGAGCCGGAGGTTCTTTGTCCTTTTAGCTATTTCTTCGATGCCTCTGAAGGCATTCCATGCTGCTCTCTTCCTCCTGCGCAGCTCAGGTTTTAAGGTCATTCATCATGTTAACTTTTCGACCTAGGTACACATAACTGTTGCATTCAGAGATGTTTGTTCCATTGAGAGTGAATGGGGCCTCTGGATCTAGTTCATGTTTCATAACCATGTTTTTCTTTAGATTCAGCTGTAGACCTATATTTCCACATTCTCGGTCAAAGTCAGCCTGCATATGTGCCTCTTGGCTAATGTTTGATGTTATTAGAACGATGTCATCAGCAAAGCGGAGGTGGTGTAGTTGCTGACCATCTATCTTTACTACCATTCCTTCCCATTCTAATTGTTGCATTATGTTCTCGAGGGTGGCACTGAAGAGTTTTGATGAAATGGTATCATCCTGTCGAACCCCTCTTGTGACATTAATGATCATTTCAACATGGGAAGATACCATCATTGATGACATCGATGAAGAATACAAACGACTGGTTCAGCACCTCCATGATTGTGCAAAGAATGCTGAGAGAGAGAAAGACACAAAAGGACGCTTGTCTTCAGAAACTCTTGAGCTCATTCACCAAAGTGGCAAGGCGCAAGCCTCAGGAGACCAAATGCTAAAGTCCAAGCTTGGTAAAAGGTGCAGAGAAGCGATAAAAGAAGACCTCAAAGACAGAAGGGCAGAAATACTGGAAGATGCAGCAGAAGCTGGGAAAAGCATTTGCACTGCCCGCCTGTCCTTCTCCAACTATAAGATGAAGATGACTGCCCTCCGATGCCCTGATGAATCTATCACATCTTCCAGAAAGGCAATGGAGAAGATTATCCAGGATTTCTACTCAAATCTCTTTGATAGCCACATCCACCTGCCCACATACCAAATTCCACAGGATGGTATGTCATTCCCAACGTTCTCCCTTCTGAAACCCGACATGCCATCTTGACAGTAAAGAAGGGAACAGCACCAGATACAGACAAAGTCAGACCCGAACACCTGAAGAATCTGCCATCAGTACTCATCAATACACTAGCTCGGCTCTTCACACGCTACCTGTCTGAATGCAAGGTGCCCTCCCAATGGAAAACCAGCAGGACAGTTCTACTGTTCAAGAAGGGAGAAATTCATGACATCAGCAACTATCGCCCCATCTGCCTGTTGTCTGTCACCTACAAGCTGTTTACACGAATCATCCTGAACAGGATTGGCAGAACACTAGATGAAGGACAACCATGCGAGCAAGCAGGCTTCTGGAAAGGATTCAGCACAATCGACCATATCCACACATTAACCAAGCTCATTGAGGTTTGTAGGGAGTACAAGATGCCTCTCTGTCTCACGTTCATTGATTTAAAGAAAGCCTTTGATTCTGTGGATACTGAAGCAGTCATCGAAGCCCTAGCCAAACAGGGCATTCAAACCCAATACATCAAGATCCTTCGTGAGCTGTATTACGGATTCACCACCAGGATCTCACCATTCTACAAAGACGTGAACATTAATGTGAAATGAGGGGGTTCGACAGGGTGATACCATTTCACCAAAACTCTTCAGCACCACCCTCGAGAACATCATGCGACAGTTCGAATGGGAAGGAATGGGAGTGAAGATAGATGGTCGGCAACTACACAACCTCTGCTTTGCTGATGACATTGTTCTAATAACACCAAACATTAGCCAAGCGGCACAAATGCTGGCTGACTTCAACCGAGAATGTGGAAAGTTATGTCTACAGCTGAATCTAAAAGAAAACAATGTTTATGAAAAATGAACTAGTTCCAGAGGCCCAATTCACTCTCAATGGAACAAACATCTCCAAATGCGGCATTTATGTGTACCTAGGTAGAGAAGTCTGTATGATGAATGACCTAAAACCTGAGCTGTGCAGGAGGAAGAGAGCGCATGGAATGCCTTCAAAGGCATCGAAGAAGTAGCTAAAAGGACACAGAACCTCCGGCGCTGGGCACATCTCTTTGACTCCACCACTCTCCCTGCATTAACATATGCCTCAGAGACCTGGGTCTTACGAAAGCAGGATGAGAATGCTATTTGGGTCTCCCAGAGAGGAATCGAAAGAGCTATGCTTGGAATAGCACGCCTCACTCAAGTGAGAGAAGGAATCCGGTGTTCTGACCTCAGTCACTATTCCAGAATCGCAGACACTGTCTCGTTTGCCAAGGCATCGAAAATCAGATGGGCTGGACACGTAATGCATTTTGGAGATGACCGCTGGACTAGAGCCATTACCGACTGGATCCCACGGGATTTGAAGCGATAAGTGGCTGCCCACCTACAAGATGGTCAGACTTGCTTGTCAAGACCCTGAAGGAACAGTTTGAGGCTCTTCATATTCCTGAATCAACCAGATGCCATTGGGCTACATTGGCACATGGTTGCGTCCAATGGAAATGTTACTGGCACCTGCTTGAGCAAATCGATGACTAAAGGGATTCAAGTGACCAAGTGATCAAGTGATCACTTCTTTGTTGAATGATTAGATCCTGGTGGTGAATCCACAAAACAGCTCACGAAGGACCTTGATGTATTGGGTTTGAACACCCTGTTTGGCTAGGGCTTCGATGACTGCTTCAGTCTCGAGAATCAAAGGCTTTCTTTAAATCAATGAACGTGAGACAGAGCGGCATCTTGTACTCCCTACAAACCTCGATGAGCTTGGTTAATGTTTGGATATGTTCGATTGTGCTGAATCCTTTCCGGAAGCCTGCTTGCTCTCATGGTTGTCCTTCATCTAGTGTTCTGCTAATCCTGTTCAGGATGACTCGTGTAAACAGCTTGTAGATGATGAACAACAGACAGATAGGGTAATAGTTGCCAATGTCGTGAATGTCTCCCTTCTTGATCAGTAGAACTGTACTGCTGGTTTTCCATTGGGAGTGCACCTTTCATTCGACAGGTAGCATGTGAAGAGCTGAGCTAGTGTATTGATGAGTACCGATGGCAGATTCTTCAGGTGTTCGGGTCTGAATTTGTCTGGGCCTGGTGCTGTTCCCTTCTTTACCAACGAGATGGCAAGTCTTTTTCAATTACTGATTACTAAAATATTTATTTAGTAAACAGTAATTGAAAATGTAGTGAAATGCTACCTCTTATATGTGCTATCTTTTCCTGAAATGATTTTCATAAAGAAAAGTTTTATGGGGTCTGAAGTAATAGTACATTGAGTAGAGGCTTTGCTTTGCAAGAGGCTAATCCTGGTCTGATCCCAATATTGTATCCCATATTGTTCTCTGACCATAGCCGTAGCACCGAGCTAGGAATAACCACTGAGCATCACTAGGCATTATATAAGAAAAAGACCAAAAAAAAAAGAAAAGCTTTATCAAGTGATTGGAGTAGTAGACGATTCAGTCCTTGAGCAACTAGACAGATGCTTATCTATCATATATAGGTCTTTGACATGCTAATATTATAAAGTTATAAAAAAATTAACCCTATGGAAAGAGTTATACCGAAATATTTCACTAAATAAGAAATACAAATTCATGTTTAGAAATATAATATAGATTGCCAAGTCATTTCATCCTCTGTTTCATATTTATTTCTCAGGCTTCTTCAATTATAATAAATATCAAGTGGCATTATGATATTGACATATGTCTACCTCGCAACTATAGCATAAATGCTAATTCTTAATCTATTGTCATTATTGATTTGATTAGTATACTCAATTAATTTTCAATTGATAATCAATATCCATCCTACAAATCACACACAAAATTCCAACCAAGCACATACTTGCACACAAACATAGTATGAAGACTGCTATTAGAAACATAATAAATGGGGCCAGAGAAACAGTCCAGCGGTAGGGCAATCGCCTTGAATGTGGCCAACCAAGTTTGATCCCTTGCATCCTATATGGACCCCTGAGCACCACCAGGAGTAATTTCTGAGTGTAGAGCTAGGAACTAACCCTGAGAATTTCCAGGTGTGACCCCAAAAGCAAAAAAAAAAAATATATATATATATATATATATATATATACATATATAACACTTGTCACTTGTATTGCTTGACTTCCTGTTATACATTGATTTTCTCAAGTGGGCACCAGTAAAATCTTCATATGTCCTATCTTGTCACGTGCTAGCATAGCCTGTGGGTATCTGCTTACTCCAGGAATAAGGTCATGGAATATTCTTTGAGCAACCATCCTAAATTATTTCCTGTTGTCTGGAAATAAACCAACAACCAAAAGAGATCTAAGAATAGTGATCTACGATCAGGTTGGGTATGCCAAAGTGGAATACTGCTATAGATTCCTGGAAGGAATATATTTTATGATCATAAGTATAGAATTAAACTTCTTCCACCCCATTTTTAATTAGACACTATGGTTTTCATTACAGTTAATGGTAGTTTTATGCATTGTTCAATCACACACTCAGTCAGAGTGCCTGCATCTCCCAACAACATCCCAATGAATCCACTAGTCTACTCCTTCAGCAGTCAAAGTAAATTCAACTGTATAAACCAGTGCTCCAGTTCTGAAGGCTCAACCATTTATAATTCCTTTCCTCTTTTGGTATTTATATCCCACATTGAAAGAGAACTCTTTATCTATCTTCTGAATTGCTCTTTTTAAAGTTTTAACAGGCCTTTTTGTGATGTCTTTCACATATGATTAAAGCTAACTCTGAAATTTAACATTCCTTAATGTAGAAGCATCGAGTTCCACACTGCAGCAGTCTTTCTTAAATCCGGCTCAGGTATGCTGGTCCAGAGACTTCGCAGACATGGGGCAGAGCTGCTACTGGCTCTCCCTGTGACCAGCCGCTCACGAGACACCCGGGAGGGATGGCGGGTTCTAGCCCTGGCCCACCATCCCAGCAGAGCCTCGCAACAAGCCAGGCGACCCCCCCCTCCATGAGGGCCTCCATTTTCCACATCCGGACTTCTCTCGTCGTCAGACTTCCACCCAGCAGACCAGCCTATCAGCGCCCGGCTCATCGAGTTCCACCCTGCAGCAGTCTTTCTTAAATCCAGCTCAGGTATGCCGGTCCACAGACTCGAAGACATGGGGCAGAGCTGCTACTGGCTCTCCCTGTGACCAGCCGCTCATGAGGCACCCAGGAGGGATGGCGGGTTCTAGCCCTGGCCCACCATCCCAGCAGATTCATCCCAGCGGTTCATCAATAAATGCTGGACTTAGAGATGCCTACAAGAGTATGCTACCTGCGGCAGAGCCTGGCAAGCTACCCTTGTTGTATTTGATATATATGCCAAATACCAGTAACAATTATAGACCTCATTCGGAATAGATTGAGGCTCTTTATGTTCCTGGAGCAAGCAGATGCCTTGGGCTCTACTAGCATGAGACAGGACATATGGAGATGTTACTGGGGCCCGCTCGAGCAACTCGATGATGAACGGGAAGACAGTTATACAGTGAATGTAGAATCTAGTGTAGTAATCTACTTGAGATACCAGAAGATCAATAAATATATATGTACATCATCAAACTAGGAGACTAAAACTGTTCTTTAAAATGATTACAGTGCCATATTAATCTCTCTTTAGGATTTCATTTGGCTTCAAGGCTTTCTGAAGCACTTATGATCTCAAAGTACATTTTCAAGGAAGTCTTATGTGTACATTCATCTTGGGAAAACATCCCAACAAGTAATTATACTAAATGGTTTCTTACCCTTTCTATCATAAAAGTCAACCCACCTACTCCCACCTCTAAAGGAATGAATCATACATCGTAGTTTTTGGGGTCTGAATTGCTTTATATTTTCATTGTATAATGAGTGTGACTACATGATAAACAGGCAAATATAACTTTAAAGAGAAAGGAAATTTTCCAAGGTTTTTGCCATCTTAAAGAAGCAAACATATTTTTAAACATGTTTCAACAATTCCTTAAAAATGACAGATCTTTTTTTGTGGACTCAGAGACAGCATAAAATTAACTTAAAATAAGTGCATTATTACTTTAGGACTAGTTAATTACAGCAAAGAATTATATAAATACCCAATGATCCTAGATCGCTATTCTTTCAGTTGTTGGTTTATTTCCAGACAACAGGTAATAACATTGCGTGGTTGCTCAAAGAATATGCCATGACCCTGTTCTTGGAGCGAGCAGATGTCCCTGGGTTATGCTAGCACGTGACAGAACAGGACATTTACTTAAAAGAATATGTAAATACTTTTTTATCACACCCAAATAGAGAATTAACTCCAAGCAAAAATGTTCCTAGGTAGTTGGGGTAAATAAAAACCTGGGAAATTGTGTCCTCTTTGATCAACTACTGCTTTAGTGGAAGATATCTTACCAAGCTCTCATAGTTGTTAAAAATTCATGGAATATCGAGTGGGTTTATATCTATGAAAAGACCAGCTGCATATCCTCATTCAATGACCATTCTCTTACAGAGAGTGAATCAAAGTATTTTTGTGAACCCATCAAAGACTTGAAAATTCTCTTTAAGAAAACCCAATACAAATAGCTCAGTTCTATATCTGTTTATTTAGAACATGTCTTTACAAATGGTCAGTAAATGTTGAATAAAAATTGGATGGGGAGGGCTGGAGCGATAGCATAGCAGGTAGGGCATTTGCCTTGCATGCAACCTACCCGGTTTGATCCTCAGCATCCCATATGGTCTACCACACACTGCCAGGAGTAATTCCTGAGTGAATAGCCAGGAGTAACCCCTGAGCATACCTGGGTGTGACCCCAAAAAGCAAAAAAAAATAATTGGATGGGAGAGGTAAGGGATAAGGCTACTACCTGGTTGTGCTCAGGGCTTACTTCTGGCTCTGCACTAAGGATCACTCCTGGAAGTGCTCAGGGGTTTACCACTGCAAAGACAAGAACAATATACCTAGACTATCTCTCTGCCCAAATATTTCTTTTGTAACAGAGTTACCAATATGCAAAGACCAAAATTCATACTACAGACAATACATGCTATAGACACCTTTGCCTCATTGAATTGTTTGTCATTCCCAGATCAGAGAGAAGTCTTTTACTATTCCAGTTCTAATTATGTTCTCTTTTCCAGACTTTATCACACATTGCCTAGACACAATCAATGCTATTTCAGTATGAAATCTCACAGCCTTTGAAAAGGGTCTACAACTTTGCTAGTATAAAGTTACAAAAGATGGTACTTCTGTACTCTTAAAGATAGTACCCATGTGCTCTTCAAAGATTTAAGGGGTGAACTCTCTGTGGTGAAAATGTTGTAAGCAGCTATTTAAGGTGTACTAGAGGTAAGCATTTTTAAGCCAATGTAACTTAAAAAAGAAATTTCCTACCCTGAAATAGCCCAAAGCCATGAGCAACATATCTCTTTGAGACACAAATTCTGAATGTTTTGGAAATGTTGAAACAGACACTAAGTCAAGAATGATAGGAGCCCCTCAGGAGAGGAGGAGCAAATGGAGACTGTAAAAGGTCTCATAAGAATATGAAAATTCTCCAGAGTTCATGACTTTATTTTTTTAATTTTATTAAAACACCATGATTTAAAAAGTTACTCATATTTGTGTTCTAGACATAGTGTTTCAGCACCAATCCTATGTGTCAACTTTACTCCAAATTCCTTTTATGCATGCAGAGAGGTCCCAATCAAGATTGCTGGGACGTTCTATATAATCTTAACCCAAAAAGCCTTAAGCCATTATCTGCTTTTGCTCTTGGGAAAGTCATGTTCCCTCTTTTAATATATCTCTCAGATCTCTCTCTCTCTCTCTCTCTCTCTCTCTCTCTCTCTCTCTATGGGTCCCTGACTCTCACCTTCCTTTGCATTCCTCTAATATTTTTTCCAATATATTTTTCTTCCTTAAAAGTAAAGACTTGTAATTTTACCGGTGCTATAATTTTATCTCCATTTCTATTGTTTTTAAAAATAGATCTAAAAGTAATTCAAAAGTTTATTTTGGCTAGATAGAAAGACCAGGGTTAAGGTACTCACTTAACA
Organism: Cryptotis parvus; assembly: GCA_021461705.1. Taxonomy (NCBI): domain Eukaryota; kingdom Metazoa; phylum Chordata; class Mammalia; order Eulipotyphla; family Soricidae; genus Cryptotis; species Cryptotis parvus. The sequence continues at coordinate 140,544 of JAJIBD010024647.1, read as the reverse complement.
CATGGCTAACACCACTTAATTAAGTCTCTGGCACCACACAGAGAACTCTGATGATCATCCAGTATGTTCCCTGGTTCAAAACCAGAAATAAGCTGTGAGCATTGACAGAATGTCCATAGCTATCACCTCCCACTAAAAGAAAGTTTAAGATAAAAAATAATTATTTATGATTCATGAAAGGAGTAACTGTTCATATTAATGCCCTCGGGTTATTCAATTAAAGTAGTGGAAAATACACATATATTAGACTGTAAACTTCTAAATTACTAACAAAGTTGATTATAGTTTCGCTAAAATACCCTGGAGGTACAAATGCACATTTTGCCATCTAAAAATTGTCAGTTTGAACTATGCAGCAATTTGTGAGTTTGTGGAGTGGTGCAAAAAAGGAAAATAAAATTAATTATCAGAGAGAAAAATGTCTTATGAAAAAACTCAAAGCAAAACACACTGGCTTTCCTTGTATGTGGTAAATATGGATTCTATCCCAGCCCACCATGAAATGCCCAAATCTGACCAGAAGTGTTCTGAGTTCAGAGCTAGGAATAATCTCTGAGTATTTCAGAATGTGGTCCATTAAAACAAACAAGCAAACTCCCAACCAGCTGTACTATAGATATTACCTCTAATCTCTTTGCTAAATGATGATCTAGCAAATTAGTCATATCACTTTTGATTTCCAATCCTACTGATATTAATATATTAATCCTTAGCTCACCTCTCATTGGTGAAGTTTGTCAGATTTTACAAATACTATTTTTAATTGTCATTTTGCATTTCAGGGTCATTACAAATGGTACTTTTTCTTGAAATTAGACCTCATTAACTTCTTATTCCAACTGCTATTTTATTGATGATCAACTATTTTCTAGCCTTTCAATGAAAATGTAGAATTGATAAATTTTAGCAATATAACTTATAAAATTTAAATAAATATTTCTAATTCTTTTCTGCTTTAAAAGTCTTTTGCATTTTGATATTTTATCTAATGACTAGTCATCACCATCAACATTTGTTACTACTATCATTATATTTACAACTATGAATTGTTAATAACTTTGTAGCACATTAAACTATAATAAATTAGAATTATAAAAATTATACTCTGTAGTTTATGTTTTTCATTTGTAATGTGCAGATAATAACTGTAAGATACTATCAAGTTGAATTGAAAAATTAAAAACAAATGGCTTATAAAATTGACACATATAAGTTAAATTTATATTTATTTTGTTCATTTTACCTAAGATATTGTCAATAATTCAAAATTTATTATTTGACATGGTCCACAAATAATTTGAAGACACTTGTTATGTTTCTATTTTATAACTAATAAAATATATGATCAGGAAAATACTTTGCTCACAATACAAATCAAATGTGAACTTCTTGAGTTTATACTGCAATTTATTCATATAACAAGCTCTAAAAACAATGAATTAACTTTCTCTCCAAATACTTGCGAGCGCTTTACATTGTATGTCTATTTTCTATTCTAGCAATTTAATAGGTAAAAAGAACTATATCTCTTAGATTATATTTTACATTTCTTGATGGTTTTTGATGCTGATCATTTGATTCTCATACTGACAAAAATGTATTGCTTCATTGAGGCTCTTTGATTACTTTTTAAATTGGTTTATTTGCAATTTTATTATCAAATGGAGAAGACTAAATCTGCCTTCTAGATAAAAATTCTCTATTCTTACAAACTGCCTCTCTGGGCAAAATTTTGAGATAAATTTATTAATAAGGATAGTTAGTTTTATCTATTAAACACTCTTTGATTAGAATATCCACCTTAAAAACAAGCTGGATTTAGGTTGATTGCATCTCACTATTTTACCCCAGATTGCATGAACATGGCTGCAATCCAGGCATGTGGATTGTCTGTAAGAAGGGGACCACTGACCTCTGAGTTGTACTCATCAAGACACATTTGTTGGGAGCTGCTGCGGCGCCCAGTGATATCAGGAAATAAGTTCCCTTCTACCTCTGAAACTGGTGGGGAATGGATGAAAACTCAGGAGTCCAGAGCAGTTTTAAAAGGCTTTACTCTCACAGGTTCTGGTACACAATCCAGTAACAGGAAAATCCCAGACCCTAAGGTCCTGGTTGGGCCCCAGTCACATGTAGGTTTATCCTAGGCCAAGTTGGCCATACCACATGCCAAGGCCCAACAGGGAAGAGAATGGAGAGAAGCAGAACAGAGGCAGAGGGCAAAGAGTAGCCAAAATGCCCAAAATGCCCTTTCTCCTAGCTTATTTTATAGATAAAAGCTTCCAGCCCAGCCCATCATAGGCTGGAATATCTAGAGAGAAAGCCAGTTAAGTGACTGTATTGAAATGTAGATCTTCAGGTGGGCCCTTTGGCTCAGAATTCACAATGCCAGTGCTGACTGCCTGAGATAAAATTTCCCTAGCAGAGTTGGTAGAGGCTGCATCTCTGAACCAGAAAGCAGTTTAGAATGTAATTTGTAGAAAATGACATTATTACTTCTTACCATGAATATAATAACCAGCTGATTCCAAACTCTAGAACCCACTAAGGTCCAAAATTTGTCAGAATAATTCACTTTGGCATTACCTTTAGAATCAGAGGCATGCCAGTGTGCCCAGAGCACACTGGCATGTCTCTTTAAACTAGAAGAACTGATTACATTATGGTTGATCCAATGTGGCCAAACTCTTGGAATATCTACATGTATGTCCTTTGTGGGGAACTGTGGGAGTAGAAAGATTATTGAACTGGGACAAGCAAGATTCATAATATTCATAATAAGATTATTTATGCCGTATAAACTTATGAAATCAATCCAATTCTGCCCAAGCTCCCATTGCATCTTCTCCAGAGATTCCCTAAAGGCAGGGGTAACTCTAAACCAAGTGTAGCAAAGCCTGAGGCTCAGTAGGGCATGTCATCCAACTCACATTCAACAAGACATTAAATCTAGCTTCAACTCAATGTATGTGAATGAATAATAGTGATTACTGCTCCTCCTAGTACCGTTCAAATTAGAAGTGACAGAAAATAGAATTCAATCTTCCTCATGCCAATCTAGATTAGAATACTAACACTGAGTTTAATATAGGGTCCTTTGCTTTTTTAGAAACAAATGACCTAATTATGATTCTGACCAATATTGCAGATTGTATTTTGGGAAAATTTCTATCAATTCTTAGAGATTTGAAAACTGTCTTAGAGATAATGCAGACACTGTTAAAATATATATTTGCCTGTTATTAGAAAATGTCTTTACAATTTCGATTATGTCAACCAGGAACATGTCATGTTATAGAGATAAATGAATCTAAGGAATCCAAAGTAAGGTGAAAAAACTCTTCCTCAGTTTGGGCATCTATTTCCCAGAAAATAGTTTGTCTGAGGTATCTTGTTTAATTTTGTGTGATTTTGTCAAGCTCTCTTTCCCAAATTTTTAGTAGAATATTGAAGTGAATGTATGTCATTGTCATCTGAAACTCTAACATTGGCAGTTCACAGTGTGCCCTGGATCTGAAGTTTACACAACAGCAATTTAATCTGCTACTAACCTGTGCACCTTTAGTCAGTGCCTTTGTTTACAGTCCTATATTGATCATTTTTTGTTTTGCTTTCAAATGTATTATCTACCTCAGTTCACCATATTATAGTATGTGGTGATTGTCATTGGCAAAACCACCAGGAAAGACAATCATAAGAGTGAATGATCTGGAACTGATATATTATGAGTAATATTTAAGCAATTACAAACATCTTAGGATAGAGAATGTGGGTGGTGAACATTAGCACTGCCTTTAGACGCTATAGTGTAAAAAAGCTATTTTACTTAGTCATTATAAGATCATTTGATTTAGTCATTAGAGAAAAATAGCTCTACATTTAAAAATTAAGTGAAAACATTTATTTATATATATATATAGTAGAAATATTTATCCTTGAATAAAAAGTAAGTGAAACGTGTATCCTTTCTACTCTGCTTTTTGTTGTATTTTTTCTAAAGGCCTGTGTAGTCTAACATATCTTCTTCTAAAATCTTACATATATAATAATCAAAGGAACACCATTTAATTATTTTAGATAATTATTTTAATCATATTTAGATATGTGCTTGAGTGATATAAAAATTCTGCAAATCTGTTATTCTACTCACTCATCACACATTTACATCCTACTTAAATTAAATGAGAGCAGCAAGTCAATCCTCCATTTAATTTCACATTCAGCCCCCTCTTCTGTCTCCCAAGTTCTTTCCAACTAGCTGCCTTTCTGAGTAATAGTTTTACACTTAATGAGGCACTGATGAAGCATATTATTACCAATTTATTAAACTAGTCAATGTTAAAGAACTATATGCATGCATGAATTAATATCTTGCAGAGGAATGTCAATAGTAATAAATATAAAATTGTGAGCATTATTTATTTAAATAATCTTCATGGGTACAGGATAATGGAGACATTACTTATTAGTAGCCTATAAGAAGTATTAAGAAGATTTTCTGATGAAGAAATCATTGGGATTTCACTTTGAAGTGTGAGAAGGAAATAATTAATTTTAGATTATTCTTAATATATGAATATAGTGCTCAAAATTTGAATATTCCTTTCCTATGTTTCATCTATAATTAGCTAGCCAACTTGGATTATTATAAAAAAACTAAAATACCTTGCTTTAAAAAATACTATAAACAGATAATGCTTAGAAAATAGCGAAATCAATCCTTGTAAAACCATCTCATAATAAAAATTGCAGAATTAAGATTATCTCTGAAAGTGAAAACTGCAGTAGGGGGCAAGGGAAAGGTTAGTAATATCTGTTTCTGTGAAGTTACAGGGGCTGCCACCAAGCCCTAGCTGGATTTGGGTCTTTGCAGATTAAAGCCCTTTGCATGCCTTAAGGTCTGAGTCTTGTGCTAATGAGATCCCTCTTGAGCAAACACAAAAGTAGGGGGCAGTTACTGATAAAACAGTTTACTTTTATAACTCTTGGAATATTGTTATAATTTCTACCATGAATCCAGCACCTTCTAGTTTGGTTATCCTTCCTCTTACTCCCCATGGGTTCTCTTAATGGAAGTAGAATTTTCAGGAGGAAGCCACCCTGGCTAAGAGATGAGACAACTTTAGAACCAGCTTTGCAAAGATCAAAGAAGGGGTCATGCTAGTTTGCCCTCAGTCAGGCAAGTCCGTTCATTTCAGTAAGTAAACAGAGAACAGAGCACTAAAAAACTACACTGTAGCAGAGTAGAATGAGCAAGGACCTTGTGGGTATTGGAGATACCTTGCATGCAAGGAGTTTCATGATATGAAATTATGATGTGATTCCCCCTTAAATATATATCCTCTTGGAATATATCTATGGAATCAAACACAAAGCCCTAAGATTTCACTTAGCATAATCACCTCAAGTTTCATCCATATTTTTTCATAAGACATTACTATATCTTTTATAAAATCTATTATTAGTATTCCATTAATTTGAATATAAATGTCCTGCTTACTTACCCACCTTCTGTCAGTTGAAATATATATTGATTCCATATTTTAGCTGCTCTGAGTATGAGTATTGGTGCTTTGACCATAGGGATGCAACTATATTTTCTACATAACACTTCAATATAATTTTGTAAAATGCAGGGAATTATATTGTTAATGGTATGATATATCTATTTTTTCAAGTTTTATTTTAACTTTTAAGGAAAATCTATTTCACTTTCCATAAAGGCTAAACAATTTCTTTCCCACAAACCATGTGCCAGGATTCCTGCTTTCCACTTATTTGACAAGACATGTTGTTTCCAATGTATGTGAGGTGACATAATGCACAGACATGTAGTTTTCAAACACATATCACAGACCTACATAGGCATCAACTTTGAGTCTTTTAACTAGGACGTTCCATTTTACAGTCAGTGGATAAATAAAATGTAAGGTTATTAACCATTTAAAAATAAAGTCTGTTTGAAATCTAAATAAAATAAGCAACCCTCAGCCTCTCTGAAAAGTCCTAATATTATCTAATTATTAGCTTTACCAGTAAAAGGCTGACTAGAATTGTAATATTTGTTTCTTGATGGCTATGACATTTGAAAATTCAATAGACAGTGAAATTTTAAGAGAACAGACTACTAATTTGATTTTTCTATGTTTCACCGAGTCTTCCAAGCTAATCTCATGGCACCCAGGGGACTTACTCTGGAATATTCAACGCAGTACTGCTCAGAGCAATATGCAATGCCAGGAGCCCAACCTAGTTTTCCTCCTGCCAGGGAAAGTGCCCAAGCTCCCTGAACAATCTCCCAGGCACTGATTTTGTGTTTTCTTTTGTGGATTAGTATAAACGCAAAGAAAACTGACCTGTCTACAAAAAAGAATTGTTACCCCTTCTGAAATAATGTTCATTCAAAGATATCCTGTCATTTAGATAGAAAAGACTAAATTAAACCTATTCAATGGTAGAATACTCAAGAGACAGGGATATAATCAAATATTAAGTAATTTATTTTTAAGGCAATGTTGTTTCTTTTTAGGCATTAAGACACAGATATTTCCTCTACTTCATCTTGTTTAAATATCAGTGACAATGTGTGTTTCAAAATATTTTACTTAACCTAACTTGTTTATTTTCTTTAAGTGAGATTTACTTGATTATAAATAAACGTATAGAGTTTCTATGCTTTGGAGACTTAAATTTCCACAATAGATGAATTTCCTTTAGTTTTCTGGTTAAAAAAACTATTTTATTTGAAGAGAAGTTAGTAAGAGTTTTTCCGACTACTTCTATATGAATATATAATTTTACTTGAAATTTTTTGTTCATAAAGTAGAATATCCCTGGTATTATTAGATTAAATTGTTCATGTTAACCATTTATACTCCAATTTGACTGGATCACCTAAAACTTTGGCTTTCTGCTGACATTGACACTGATGCAAAATGCCTCACTTTGAGAAAAAGTGTAATGAATATGGAGAAACTATTTTGCTTCAGATCTTAACAAATAAATCCACTACTTTATTCCAAAAATGTCTCATGGTTATGAGGAATGGTATTATTTATTATGACTTAAAATCAATTGGTTATAACATTTATTATGCAGTAAATGTATAGTCATATAGTTCTACTTATATTCTCCAAAGTGGATTGATCAATTGTAGCTCTAAAGTAAGAAATGCCTCAAACTAAATTGGATGAGTGATAAGTTACAAATTCAATGAACACCCATGCCTTGAAGAGGATAGAAACATAGCCAGTATTGATAAAACATGCAACTGCTAGTAAGTACTGATTGACAATATTGCATTCATCTCAGCATTTATTAGCTTTAAAACGACACACAGTGGCCGGAGTGATAGTACAGTGGGTAGGGAGTTTGCCTTGCATGAAATACCCTGCATCCCATATAGTCCCCTGAGCACCTCAACGAGTAATCCCTGATTGCAGATCCAGGAATAGCCCCTGAGTATTGCCGGGTGTGACCCAAAAAATCAAAAATTAAAAATAAATGAATAAAATAAAATGACACAAACTAAACTCCTACTTATACAGTTGGAACTAAGATTTGGGTAGGAAACTTGAGCAAAAGAAGCAATAGTAACAACATTGTGGGTGACTAAAAAATAAAACCATGGGTAGCATGTTCAACGTAAGCTAAGAAATAAGTACCTATGTTGACTGGGTAAGACCAAATAATGAAGTTAGGATGGGTAATACAGTTGCCTTACAAAACACTGACCATGTGCACATTCAAACTGAAAAAAAATAGAGTTTCACAGTAACACTTTTTCCATTTTGTTGAGGCACTGTGACTACAAATATGTTACCAATAGTTTCATGCATGCTCCTGTCCAACTTCACACTTACGGCTGGATATCACTTCTCCTCCTTGCCAAGGACTCTCCTATCCTTATCTCCCCATCACCCTAAGGAAGCTCAGTTTATTCTGCAAAAGCACCTTCCAGCTCTGATGTTTATGATCATTAATTGTTCCCTTTTTGTGTTCATATTCCACATATGAACAAATCTTTCCATATCTGTCCCTCTCTCCAGCTGACTTCATTGAACATGGCATTCTCTAGTTTCCTTATATCCCAGATATAGGTATACCACAAGTTTCCCCACCCAGGATTTCACAATTCTTAAAGCTGATATTACAAGATTTATGTATACTATAGGTTGTTGTTTTTTTTTAAATATCATCATCTGTTCATCAACATTTTGCTTATTTCCCTATTTTACTATTATTAAACTACTGCAGTGAATATAGGGGCACCATCATCTACTGCTCTTGGGAACCTTTACTGTTTAAGTCTCTTTAAAAAACGATATAGGCACTTCTCAAACTATCAAGGAAATGAACTTCCATACAGTCCAGAAATTCCAATTCTTTACATCTACCCAAAGGCTTAAAACACTAAATCAAGAATAATTTTGTGCCCGTATGTTCATGGTATAGCTATACAAATCTTTAAGATTTGGGAACAACTTAAGTACTCAAGAGCAGATGACTTAATAAAGATTTCTTATTTCAGTTCTTATACTGTAAACAAACATTGGCCCTCTTTAATTCATTTTAGTGCAGAAATTTTGGCAATTTTGTATATTTTGGTGTTTAAAGTGGTCACCTACACCTCCTGCAGAAGTACTTTAGTTCTCTTTCTCAGCTCAAGAACCTCTGGTGACTTTGTGAGAAAGTAAGGGAGAGTACATAAGAAGTAAGCTATACTCAGTCATGAGTTTATCTGCATTCACTCTAAAGAAATCAGTTCTATTGTAAGAATGTGTATCAACAATAGAAAATCACTGTATCACTGTCTTCCTGTAGATCATTGATTTGCTTGAGCGGACACCAGTAACATCTCAATATGTCCTGTCACATTTAGATAGCCCAAGGGGGCATCTGCCAGCTCCAGGAACATAAAGAGCCTCAAACCTCTCCATCAAGTCATGGGAATGAGGTTATAATTGTTACTGGTATTTGGCATGTCAAATATGACATGGGTAGCTTGCCAGGTTCTGCTGTGCTGGTGGGATTCTCCTGTAGTCACCTCAGTACTGGAGCATCTATTGATGAACCGTGCTGTGGCAGCTCTTCTGCTGGGTGGAGCTCTGAGGAAAGGGGAGTCCGATGTGGAAAATGGCGGCCCTCTTGGGGTGGGGGGTTTCTCTGGTTTCTTGTGAGGCTCTGTTTACCCCAGCAGAACAATAGAAATGCAACATTTAAAAGAAATGATGTAGCCATAAAAATTCTGTGATATGAAATGAGCAGAAAGCTACTCCATAGAAAAAATGTTTCAGCGTATATTCATTGTATGTGCTGTGTGTGTTTATAGTAACTCATCTGTCTTCCATCAATTTTACAACTTTCTCTTGCGTTTTCATTTTTACAGTTTATTCTTTGATTAATAAAAAGCTGTTTTCAGATTTTTCAACTAACTTATATACATGAACACTCTGTATCTTGAACAAATACATATGTGACCATATTTTCTTATAGTTGAGTGATTTATAACATTAAACTTTTAGTGCATCTGGATTTTATTTTTTCTTGTAAGGTGCATAGCATAGTTGTTGAAGAAACCAGCTCTGTAATTAAAGTGTTTCCTTTTGTTTTACATGCCAAATGCAAGTAGAACTAATACCCATGGGGCCTGTCACATATATTACTCCTTTTGAAGACATGTCTCTGTTAATTAAATAAATATACTGTGATTGGTAAAATATGACTTCCTGGCTTTTTTTTATTTTTCTGAAGACTTCAAAGTGGAACTTAATATCAACATTAAGACAATTAGGTAAAATATTTGTTTTAGTTAAATATTTGTGTGGAAAAGTTTTATTGTATATTTTTCTTGGGACATTTTATTTGTTGTTTTGTCTTAAGTCAATTTCTGAGGGCATATTTTGCATTTTAATGATGAACTGGGGCTTCAATAACCAACTGCAGGCTTTTTGCCAGGGTGGTCCTTAGAATGTGACATCATTGAGTTGTCCATAACATCAAAGGTCCAGGGCAACTGAGACAAAATTTGATATTTGCCATATTTTTTGGGGATCTAGATACAAAGAAAAGAAAGGATCCATCTGTTTAGTGCAGGAAAATTATCAAAATTCTGCATTTGTTATTTGAAATAAACAATCTAACCTTCTTAATCCTTCTCTCTTCCCTGCTGAGTCCTTTCTTTGGAACACCAGAAGCAGCATAGAAAAGGTACTTGAGAAAACTCTTTGAGATGTGTTTCCTAAAAATAAGGCAAAGGGACCCTGCAGTAGGCTTTTGAGTGTATGTGTCAATTTGCACTTGGCACTCATTATGGACAGTACTGATGCCAAGAAGCTGTCCTTATGAGAATAGTTTGAGAATCAATATACATGACTTGCAGATATGTGAGTTCTCCTGCAATGCAAATATTGGCAATATCTTTCTTGAAATCTTCTTTACATCAAAACACTCTTGATTAAGTATGTTTTAGACATGCCAATGTCCTGAAGGGTTTCTCTTTTAGTGTCCTGAATCCTCTGTTCTTTATGGGCAAAAAAGGAGAGAAAAGAAAATACTTTAGCTTGCATCTTGTTATTCTTTTGTTTTAAGGCCATACTTGGTTATGCTTGAAAACTACTCTCAGGAGTCCGTACAGTGCTAGATGAGGGCAGGGACTAGCATGCAATGAAATTGTACTATCACCGAGATTTCTTTCTCAGGATCTTTCTCTCTCATTCTCTGTTTTTCTCTTACTCTTTTAGCACTCTCATTTTGGGATCGCATCTGCTGACACTCAATAATCACTCCTGCAAATGCTGGGTGGCTGTACATAGTATTCAGCATTTGAGCCAAGCTTAGTCACATGTAGATTAAGCACCTCACTTATCATTCCAGTTTTTTTAATCTGGAATTTAGGAAATACCCAATAGGAAATGAAGAGTCTGCAAATACACTCAAAATCAATTTTAGCATTAGATCTTTATTCCTTAGGAAAATACATATCCCAAATCGTTAGAGTAGCTGTGCATGGGATTGATCCTAATAATCAATCTAGGACACCACATAGGATCCCCTGAGCCCACCAGGAGATATCACTGATCTCAGAACTGAGAGTAAGTCCACTGAGCACCACTTGGTGTGGCCTCCAAAATCTAAAACCAAACAAACAAAATGATTGTATTATAATCACATGTGAGCTAATTCTGATCAACATACCAACCAAAAAAGAAATCTTTCAAAAAATCAATTCAGGAGGGCAGTTGGAGAAAGTCCTAGCTCATATCTACTTAGTTTGATGATCTAGATGATATTGAATCATTTCTCAATTGCATCCCTTATCCACATGGACTCAAATGTATCAAGTCCATAGTTAGTTAATCTTGTCAATATGTGGTTATTGTAATAAACTACTTGTCATTACCTAATGAGAAAATAATAATCAATTTACAGTGACTATTACAATTCCAGATAAAGCACAATGTTTTGTAATAATTTTATAGTAAAAATATTTTCCTTCACTTGCATATTCATTGAGGTGACCCAAATAACTGGGTAATAACCTACCCAAAGTTCAGAAGAAATCTTTTTATATTGCTTCACAGAATTGCTTCTTCTTTAGGAACTGGAATCTCAAACTCAGTTGACTGTCAGTTGAGTCATGAGTATCATTTTCAGAAGTTCTTAAAAGTGAAACAGAGTCATTGAGAATACCAAATCTACTATGGACTATTTTGGAAAGTATATTTTGACTACTTTTAGGAGCCAGATTATATTGAAATAGGTAAGGCAATTCCATAAACCCATTTTGTATTTTCCCCAACCAATAACTTCCTATGACATAATAATGGTGCCTTGATATCAACTACCGTGGATGTATACTATGAAAACCAGAAAATGTAAAGCTAAATTATTGTTTGTTTGTTAGTTGGTTTGTGTTAAACTTTAACTGCTAAAAAAACAGGAGCTACACACTGCACAGACTCTATTTTTTTTTTCCTTTTTTGGGTCACACCTGGCGATTCTCAGGGGACACCCTGACTTTGTTCTCAGGAATTATGTATGACAGTTTTCAGAGAACCATACGGATAGCTTGGGATTGAATTCAGGTAGGCTGGATGCAAGACAAATGCTCTACCCGCTGTACTATTGCTCCAGTCCTGAGATTTTTTTCTGTAGCTGGTGATTTATCTCATTTTCACTCCCTCATTCTATTAGATTTGTAGTTTCTGAATGATACAGCATAAGGTAGAAGATTGAAATCTATAGTAAAGTACAGCTCTTTCTATACTCTTGATATTAAAGGTAAAATGACATGGGGGAGTAATGTACAAAAACATCACAGTATCACAGTATCACAGTCTTCCCGTTCATCATCGATTTGCTCAAGCGGGCACCAGTAACATCTCCATACGTCCTGTCTCATGCTAGTAGAGCTCATGGGCACCTGCTTGCTCCAGGAACATAAAGAGCCTCAAACCATTCCATCAGGTCATGGGAATGAGGTCTATAATTGTTATTGGTATTTGGCATATCAAATACGACAGCGGTAGCTTGCCAGGCTCTGCCGTGTGGGTGGCATGCTCTTGTAATCATCTATAAATCCAGCATTTATTGTGTGAAATGGTAATGGCAGATTAAAACTCACCATTGAATATACACAAAGAGACTTAAGTGATAAACTCTAAATATCTGCAGGGCTAGCCACAATGTGTAAAACAAGAGGGGAGAGAGATGCAGAGAGAGAGAGAGAGAGAGCAGAGAGAGAAAGAGAGGAAACAGGGCTACCTGCTGTTGAGGCAGCCTGGGGTGGGTGGGATGGGGTGGGGTACATTGGTGGTGGAAATGGGGCACTGGTGGAGGGATGGGTGCTGGAATACTGTATTACCAAGAACCAATTGTGAACACCTTTGTAATTGTATGTCTCATGGTGGTATAATAAAAAAAATTAAAAAAAAATCCAGCATTTATTGATGAACCACATGGCCGCAAGCAGCTGTGCAAGCTGGGCTGTGATAGGCTGGTCTCTGGGTGGAGTTCTGACGAGGGGGAAGTCCGATGTGGAAAATGGAGGACCTCATGGAGTGTAGGGTTGTCTGGCTTGTTGGCGAGGCTCTGCTGGGGTGGCGGGCCAGGGCTAGAACCTGCCATCCCTCCTGGGCGCCTCGTGAGCGGCTGTGCACAGGGAGAGCCAGTAGCAGCTCTGCCCCATGTCTGTGAGTCTGTGCTGAGGAATCACGTATATGGTGAGTCCAGGAGTTCTGGGCTGTAGTGCACTATGCCGATCGGGTGTCCTCACTAAGTTCGGCATCAATATGGTGACCCTCCGGAGCGGAGGACCACCAGGTTGCCTAAGGAGGGGTGAACCGGCCCAGGTACAAAACATAAATTTGCATAAATAAGCAATCTTATAAATAATTTTAAAGTGGTATTTACATATGTTCAATGTCCATACAAGTATAAGTTCTGATTATGATAAAGTAATGCTTTTTGTATCATAAGTATTCAATATAATCAACCTGCCTTTAAATGAAAATTCTGTCTTAACAAATGTGCAGATGCTGGTTCTGTGCCATCTGTGACAATGTCTTGACTATGATGAAGGAAGACCCAATGCTGTGACTGAATTATATACATTATCTTCACCATAGTTACCACATTTTTGACCCTGATAGCTACATTTAGTAATAAGAAAAAGAGCCTGCATGGCTCCTGGAATCTCTCTAGTGCGTTTTGATTGTTTTACTTGTATGTCTATACCATGGAGGTCATGCGTGCAATGCACCTTATTGTCCTTACTAACCTGTATGCCTCTTTCAAAAATACTTGATTTTAATTTGTCAATATTATTTATTCCAGAGTTCTAATATATGTCAAGTTTTATCCCTTTGCATAGAATTTTCTGAATGTTCTTACTTCAAATCACTTCTATCATTTTATTTTCTAATCTGATTTCTTAGAGAAGGGTAAAAAAGATTCTCCTCCATCAAGACAAAGGCTCAGTAATGAAGAGACAAAATATTTGATCATTATGATAAAAAGGGAAAAAGTGATTATAGATTGTAAGTGACAATACAATAGTACAAATGCAGTGAAGGGACTGTCAAATCCCCAGATTACAAAACACACAAAATGCTGTAGGCACATCTCCCCAAATCTAAATATTATGAAAGATAGTTTAATGATTTTTACTACACTATTTTACCCTTTTATCTGTTGTGTGAATAGAATTCATATTCTCTCTCCCTCTCTTTCTCCCACCCTCATTTATTATATTATCTTCTCTCCTTTGTTTGAAATGTTTTTGTTAAACTTGATATTGAAACAGATTGTGCATACCAAACACTTCCTGAGACAACCACTGTATTGTGTGCTTTCAGAATAATAATCAGTATTGAGTCACTCTGCTGTAATGAGCTAGAAAAAATCTGAATATCTCAAACATTGTACAGTCAAGAGGAACTGCACACAGCTCAAGCATCACCATTTCTACTCATTTAACAAAAAATAAAAATACCCACATGCATACACAATTAATTGCTATTAAAATGTATTAATGGAAGTACTGCTGCTTTGATAGAGCTGGACTATTTCATTGTTTTAGTAAAACACTATCTGGGTGTATTTTGGTTATTTTAAACTCCTTGATTTGAATAAAATCTATATTCTTCTTTTTTTTTTGCTTTTTTGGGTCACACCCAGCAATGCTCAGGGGTTTCTCCTGGCTCTGCACTCAGGAATTACTCCTGGCGGTGCCTGGGGGACCATATGGGATGCCTGGGAAAGAACCGGGACTGGCTTGAACCGGCGCGTGCAAGGCAAATGCCCTACCCACTGGGCTATTGCTCCGGCCCCCAAAATCTATATTCTTAAAAAAAATTCATTCACTGGAATTGTTCATGTTTTTTGGGGGGAAAGTAAATTAGCTTTCAAAGAGATTTACCCTTAGTATACATTTCATGTATTTTTCATTTAAAATAAAGTTTAAAACAAATTTCTATTTTATCCTATTTTAAAGTTTTTACTCATAGAGTACAGTAATAAATCTGTAGAGTTTAAATACATATAACTATAAAACACTTCTACAGACCCATTTTAAGTACTACTTTTTTTCTAATGTTTAATAAGTTATAACACATAGCATATCTTTAGATGATGTGTAACTTTCCAAAGAAAGGGATCAAAATGTTATTCAGCATAATATTCCCACTAATTCTAGATAGCTTGTTTTGTCAATATAAAGAATATTTTTAAGATATCTTACAATATCAGCATGGGAGTTTTTACCTGCTCCATTTCCGACCTGGGCCAGTTCACCACTCCTTTGGCAAACTGGTGGTCCTCCGCTTCCAGAGGGTCACCATATTGATGCCGAACTTAGTACGGACACTGATGGGCATAGCCCACTGTCACTGTCACTGTCACTGTCTTCCCGTTCACCGTCGATTTGCTCGAGCGGGCACCAGTAACATCTCCACATGACCTGTCTCATGCAAGTAGAGCCCAAGGGCACCTGCTTGCTCCAGGAACATAAATAGCCTCAAAACATTCCATCAGGTCATGGGAATGAGGTCTATAATTGTTACTGGTATCTGACATATCAAATACGACACGGGTAGCTTGCCAGGTTTCTGCATAGTGGGCATAGCCCACTATAGCCCAGAACTCCTGGACTCAATCCATCCTCCGGCAACCTCAGAACTCCACAGCTCATCAGAATTCCACTCAGCACATGAGCTGATTACAGTCCTGCTCTTCAGAGTCCAACACTACAGCCGTGTATTTCAAGCCCAGTATGCCTGACCCAGAGACTCAGAGACATGGGGGCAGAGCTGCTATTGCTCTCCCTGTGCCCAGCTGATAATGAGGTGCCCAGGGGGAAGGCAGATTCTAGCCCTGACCCACCATCCCAGCAGAGCCTTGCAAGAAGCCAGAGGACCATCACACCATGAGGGCTGCCATTTTCAACCTCTGGACTCCGCATCTTGTCAGAGCTCCACCCAGCAGAAAATATGATCTTTCCCTGTTGGTTCATCAACACATACATGAGATAAGAGGCTACTCAAGAGTATCCCACCCACATGGCAGGGCCGGGCAAGCTACCTGTGTTGTATTTGATATGCCAAAAACCAGTAACACTTATAGACCTCATTCCCATGATCTGAAGGATTGGTTTGAGGCTCTTCATGTTCCTGGAGTGAGCAGTTGCCCTTGGGCTAAACTAACACCGACAGGACTTATAGAGGTGTTACTGGTGCATGCTTGAGCAAATTGACGAGCAACAGGAAGACAAGTGATACAAGTGATCTAACGATAGAAACCTGTTTCATGATGATAGACATGTTTAGAAATTGTTGCCACAATTATGTTGTTGAAGCCTATTAGCAGTACAGTAGACCAAAGAATCGGTGATAGTGATGAAAGTGATACACAGTTAAAAAATTCCATTATAGTGTTCATTTTGTATTTCTGTATTTATAATGGAGAAAATGTATACTTTCATAAATTTTATTTAATCTATTTATTCATGTGAGTCCAAGATCTGGCTTTATGAAGAAAATGAAGAAAGTGCAATAGTTTAAATTTTAAATAAATTATTAGTTCATTACAATAAGTTCATTACCAAATTTTCAATAAAATTTTGTAATGAACTACAAAATTTTAATAAAGTTATCTTATCTCCTGAATTTTCCACACTGTTTCATACATTGGAGTTATGTACTAAATGAGATTTACAGGTCGCATCTAAGATATTTAATATAAATTATAGATATGAAATGTTTTATTTAGAGGTCAAAACTGCAGTGAAAGATCTTGAGTTAATGTACAGAAGCCAAGGTGCTTGCCTTGTACACAATCTGCCAGGTTTAATCTCTGGCACCACATATGGTCCCTGAGTACCAACAGGATAGATCCCTGCCCATAAATCCAAGAGTAAGCTCTGAACACTGCAGGGAGTGGCCCCCCAAAAAATAAAACAAACACCGTCCCCATAAAATAGAACTTTCAAACTCTAGTTTAAATGTGATCTTTAAAGTTGATAAATGCTACTTATGTTCCAAATGTTCCATGCCACCTTTCAAAGAACTATAATTTCCAAGAAGATACAGGTATTTCACCTTAAAACATTTAGAAATCAAAGAAACTAGTTAATCACATCAACCCATTTGCCAAATTATTCACTGAGTCTTCTTCATATATAAAGTTAGACAACATCTCACATAATTTGCTTTCCAAAAACAGCATTAGAATACACAGGTTTGTACCATGGTTTCTTATTCAAACAACATCCAGGAAATGTCAACAAGAGCATACTTGTTGTGACTATAAATTCATAAAAGACTATAAATTTCACCTGTAAAGCAGCCTATGTAGAGCAAATATTTCACTTAAGAAAGTCTGATTACTAGCATTTTGAAGTCTACTATGTTTACTCTAAGTTTACTGAAGGACTTGTCATTTATGTTATGGACAACAGCATAGCTGTCTTCAGGCTCCACTAACAGGAACATGGAATATATGTTGGCAGTATATTTCCTGGGCTAAATTTTCTGGATATTCTCCTGCGCATCAGAAAATAAGTCAAAGAAAAACTATTTTTATGACCCCTCAAGGACAGATTTCACACACACACACACACACACACACATATATATGTATATATAGTGTATATATATAGTGTATGTGTGTGTATATATATATATATATATATATATATAGAGAGAGAGAGAGAGAGTGTCGAGAGAAATACCTGTGGCCATCCTTTGATTTTTATGACATGAAGGGTTTTTATTTTAATATTTTATGATACCACCATGAGATATACAATTACAAAGATGTAAAGATGTTCATGTCTGGGTTTCGGTCATACAGTGTTCTAGCACCCAACCCTCTACCAGTACCCTAAAAATGATTTTTCAAGTAATTATAAAAACAATGTGCTAAATGGTCGGACCCTCCTAACCCTATAAACATGGTAGTGTAGGAAAAAAAGTGGTTGTAAACTGCCAAGCAATGCTTGCTATGAACCTGAAATCTTTTATTGATCCTCCCAATGGGAAACAGACACAGACAACTGGACTTTTATGACCTCTGTTCTTTCTCTGGATTTTATAAAAATGTGTTTTACAGGTGAATCAAAGCTTATAAAGTGGAAACGAAGGTATGAGGAGGAGCTGGTATGGAAATTTTCAGCAGTAATCACATAAATATTAGAAAAACAAATGAAAGATTTATGCCTTTTACTTACAAACCAATGAATGGTTGAAAAATCAATGTTATTGTCCAACTGTACCTGCTGATATATTAGATCAGGCTGCTGAGAAAAATGAAAGAGTGTGTTTTTCAAATTTACGTTTCTCAGTTTTTTTTTTTTTCACAGAATGGGGCACTAAACATGTGCTCCTGTCCAGCTGCCACGTGCCTGGGTTTTTAGAATGTTTCACCTCTGGACACATGGAAATACTGCTTTATGGCAACTTCTGGGCATAAATTTTCCCCTCCTGCTGGTTCTAGATATGCGCTTATGGACCATCTGCAACATATGCAACTGACCCTTGAAAATTGAGTGCTCAAGTACAGAAGTGAATTTTTTGGTTTTCCCAAATACTGACATGAAATGAAAGCAGAGGTAATAGAGTTATATGTATACAAATGTGATTCAACCTCAGGCCAGGTAGAGTAGGAGGGACCACGTAGAAACCCCCTCACTCCTCACAGAGAGAGCTCAAGCGCGCTGACCACATGCTTTGCAGACTGAAGCTGTTGGTTCTATTACCAGCATTGCATGGTACTTACAGTACAAAATGATTAAATCCCTCATGTACAGAAATGGAGTAACAGAACTTAATTCCTCCCTAAATAGAGGAAGAAAGAGAGTGAAAAAGAAAGAAAGAAAGAGAGAGAGAGAAAGAAAGAAATAAAGAAAGAAAGACAGAAAGACAGAAATGAAGAAAGACAGATGAAAGAAAGAAAGAAAGAAAGAAAGAAAGAAAGAAAGAAAGAAAGAAAGAAAGAAAGAAAGAAAGAAAGAAAGAAAGAAAGAAAGAAAGAAAGAAAGAAAGAAAGAAAGAAAGAAAGAAAGAAAAGAAAGAAAGAAAGAAAGAAAGAAAGAAAGAAAGAAAGAAGAAAGAAAGAAAGAAAGAAAGAAAGAAAGAAAGAAAGAAAGAAAGAAAGAAAGAAAGAAAGAAAGAAAGAAAGAAAGAAGGATGAAAGAAAGAAAGAAGACAGAAAGGCACAACGAGAGAAAGACAGAAAGAAAGACAGAAGGAAAGAAAGAAAGAAAGAAAGGAAGGAAGGAAGGAAGGAAGGAAGGAAGGAAGGAAGGAAGGAAGGAAGAAAGGAAGAAAGAAAGAAGGAAAGGAAGGAAGGAAGGAAGGAAGGAAGGAAGGAAGGAAGGAAGGAAGGAAGGAAGGAAGGAAGGAAGGAAGGAAGGAATAATTAAACAAAATGAAAGAAACGAATGAATGAATGGACATTCTCACTTTCCAAAGGGACATTTTCCAGAAACTAGTGGAGTAGTGCGTATGTATGTGGAAGAAAGCGGTGGAGTGAGGTGTGTCAAAGAGGCAAAGAACTTATAAAAAGTCTATAACAAATTAAGTCCTTGCCTATTCTCTTTCCAAGCCCATTGGAAAATTGGCAATATTCTATTCAAATCTAAATGTATAGATTTTTTAAATCATATCTCTTATAGTTTCCACTTTTATCCAACTCTACACTAAAAGAAAGTGGCTTTCAGTGTCTGTGAATCTGAAAGCTCTAGATAACTAAGCATACTTAGGTCACATTTATTCTGCTCTTTGTGCTAAACACATTTTAAGCTCTGTGTCCTGTTGCTTCAATCACAAACATCACTCTTGAAAAAACAGTGTTCCGGCTTGCCCATTAGCTACAGAATTAAGTAGCAATCTCTCAAGTAGACTTGCATCAGATTCTTTCCTTTCACAGTCCATATCTCAAGAATTTCCAGTGAGGGTTTGTCGATTATAGGAATGGAGAAGATATGATGAGAGGAGTCACTTGGCAACTTCATTATATATACCTCTCTCTCTCTCTCTCTCTCTCTCTCTCTTTCCTCCCTCTCTAAAGTA
Organism: Cryptotis parvus; assembly: GCA_021461705.1. Lineage (NCBI taxonomy): Eukaryota > Metazoa > Chordata > Mammalia > Eulipotyphla > Soricidae > Cryptotis > Cryptotis parvus. The sequence continues at coordinate 120,475 of JAJIBD010024647.1, read as the reverse complement.
ATTAGAACATGGCAAAAGAATATGCCTTAAAAATGTCCAGCATCATAGAGTAGGCAATGGAAAAAAGATGATCCTGAGAACAGTGTAAACACAAGGCATAGGTCAATGATTATTCTTCTTCAAAATGATATTTATTTTCTCTAGAAAACCCCAACATTATTTTAATTTCTACAACAGATTTAGTCAGGTCCACACAGATTATTCAAGATAATACTCTCTTTATAAATCAACAGATTAGAACATTTTACACATACAATCAACAGATTGTATGTGCAAAATCCTTTACAGAATTATCTAGATTAGTCTTTGAAACTAATTAGTGACCATAACTAGTCAAGAAAACATATCAAAGAGCCATTATAGCTTTTCAGTTCATGTTCTTTTCACTCACTTTCATTTCAGGACTAGCATTCGGAGAATACAATCTATCACCAAACCTTCAATTACACCAAAGTAATTAGCTCTGGTCATGTGTTTCTCTCATTTCATGTGCCCAATTAAAATTTTATTTTGGAAGCATGTGGTCATCAATTAATTTTCTGAGTGTATATGTGCACATGAGTGCTATTATGGAAACACTGAAGCTTTAGTCCCAAACACTTATTTTGATACAATTTTATTTATTTTCAATATTTTGTTTTTATGATAAAAAGCATAACTTCCTTGAATTCACAATTAAATAACAATGAACATATAATTTGAATGAAAATTAAATGTGTATGCATGTTAAGTATGAAGTTTTGGAATGGTTTATTAACCAAGATCAGAAGCTTCCAAACTAATTTGACCTATGGTACACTTAAAAAATACACTCATTGAACCTCCAAGCCTATATCATCATGTCCAGTTCCATATCTCTGAATGTTTGTTTGCTTCTCAATCTTTGAGGTAAGATTCATTTTCCAGATGACATCTCAAGGGAAACTGTGTAACCAAGTTAGACTCTCTTTCATTCTATTAGGTCTTAGCAGCCTTCTACCATATCAATATCCCAGTACCATACAACCATATGACAGCTCTACCCATCAAATCTCACGCTATTCAGAATTATACTCCTGTCACTGGGTGAAGAGGGTCAGGAGAAAAAAAAAAGCTTATTTTTTTTAGAGTCTCAGGAGGGCAAACTATGAAAACTCACCTGTAGGGGAGCTCCGCCCGGGTCCCCAACAGTGCCTGGAAGCGAGTTCCCTTCTACCTCGGAAGCCGGCGAGGAATGGATGAAAACTCAGGAATCCTATGCGGTATTAAAAGGGGTTTACTATTACAGGTTCCAATATACAATCCAAGAGCAGGGAAAACTTCTGGACTCTAGGTTCCCAGCTAGGCCCCAACCAGGTGTAGGCCAGGATGGCTGCCACCACGTGTGGAGGCCCAACAGAGAACAGAGAGGTGGAAGCCAAAATGGCAAAAGGGCTAAAAGAGAGCGAGCTTCTTTCTTGCAGCTTATTTTATAGCTCGAAATCTGCCCAAACTCCCAGCCCAGCCCATTCTAGGCTAGGCTATCTAGAGATGAAAATTCAAAGCCTCCCAGCAGAGCTGGGAGGAGCTGCAAGCCAAATGTAAACTTCTCCTGGCAGGGTCAAATGCCCTCAGGTGATTTCTTCCAGCACCTCACCCAATGCTAATGTTTTGAGCCAAGACCCTCCAGGAAATACTTCCACAGGATAGAGAAAGGGGCTCTTAGAGGAGTCCTGCAACACTCACCATTAGCACAGTGAGAACACTGCAAATCCAATGCAACATACCAAACAATTTCAAGACTGAGGAGTAGTGACCCAACATATTCAATAAGTGAAACAGTAACACGAAAGACACAATCAGTGCAAAGAAACAACAGTACAAATACTCCAGCCAAACACAAGAAAGTATAATTGTCAAAATGAAGATGAGGTTGGTGATATTAAAATAATAGGATAGAAGGTCTCATCAGTAGAATACCAGTAGCTAAGGAAAAGACCAAGGAGCTACAAGATTAGATGTGGAAGATAAAAAATGCATGAAAACAAATGTCTTTACACATGAAAGGTATGCAAGCCTAACCAGCTATTTCCTTAATCTGTAAATTACATTTTTAAGAAAGTAAAAGTGCGCAACACATTGTATATGCATTATATTTTACATGATGTTTTCTAATAAATTGCTTTTATTATCTTAAAAAATACTGTTACTCATCACTCTTCTGGAAATCTATCTTCTGTAAGTAGACAAACAGCAGATTTCTAGCTGAACCTGAGGCTATGACTGATTCCAAGGAATACCAGAGGAAAGTATGACTCACTTTGGGAAACACTTGATAGACTAATCTCTTATGTGATACTTCTGACAGATATATTCAAGTTTATTTTGGATGGGAACAGTATGCACACTCAGAAACACTCAAGTGCTACTCTGAGCATTGTATCTACTATCATCATTGTATTGTAGGGTTATTCCTGGCAGTATTGGGAATTCTATGCAGTAACCAGAATGAAATCCAGCTCTCTGTATGCAGAGCATAAACCAGCCCTTTTAGCTTGCTCCACAGCCTCTCATCTATTCTACATGACTAAAGTCTCTTGTCATTCAGTATCAATATATTTCTATTCCTGTCCCTCAAGGTGTTGCAGGTGTGGCTGTGGTGCCTGTCTGTGTCAGCAGGTGGCAGATAGGAGACAGGCTTGTCTACACCCCTCCCCCAGGGGCTCTGTCTTGTGGGCCCTGGATGGTTGATGATCTGACATAAAAAAACAGGGCCCCCTGGGATGAATCCAGTGCCACAGCAGAGCGTGGCAAGCTACCTTTGATGTGTTCTATATGCCAAAAACAGTAACAATAATGTACCTTATTCCCAAGGAATGGAGTTGTTACTGGCACCTGCTGAAGCAAATTGATGAACAATGGGAAGACAAGTGATATAAGTGGTATTTCTATGAGGAATAATCTATTTATTGTAAGATGCATTAAAATAATTGTGTACACATATCTCTGTGCACAGATATAGTATTTTTTAGAAATTAAGAAAGCTATTAACTTACACTTTTTTATATTCCAGATCCAAACATGTTTTGTATATAGCGATTTATAGATCACAGTTGAAAATAATATAGGAACTCTCTGAATTTTCTAGAGAATATTTTGAATTTTTCTCTATTTCTACATAAAAGCAAATATATTCTGTCATGCTAATTTTTGTTATCAAAACTGTTTAAAGCTTCTTAAACTTGGCTAAGAACTAGAGCATTTTGATAGCACAGTGGAAAAGGCAAGGGTTCAATCTCTAGCATCACATATGGTCCCCCGAGCAGTGCCAGGAGTAATTCCTGAGTGAAGAGCCAGAAGTAACCCCTGAGTGTTGCTGTCTGTGACCCCAAAACCAAGAAAAATAAAAATAAAAAGGAACTAGAGCATTTTAAGCAAAATCTGGATTAATCTAATAATTTATGACAACATTTAATCATGATATTCCAGTGAATTACCTGCAAAGAAAGAAGAAAAAAAATAAGAATTCGGAAACTCAGAAATGAAACATTTTATAGAACATAATTTTCTGCCCTTTGCCTTTCTAAGTAGCATAAATGCATAATGATCTCTCTTGCTTCAGAGGAGCACCCTGACATCTTTATTATATTTGCCTTTATCTGGCATTCGATCTGCTCAGGCCAACTCTGTCTCTATTTAATATTTTAGCTAACCATATCCAATTAAACTTTATATTGACCTTTTTAAGCAAGGGCATCTCAGCTGATTCCCAAACCAAGAACCTTAGATTAGGTGACTTTTTTTTTTTGCCTCTAATGACTGGAGAACATTTAAAGGTTAGAGAATACTTGAACAAAAAAGAAATATCAAAAGTGGAGTTATGACAAGAAATTCTTGTAACTTAAAAAATGCTTTCAAATAGATAATCACTTATCACGGCTATTAGTCAATCTTATAGAGCAGTATATTCACAGAATTTAAGTATTGTTTGTTAGTACTCAGTGTGGATTAAAATTTGTCAATGGATAGGTTGAGTTCTATTTTTTTTTACTTTTTTGGGGGTTACACCTGGCAATATTCAAGAAGTACTCCGTCCTATGCACTTGGGAATTACTCCTGGTAGGAGGACTATATGGGATGCCAGAGATCAAACCCAGGTCTATTTCATGCAAGGCAAATGCCCTACCATCTGTATTACTCCTCCAATTCCAGTGACCATATCTCTACATTGGGTTATCAAATATTTCATTATGTTAAGGTTATACTGAAATAATATGAGCTCCTATTCTTCTCTGACATTTGTCCATAGAAGAATGCTACTTAGAGACAGAAACTCATAGAGTGACTGTCATGTGGTGACAAAGACAGAGATTGAAACTACACAGATGAAAGCTAAGGGTTATCAGAGATTGCTAGCAGAGCTCACAAAGAAAAGTCATGATCAGTATGTTTCAGATGGAACACAACACTGCCTACAATTGTTCTACAACTCTTTGGGTGACATGTTGTCACCCAAACTATGAAGCCAGACACTGTTAAAATAAAATAAACGGAATTTGTAAAAAGAAGGAAGAATGGAAGGAAGAAAGGTGAGAGGGAAGGAGGAAAGAAAGGAAGGAAGGAAAGAAGGAAGGAAGCAAGGAAGGAAGGAAGGAAGGAAGGAAGGAAGGAAGGAAGGAAGGAAGGAAGGAAGGAAGGAAGGAAGGAAGGAAGGAAGGAAGGAAGGAAGGAAGGAAAGAAAGAAGGAAAGACAGAAGAGAAAGAAATCTATAAGACAATGAAGTTAAAGCTATTTTGTTTGGTCTTTAGGCCACACCGAGTAGTGCTCAGGGTATGACTACTCAAAGATCACAGGAATTGATGTAGGAATTGAACCCAACTGGCCAAGTTCGTGGCCAGTGCACTTATCCACCCTACCATATCTCCAGCCTGGCTTGAGGCCTTTGATTCTTTAGTGTCTTTTCTTATTCATTATGTGCAATGCCCCCAGGTTTCCAGTGCTTGTTTTCATCTCCATTTGCCAAATGGTCACACAATGTCCACATCTTCCTCACTAAAACAAAACCAGCATTTATTAAGCAAGTAAATATTCAAGGGAGGACTTCAAAGCACCAGTTTTTTATACTTTTTAAAAATGATGTATTTATTTTTCTTTTATTGTTTTAGGTTTAAAAAATTATATAGACATTCTAAATGGTGTCTGAATAAACAATGCTGGCAATTCATCACATATATGACTTCAGCCAGTCCTAATTAACTCAATTCTTAATTTACAGAAAACATTTCCTAAGATGATCTTAATTGGAACATGTGTAGTCTGAACAACAATAAGAAATTATAATGAAAAGGTCAGATTTGATTAAATAACAAATCTAAGATGTAAGGTCAGAGAGTTAAGAGTAGTTTACTTTAAACAAATGTATTATTAAAGGAAATTGCTTAGTATTCAAACTTTTTAAATTAAGCTCAATAATTATTTTTCCATTGTAAATGAATAACCCTTCTGGTCAATGCAAACCTCACTTTTAGCTATTTAATCAGTGTATGTTTGATTTGTAAATATAGGCAAAAGAAGTGAAAACAAGACTGATATCCTATTTGAAAAAACAGACTAATTGGCAAAATGCCCTCTCGGCTCTTTCAACAGATTTAAAAATCTCGGGCAAACATCTGAATTTATGGTAGCTTTATCTTTCGTCACTATTGTCAGGTGACCGTCATCTGTTCATCCAGACCCCAGTTCTCTGGAGACTTCCAAAAGTGTAAACCAGCCTTTGAACTTGGTCGTGAAAGGACATTTGACACAGTGTTACAGAGAGACAGAAATATGTCCCTTTTATCTGAATGCTTACCCTGGATTGATATTTAATTCTTCTTCTTCCAATTACTTGCCCATTACTTTCAACTTTGTTATTCTAGTCTCCTTCTCTCCACCCTTGAATGACAGGTATATTAGCTAAGTTTGTCAGCCTAGCTGCCTGTCCTCCAGAGAAAACCCAGGAAGGGCTGACCTCATGGCCACAATATGCACAGCCAGCTCAGACTTCTCTATCAGTCAGCGTCTGGGAAGACCAGGCAGGCTCTCAGCTGCCGTCCTGAGTGAGCTTGATGATAAAGTTTATCCCATCAGGAAGGGAGTGTTGGTCAGCGTCCAGTTGCATGGCTTGTGTTGAAAATGAACTTTTCGACATTTCAAATCTGCCATATCAAATAAAGCAGAATAAAGTCGGCTGTTTGGCCGATTATTTATAACATCACAGGAAAATTGGAATGCTTTATTAAAGAATGGAAATATTTCTCTTTCCTGAGAAAAAAGCCTGCCTCTGCCAAGATATACAACAACTGGCCGGGTATGGGAATGGTGCAAAATATTTCCCACTTCCAAGGTTATTAAAACATACCTAAACTCATTTAAAAATGCAAGGCTTGGATGAAGATGAACAAGCTGAGGACAGCCTGGGGAGCCTCCATGGATTTGGGAAGCCCTTGATTTAGAAAACCAGAAGAAACAGGGGCACTTTGTTTTACTGATAATGCTTCTGATCATGAGCTTTGGTCAAGGAGTTTATCACCTTAATAAGCCCCAAGGAACAAAGACAGAGGGTCACTTTGAAAGCTTTTTTAATATCCTTGATCACCTTCTGAACTGCACAGAGAACAGAAATCACCAATGAAAGCTCACAATGGATTTTAGGAACATAATGCTGCATGAGTACTATATTGAAGAACACAATTTTACTTTTTCTTTATAAATAAGGGAGATCCATGTAAATAACATGATAATGAGGAAATAGACAAAATTGTGTAGTCATCCAAAATACCACATAGAAATACATCAATTATTGAATTTTAGAACTTTACATCACAGTCTTCTCTTTTGCATGAAAAAACTAATGTCCATATTTATAATTCTGTTAAGAGGTGTGCTATATCTGTAATATATATATTCATTATTATGTATGATAAATTGTGCAGTACATCATAAAGCACTAATGTATTTTAGTAGAGTATACAGCTTTAGTACATATATTGTATAATGTGATATATATTCATTAATATACACATTTATCTATTTTATTTGCTTTACTACAATTATTGCAACTTAATTAAGGTGTTGGCATTTCTGCTTTTACTATTATACAAACTCTAAATTTTTATTATAAAATATTCTAGCTTGTACATCATTTTATAGTAAATTATTAAAAATGAACATAAGTAGGTCAAAAGAAAATTAACACATTTAAGACTCTAAATACAGATTACCCAACATCTTTCCAGAAATCTTTCAAAAATTAACACTCTCGAGGGATCTATGTGGCTACCCTGAAGGTCACTTTTCAAATCTGTCACTGTATCACTGTCTTCCCCGTTCATCATCGATTTGCTCGAGCGGGCCCCAGTAACATCTCCATATGTCCTGTCTCATGCTAGTAGAGCCCAAGGCATCTGCTTGCTCCAGGAACATAAAGAGCCCCAATCCATTCGGGAATGAGGTCTATAATTGTTATTGGTATTTGGCATATATCAAATACAACACGGGTAGCTTGCCAGGCTCTGCTGTGCAGGTAGCATACTCTTGTAGGCACCTCTAAGTCCAGCATTTATTGATGAACCGCGCAGCCGCAAAGCGGCCGCGTGGGCGAGGCGCTGATAGGCTGGTCTGCTGGGTGGAGGTCTGATGAGAGAGAAGTCGGATGTGGAAAATGGAGGCCCTCATGGAGTGGGGGTCTTCTGGGGGCTTGTTGCGAGGCTCTGCTGGGATAGTGGGCCAGGGCTAGAACCCACCATTTCTCCCGGGCGCCTCATGAGCTGCTGGTCACAGGGAGAGCCAGTAGCAGCTCTGCCCCATGTCTGCAAGTCTCTGGACCGGCATACCTGAGCCGGATTTAAGAAAGACTGCTGCAGGGTGGAACTTGATGAGCCGGGCGCTGATAGGCTGGTCTGCTGGGTGGAGGTCTGACGAGAGAGAAGTCCGGATGTGGAAAATGGAGGCCCTCATGGAGGGGGTCTTCTGGCTTGTTGCGAGACTCTGCTGGGATGGTGGGCCAGGGCTAGAACCCACCATCCTCCCGGGCACCATCCTCATGAGCGGCTGTTCACAGGGAGAGCCAGTAGCAGCTCTGCCCCATGTCTGGGTTTACCACCGTGATCCAATATAATGATAGAACTCTCCGCTCTGGTGAGAACTTGGACCATACAAGAGAGCCCATGTCTCCCACCAAGAGAGAAAGGGATCTCAGCCGAGAGGAGTCCTATCCAAAAGAAGGGGAAAAGGAGGAATTCTCCAATTTTCAAATCTACCACTAATATTCTAAGCCATATTCTTGAATGGCTGGATAACCCACCTCACCCCACCCATGAAATCTTATTTCTGTTCTAATAAAGGTAAATGGATATCAAACTTCTATAAATTGTAAATGGTTTATAAATTTGTAAATCTGTAAAATTGTAATCACTCCTTTGAGCCAACTTGTTAAGATTAGCTCACTGCTAATATAAGGACTACTTTAGTTAAATTAAGTAAACTACTCTTGTACATACTTAACCCAATTTTTTCTATTCTAAAAATGTGTTTTGTAACAATGCCTCCCTGTATCTTTGGAAATATGTTATAGTGATTATTTAAATGCATATATTTAGTTTAGTTTTATTTTGGAGGCCATACCTGGTCATGATCAGGACTTTCTCCTGGCTATATCACTCCCAGTGATATTCAGGGGGAAACTGTGCATTACCTGGTATTGAATTGTATTAAGCCACACATAATAAAAGTACCTCAAGATTTATACTATCCCTCTATACTAAAGTTCACATATAGACATATATTAAAATATCATTTTTATTTTAATGATATTAAAATAAATAAACAATATATTAAAATAATCAATGTGCTTTTGGTGCAGGAATACGTGCTGAGATATATATGTTCTTACATTTGTGCAAAACACAGGTCACTATGTTGATTGATCTGTTTCTTGTGTATTCCAACTATAACTACTTTATGGAGAATAGAAAAGTCCATGATTCATAAAAATTACAAGAAGAATCATGCTGGGAGGACCTTTAAGAAATAAACAGGAAAGATTAATAGTTTTATTGAGAGATATAAGATGGAAGGATGAGTGGATGACAGATAAATAGACAATTATTATATAAGAATAGGCTTCTTCTTATATAATAAGAATTATATTAATAATTCTTAATATAATTAAGAATATATTAATTATATTAATATATAATTAACATGGCCATATTAATTATATTTTAATCTCTCTGACAAATAATTCAGTGAAGAAAGGTGAGGATGTTTAATCAGTTCAATGAAAAAATAGAACAGATGTCCAATAAATTACAGGACGACATAAATGAAGCAGTGGAATGGGCAGCTAGTAAAATCACTTGAATCACTAGAACCCTGTAATTCATTGATTTGCTCGATCAGGCGCCAGTAACATTTCCAGTGGACCCTATCATGTGCCAATGTAGCCCAATGGCATCTGGTTGATTAAGGAATATGAAGAGCCTCAAACCGTTCCTTCAGGGGTCTTGACAAGGAAGTCTGACCATCTTGTAGGTGGGCAGCCACCTGGATTTTTTGACATCCAGTGGGATCCAGTCTGTAACTGATCTAGTCCAGCGGTTGTCTCCAAATCGCATTACATGTACAGCCCATCTGATTTTCGATGCCTTGGCAAACGGGACAGCATCCCTGATTCTGGAATAGCAATGGAGGTCAGAACTCCGGATTCCTTCTCTCACTTGAGTGAGGAATAATATTCCAAGCATAGCTCTTTCGATTCCTCTCTGGGAGACCAGAATAGCATTCTCATTCTGCTTCCGTAGGGGCCCAGGTCTCTGAGGCATATGTTAATGCAGGGAGAAGCGGTGGAGTCGAAGAGATGTGTGCAGAGCAGGAGGTTCTTTGTCCTTTTAGCTATTTCTTCGATGCCTTTGAAGGCATTCCATGCTGCTCCCTTCCTCCTGCGCACCTCAGATTTTAGGTCATTCATCATGTTGATTTCTCGACCTAGGTACACATAACTGCTGCATTCAGAGATGTTTGTTCCATTGAGAGTGAATGGGGCCTCTGGAACTACTTCATTTTTCATAAACATGGTTTTCTTTTAGATTCAGCTGCAGACCTTTCTTTCCACATTCTCTGTCGAAGTCAGTCAGCATTTGTGTTACTTGGCTAATGTTTGGTGTTATTAGAACGATGTCATCAGCGAAGCGGAGGTGGAGGGTAGTTGCCGACCATCTATCTTCACTCCCATTCTTTTCCTTTCTAATTGTTGCATGATGTTCTTTTTTTTTTTTTTTTTTTTTTTTGGGTCACACCCGGCAATGCTCATGGGTTACTCCTGGCTCTGCACTCAGGAATTACTCCTGGCGGTGCTCGGGGGACCATATGGGATGCCGGGGATCGACCCGGGCCGGCATGAGCCGGCGCGTGCAAGGCAAATGCCCTACCCGCTGGGCTATCGCTCCGGCCCCTGCATGATGTTCTTGAGGGTGGCGCTGAAGAGTTTTGGTGGAAATGCCATCACCCTGTCAAACCCCCTCTTTTGACATCAATGATCACTTCTTTGTAGAATGGTGAGATCCTAGTGGTGAATCCATAATACAGCTCAAGAAAGATCTTGATGTATTGGATTTGAACACCCTGTTTGGCTAGGGTTTTGATGACTGCTTCAGTCTCCACAGCATCAAAGGCTTTCTGTAAATCAATGAACGTGAGACAGAGCGGCATCTTATACTCCCTAAAAACCTTTTACTTGCTTGTAGCTAGTAAAATGCAAGAGAAAATGAAAAAATAAATAAGAAAACTATAAACAGAATTGTCTTCAATAAAAGACTCCACAGATGAAGTGAAAAATGCAATGAGTGACCTCAACAGTAGAATTATAGCAGCTGAAGACAGAATCAGTGAGATTTGGAATGAGCTGCAGAAAGCACTCATAAATAAACATCTAAAAAAAAGCACTGAGCACCAGGCTAGAGTATGTGAGAATTAATCCAAGAGGAACAACATAAGAGTCATTGAATCCCAAAGGGTTAGAAAAGGCAACCCCAGGAAATAGGAACATTGAAAGGCATCTGTGCTGAAAAGTTCCTAGAGTTAAAGGATGAAGGCATCCAGATCCAAGAAGCTTGAAGGATACCAGCAAAAAATACACCATAATAAAAAGACTCCAAGACATATTCTAGTCAGAAAACAGATGCCATAGAGACACAATTCTTCACAATTCTTCAAAGAAAGAACTTTCATACAAAGAAGCATCAATTCTAATTACAGCAGACCTATCAGTAGAAACGATCCAAGCTCAAAAGTAGTGTGGGATATAATGAAAATCTCAATGAAATTAAGGCCTTATCAGGAATTCTTTACCTGGGTAGTCTCCCATTCGTAGTTGATGGCAAATACAAAGCTGCATGAATAAACAACTGCTCGGAACTTCATAGACTCAAAACCAACTTTAAAAGAAGGACTGAAAGAGCTACTCTAAGTCAAGACAAAACGCAAAAACTCAACAAACTTATACTGAAAGATGGCACTAAATCCCATGACAATAATCTCTCTCACCATCATTTGTCTAAACACACTAGTTAAGACACACAGAGTGGCAAAATGAAACAAAAAGGGGTCTTTATAAGCACTCTAATTTTACAGCTTAATATCTTAGAAAATTACAACAAAAGGAGCCCAACTTAAGCAGAAAGAAGGAAATCATAACGTTTAGAAAGGATATTAACAAGCTGGAATCCCCGAAATATCCAAATGATTAATGAAGCCACGAGCTTCACTAAGAAAGAAAGAAGTTAAATGTAAAATAAATTACATTTTTTGTAAATTACATTTACAAAATAAATGCAAATTACATTTATTTTATTTATTTTGTAAAATAAATTAAACGTAGGTTAATGTTGGTTTCCTCCATTTAATATAATCTGGGTTTCACCGAGAGAGAACCTCCCATTTGTAGAGCTTCAGGAAATGGGCCCAGAGCCTAGGCAGAAATGAACTGTGCCGACCTCTGCATCCCCTTATTAAAGACAAAACATTGTATGAAAAGACCTAAGCCCCAGTGAGCATGTCATCTCCACCTCACATCAGACAGAGAGTCCCGACAGCTGTTGCAGAACAGAGTTCTTGCAGGTTCTGATTAGCCTCCAGTTAGAGTCATAATGGAAGACAGAAACCCTGATGGGGTCAGCAACAGGCACTCGGCTGGGTCAGCACCAGGTACTTGAGTCATTAATTTAGATTCATAAATACTTACCCTTATTTTTTGGCTTATATTCCTTTCAATATGCCCTACCCTCTAACTGGAATTCTTTTTAATTCTGCCTGAAGTTTTTTTGTTTAGAAAAAATGGAGGGAAATGATCACATTTTTAAAGAAAAAATTCTTTATTTTACTCTATTACCAAGGACACAGGTACACTCGGCAGAGCAGAAACCAGCTTTCCCCGTTGAACCCCTCACATTCCATGGACCACGAGAGCAACTTCTGACCCGAGTCCACCATCCCGATGGAGCCTCAGAGGAGCCCAGAGAAACCCCCACACCTTGCTGGCAGCGATCTTCACAATCCACACTCCAAAGCTAGTAATATCTCCACCCAGCAGATTAATCCAGTCTCAGCCCAGCTTGTCAGGAAACCCAGCCTACAAAGGACCCACCCTACAGAGACATGCCTTTCAGAGAAGAGTATTTCAAGCCCAGGAATGCTTGAGCGTAAGACACAGGTACACCTGGCAGAGCTTTTCCTGTTGTGCGTGGCTGCACAGCGGCAGAGCGAATTACCTCCAAATTACCGTAAATATTCTACCCACCCCTCTGAGAGAGCCCCACAAAGTAATGAGAATATAGCGCCTACATGGCAGAGCCAGGCAAGCTGTCCAATGTGTGTTCAATATGCCAAATCCAGTAACAGAAATGTTTATTATCCTGACCCCAAAAAGAGACCTTAATATGGCAGCAGTAAGAAAGGCAAACAAGCAGTGCCTGATAAAATTTCACGGCCATCCTAGGATGCCAAAGCAAAGAAGGACTAAAATACTGTACTTCAATGCATGCACGCTGGCATCAGAAGCATATATTGAGGATCTGATGGTTGCAAGAGCAAAAGATCAAGTACGACATCATTGGTCTGACTGAAATGAGGAGGCGTCAGTTGCATCATGCTGTATTTGACACTGGAAAAGAATTGTTCCTTGGAACATGTGAAGAAAGGTATCGGTGGCGTTGGTGTCCTTCTCAACATGAACATGGCCGTCAACATTGATTCATTTGAATGCCTAACAAACCGGATAGGATGATTACACTTGAAGAGATGTGGCCCACTGCCAGAATTTTCTATCTTCATTGTCTATGCACCAACATCCACATACAAAGAAGATGATATTGAGAAATTCTACATGGAACTGGAGGAGTTCTATAAAAAAAGATCACACCTTCTACAAGCTCATAGTGGGTGATTTTAATGCCAAGATAGGACCTAGAAGATAGGCTGAAGAACTCCACATCGGGACCCATGGCCCAGAATGGAACAGGAACAGGGTGAGAGACTATCTGAGTTCATGATGTCTACCAAGACCATTCATGGGAACTCACAGTTCCAGAAGGCTGAAGCGAAAAGTTGGACATGGGAATCTCTTGGTGGACAGTTCCACAGTGAAATTGACCATATCATCTTCAATCGGCGGTTTTGTCTGACCGATGTTGCTGTCGTCCCCCAAATTCCAAACAGATTGGACTACCGTCTCCTTCGGTGCAAAATTCTACTTCCCTCAACAGGGAGAAAAGGCTGCAAAGTTTAAGAAGAGAACTCCCAGAACGACCACTCACTGGGAACTCTTTGGCACCATTGCAGCAACATGGGAAGATACCATCATTGGCGACATCGATGAAGAATACAACGGACTGGTTCAGCACCTCCATGATTGTGCAAAGAATGCTAAGAGAGAGAAAGACACAAAGGACGCTTGTCTTCAGAAACTCTTCAGCTCATTCACCAACTTGGCAAGCTGCGAGCCTCAGGAGATGAAATGCTAACGTCCAAGCTTGCTAAATGGTGCAGAGAAGTGAAAAAAAGAAGACCTCAAAGACAGAAGAGCAGAAATACTGGAAGATGCAGCAGAATCCGGGAAAAGCATTCGCACTGCCCGCCTGTCCTTCTCCAACTATAAGACGAAGATGACTGCCCTCCGATGCCCTGATGAACCTATCACATCTTCCAGAAAGGCAATGGAGAAGATTATCCAGGACTTCTACTCAAATCTCTTTGATAGCCACATCCACCTGTGCACATACCAAATTCCACAGGATGATATGTCATTCCCAACGTTCTCCCGTCTGAAACCTGACATGCCATCTCGCTGGTAAAAAAGGGAACAGCACCAGATGCAGACAAAGTCAGACTCGAACACCTGAAGAATCTGCCGTCGGTACTCATCAATACACTAGTTTGGCTCTTCACACACTACCTGTCCGAATGCAAGGTGCCCTCCCAATGGAAAACCAGCAGGACAGTTCTACTGTTCAAGAAGGAAGCCATTCACGACATCGGCAACTATCACCCAATCTGCCTGTTGTCCGTCATCTACAAGCTGTTTACACGAGTCATCCTGAATAGGATTAGCAGAACACTAGATGAAGGACAACCATGTGAGCAAGCAGGCTTCCGGAAAGGATTCTGCACAATCGACCATATCCACACAGTAACCAAGCTCATTGAGGTTTGTAGGGAGTACAAGATGCTGCTCTATCTCACGTTCATTGATTTACAGAATGCCTTTGATTCTGTGAAGACTGAAGCAGTCATCGAAGCCCTAGCCAAACAGTGTGTTCAAACCCAATACATCAAGATCCTTCGTGAGCTGTATTACGGATTCATCACCAGGATCTCACCATTCTACAAAGAAGTGATCATTAATGTGAAAAGAGGAGTTCGACAGGGTGATACCATTTCACCAAAACTCTTCAGTGCCACCCTCGAGAACATCATGCAACAATTAGAATGGGAAGGAATGGGAGTGAAGATAGACGGTCGGCAACTGCACTACCTCCGCTTCGCTGATGACATCATTCTAATAACACCAAACATTAGGCAAGCGTCACAAATGCTGGCTGACTTCGACCGAGAATATGGAAAATAGGTCTACAGCTGAATCTAAAGAAAACCATGTTTATGAAAAATGAACTAGTTCCTGAGGCCCCATTCACTCTCAATGGAACAAACATCTCTGAATGCAGCAGTTATGTGTACCTAGGTCGAGAAATCAACATGATAAACAACCTAAAACTTGAGCAGCACAGGAGGAAGAGAGCGACATGGAATGCCTTTTAAAGGCATTGAAGAAATAGCTAAATGGACAAAGAACCTCCGGCTCCGGGCACATCTCTTTGTCTCCACTGTTCTCCCTGCATTAACATATACCTCAGAGACCTGGGCTCTACGAAAGCAGAATGAGAATACTATTTGGGTCTCCCAGAGGGAATCGAAAAGAGCTATGCTTGGAATATCATGCCTCACTCAAGTGAGAGAAGGAATCCCGAGTTCTGACCTCCGTCGCATTCCAGAATCGGGGACACTGTCTCGTTTGCCAAGGCATCAGAAACCAGATGGGCTGGACATGTAATACGATTTGGAGACAACCGCTCGACTAGAGCCATTACCAACTGGATCCCACGGGATGTCAAAATATCAGGTGGCCGCTCACCTACAAGATGGTCAGACTTCCTTGTCAATACCCTGAAGGAATGGTTTGAGGCCCTTCATATTCCTGAATCAACCAGATACCATTGGGCTACATTGGCATGTGATAGGGTCCAATGGAAATGTTACTGGCGCCCGCTCGAGCAAATTGATGAATAACGGGATTCAAGTGATCAAGTGACCAAGAACATTTTTGGTCAGAACAGAATTCTAGCCTGACATTTCATCTCTTTAAAGATGTCCTTCCAGAGCACTAAAGCTTCACTATCTTAATTAAGAAACAAATGGTTAGTCTAATTTTTGCTTCTTTGAAAACCATCTACCCCAACTCTACTTGTACTTTGTTTTGTTATTATTTGCTTTTAGCCATAGTTGGTTGTACTCATTATTTACTCCTGGCTCAGGAATCTACACTGATGGATCACTCCTGTTGAGGATTGTGGACCACATAAAGTACCTGTAACAGAGCCCAGGCTGGCTATGTACAAGGCTAGCACCTTACCCACCGACTGCACTTTTGATTTGATTTGTGGTATGTTAAAGGCAAAACATCAGTTTCTCCCTGCTCCCCATGTAATCCTTTGAATTAAGACATGCCTTATCTTGATGTATTATAGTGATGAGAAAGTTAGAAACAAGCAGGGAACAAAGCACAGGTAACCAGGGAGGCGGTGAGTGGCCATTCTGTGGGCTGAGCAGAGATGACATAAAACATAGAGATGACCAGAGGAGGACAGAAGGAAACAAACTAACCTCTTACTTACCTGTTACCAGTTACTCCCACCTAACTAACTGGTAGAACTTTACAAAAAAAAAAAAAGAAAATCCAACCCCATTAAAATATTGAGAGAATAAATGAACATAATTTTTTAAAGAAGAAATTCTAATGGCCAAAAGATGTATGAAATAGTGCTCTTCATTTTTAGTGATTAGGGGGTTGCAAATCAGAACAACAATGAGATAACATCTCACTCCGCGATTGGCACACATTCAAAAGAGGAAGAGCAACCAGAACTTGCATTTGTGCAGAGCAAAAGGGACTCTCATTCACTGTTGGAGGTAACTATGAATTGTCCAGACCTTTTGAAAAACAATATTGTTAGGAAAGTTTTATCTAAAAAGATTGATATTGAGCTCATATTTGAACCATCAACACCTTTCCTCGGAGAAGAAGACCCAAAAACACTCAGCAGAAAACACCATCTGCACCTCTATATCCTTTCCCGCTATTCATAATAGCCATGAGCTGGAAACAACCAGAGTGCCTGAGAACAGAAGACTGGATAAAAAAACTTTGGTATGTCTGGTGCCGGAGCAATAGCCCAGCAGATAGGGTGTTTGCCTTGCATGCGGCCGGCACTTGCTGGCCCGGTTGGAATCCCGGCATCCCATATGGTCCCCCAGCACTGCCAGGAGTAATTCCTGAGTGGAGAGCCAGGAGTAACCCCCTGAGCATTGCCGGGTGTGACCCCCAAAAAAAAAAAAAAAAAAACTTTGGCATCTCTAAACAATGGAATACTATGCAGCTGTCAGGAAAAATAAAGTCATAAAATTTTCTTACATGGACGTGGAGATTATTATGCTTAGTAAAATTAGTCAGAAGAAAATAGATAGATATAGAATTTCTGCATTCGATTGTGGGATTAAAAATTGATATATATATATATATATATACTTGTATATACATATATTTACATATATATTATGAGTGAACATTCAAGACTATGTAAAATAGGACCCAGGAAGACGTGTCAAGATTAGTAATCTACCACAAGTGTGTGTAGGGACAAAGACTTGGTAGAACAGAGAAGTGATAAATTTGCCAATAATAGTTTGAAATGGTAATGTGGTGCTAGAATTGAGTATTGGAAGAAGACAAAGAGATACGCATGATAGCCCCTCGGTGTATGTATTGCAAACCACATGAAGCAAAAGAAGAGAGAGAGAAATAAAGTAACTTTCATAGACACCAGCAGGGCTGGAGGAGGGCGGGGGGGGTTCAGGGAAGTGAACCTAGGTGTACTGGTCCAGGGATGGGTGTTACAACACTCTGTGAGTGAATCTCAACCATAAACAGCTTAGTAAACATCTATATCATGGTGCTATAATGCAATTATTAAAAAAATGTGTGACATATTTAAGGTTGTTGAAATATTATGGCGAAAAATAGGTTTATGAAATTCCATCTCCTTTCCTCTAAATTTACCAAGTTCATTGTATGGACATTCATTGTATAGAACATTCTGCTTCCTAAGTTTCCAGGACTTGTTACTTGTCACTTGTCTTCCCACTGTTCATCGATTTGCTCAAGTGCGCACCAGTAATGTCTCCATTCATTGGGAATGAGGCTCAAAAAAAAAAAAGAACTTCTCTCTCTTCACGGTCAGGTTTCCAGGACAAAGCAGAAAAAAATGTTTCATTTTTACATGTGTAAATATAAAAAGCATGTGTGTGTATATAGAGAGAAATATCTCATTGTGAATATATATATATATATTTTCATCTTTTATTCATAGGTAAGTCTCTTTCCTCTTATAAAATCTAATGATGCTTTGTAGTTATAATTCTGTTATTAAACATTCACACATTTGATTTGTTTTAAGCTTTAGGCAGAGGCTTATAAAAATATTTTATTTTCAGCCTTTCCACACTGTACATAAAATGCTTGCCGGGAAAACATGAAACTGAACCATTGTAGAATTTATAGAAGGTTGTTACCCATTTATCTTTATTAAAAAATCCACTATTAAGTGACATATCTTTAAAATGTATTCATTTTCTGAGCTACATATATGCAAGATTATATTTTTAAATATACTTTAGTCAAAACTATTAAAGCATTAACTGCATCTGAAATGACAATATAATTGTGTTTATAAAAGAAGTACTAAAGGAATTTGTAAAGGTATAATAATCACTCATATTTTGAAATCATATTCAATCTTATAAGTATGTTTTATTCGTAATTCTTATTACTTCAAAGACATTATTAAATATCTTCTTTCATTTTATTTTGATTTATAATGCAATTAGCACTATAGAGTAAATCATATTTTTATTTCCCTAAGTATGGTTAAAAAAAACTGAACTAAATTCAGATTGAATTTATTAATTTTTCTGAAACAATATGTGGTTGGTATGTTTATAAGGTTTAATTTAATACCCAAATTTAAAATGTTTCAATCAAGATGACTGGCTGAGGTTTTGGTGAGTGTAGGAGAGGGAATCTGGGAACATAGGTGGAGGAAGTTGATGGTAGTGGTGGGATTGCTGATGGAACAAATCTCTTGATAACTTTGTGTACTTATATATATTATGTTATTTTAGAGCATAATTTATATGCCATAAAGTTTTTCTATTAGGATAGAGAAATGCAATTTATTGAATCCCAGGGAGGGCTGAGAATTGTTGAGAACTACCATAGAAGGATGAAGGAAATGTACAGGTCAAATTGGGTGTAACTGATTTTTATGTGAAGTCAGTGATAACCAGAGGGTTTGACTGAAGTGAAAATTAAGTACAACTGGTATCTATTTATGTCGTATTAATGAATGCAGTCGTTCTATATCTGTCCTTTTCCTTCTGACTAATTTCACTCAGTATGATAGTCTCCATGTCCATCTATTTGCAGGTAAATTTCATAATTTCATCTTTTCTGACAGCCGCATAGTATTTCACAGTGTAGATGAACCACAGTTTCTTTAGCCAGTCCTCTGTTCTTGGGCATTTAGGTTGTTTACAGATTCTAGCTATAGTGAATAGTGCAGAGATGAATAAAGAAGTACAGATAGTGTTTCTGCTATGTGTTTTTCGGTCTCTCGGGTATATTCCCAGGAGTGCTATTGCTGGATCAAATGGGAGCTCAATATCTAGTTTTCGGAGGAATGCCCATATTGTTTTCCAAAAGGGCTGGACCAGTCGGCACTCCCACCAACAGTGGATCAGAGTCCCTTTTTTCCCCACATCCAGGCCAGCACCGTTGTTCTTGCTGTTTTGGATGTGTGCCAGTCTCTGTGGTGTGAGATGGTACCTCATTGTTGTTTTGATTTGCATCTCCCTGATGATTAAAGATGAAGAACACTTTTCATATGCCTTTTGGCCATTCGAATTTCTTCTTTTTGGAAGCTTCTGTTCATTTCTTCTCCCCATTTTTTGATGGGGTTGGCTGTTTTTCTTGTGGAGTGCTACCAGTGCCTTATATATCCTGGATATTAATCCCTTGTCAGATGGGTATTGGGTGAATATCCTTTCCCACTCTGTGGATTGTCTTTGTATGTTGGTCACCGTTTCTTTTGAGGTGCAGAAGCTTTTTAGTTTTATATAATCCCATTTGTTTATCTTTGCTTCCATTTGCTTGGTCAGTGGTGTGTCGTCTTTAAAGATACTTTTCGTTTCGATGTCGAGAGCGTTTCTCCTATATAGAATGATTGCATTCATTAATACAACATAAATAGATACTAGTGTTTTACTAAATGTGGGAAATGGTAATGACAGATTAAAACTCACCATTGAATATACACTAAGAGACTTAAGTGATAAACTCTAAATACCTGCAGGGCTAGCCACAATGTGTAAAATAAGAGGGAGAGAGATGCAGAGACAGAGAGAGAGACAGAGAGGAAACTGGGGTACCTGCTATTAAAGCAGCATGGGGGTGGGCGGGAGGGGGTGGGGTACATTGGTGGTGGGAAATGGGGCACTGGTGGAGGGATGGGTGCTGGTATACTGTATTACCAAGAACCAATTATGAACACCTTTGTAATTGTATGTTTCACTGTGGTATAATAAAAAATTAAAAAAAATTAAGTAGAACTAATTATAATTGGAGCAATATCTGTATAGAACATTTTCTGGAAAAGAAACATCCCTCTAATAAAATGTATTTTTTATATACTGCAAACTATTGATTTATTTCTTGTGTTCTTGATTTTTTCATAGCTTGACTGATTTAGGGAACTTCATCAACCATATTTTTTGTCATGTGTCATCTAAAGCCTTTTTAGATTGACCATCTTTAAAAATAAGATAGGCAGTGAGAGAAACACCTGACTCTAATTCACTTGGATAATAGTTTTAGTCTAAGAAAGTTTAAAGTCATGTTGTCTTCAAAGAGCAAAATAAATAAGACACATTTTATCATTCCTTAGATGGGTGGGATTGGTTTTGGTCATGGTTTCCTTAGGATTAAAACAACTCTAGAATACCAATATTTCCCTTCATATCTGTTCTTATTCAACTACTTTTATTTTATTATTATTATTATTATTATTATTATTATTTGCTTTTTTGGGTCACACCCGGCAACCCCAGGGGTTACACCTAGCTCTGCACTTGTAGTAATTCTACAAGAGTAGGAATTACTCTTGGTTGTGTTTGGTGGAACATATGGGAAACCTGGAATACAACCAGGCTCAGCACGGACAGGACAAATGTCCTACTCACTGTGTTATGGTTTCAGCCCCTGCTTGTTCCCCTACTTTTAAAATAAGGAAAAAAGGTATGTAAGGAACTTAGTTCTATGTTGCAGTACACTGCTGCCCAGAGCCACCGCATCTGGCCTGGAGATGCCTCCTGCAGGCTATTTTGTAGATAGGAGGAGGACAGTTGAATGTGGCAACTCATCTGACCATGTATTCTATGCTGGCTAGTATAACTATACTCTCATGCTGCCACAATCATCGTGGGACTAGCTATAACTTACCAGCATATTTGCTTACCACGTTGGATCTCTTAAGTAATTAGACCAGAGAGAATGCTGTTTGCCTCAAAGCAAGCAAGCATGGCTCTCTGATAACGCAAAGGCTGATATATAGAACAACCATGAAGTAAAAACAAGACTTTCGTTAAGGCTTGGAGAAATATTTAACTGGCTATAGAATATTCTTTGATAGAGATGCATGCCTTTGTACTCAGAGATACAGTTCACAATGAATTGTATATCAGTAAGGTCGCTCCATATTGATTCATGCAAATATGGGAGACACAAAGCAGACCATCTCATCCATTTGACTTTAAATCAGACATGATAAAGTAAATGACTTTCTATTATTTCCTAGTCTATTGGGTCCAAACAGCATTACATGAAATACATTTATATCAGATGGAAAAGATACACAGGGAGATACATGAAACATACACAGGGCAGAGTTGCTACTGGCTTTCCCTGTGCTCAGCTGATCATTAGGCATCCAGGAGGGAAGGCTGGTTCTAGCCCTGGCCCATCATCCTAATAGACCCTCTGAAGAAGCCAGAAGAACCCCTCACCATGAGGACAGTCATTTTTAACATCCGGATTCCACAGCTTGTCAGAGCTCCACCCAAGAGAAAAGCCGATCTTTCAAGGATCATTTATTTCATTGGTGAAACAATGATAATTGCAGTACGACTTCAGTACTTTAAAAGCACCGAACAATTGCTTAGAAGACGACAGGATATTGAGCTCTCAATTCATGTTTGTTACAGAACTAAGGCCATTTTACATTTGAAACTAAGAGCATGGAGGAAAATTATCAATTAACTAAAGCTCTCAAGTAATATGAACATTGTCTTATAAAATGAACTTATAACTTGGTGAAGTAGTAAAGCCAGGCCATTACCTTGGAAATAATAGAGTAGTAATAAGTATATTTAGATTTTTCTAAAGATTTATCTCAAAACTTACCCAAGAAAACTTTAATGAATTATGCTACTATGATAAAACAATTCTTGTGATTTACTGAGTCAAATTACAGTAATATTTATCTAAAAAAAAGTGAGATGAATGTATATCATAAAATATACTGTGAGTTTATAGTGGAAAAGATTTTAATATTGCTAATGTACCACCTTTAATAGATGAACTTCAAAGAACATATTTACTAAATTCTATGAGAATTATTTTATTTCAAAGATGGTAGTTGTGGTTATTTTTGTGCCTAATATGTCCCTTCACTTTGGTTACTGTCCTATTATATACATAGTACATATAATATTACATATCATGGAAATCTTGAATATAGGTTCATATAATTCTGACATACTGTGAATTTAAAGCATAAATCAAATGTAGCCAAGGAATCTTAATTCCTTCATAAGTTGGATTTTTAACTAGCAAATAAATATACTGTTCTAAAATATTTTTCTTAAATATAGTCACTTATTTGATTTTATTGTATGAATTAGACTAAATCAAATAAAATTTTATTCAGAAAATGTAAAAACTAACATCTGACATGTTATTTTCGTTTTCCCCGATACTCATGGTTCTGCATTGTTTTTGCCCAAGGACTTTAAGTAGTTCATTTTCAGTAGCAATCTGAACAATCTCTTTTGAACAATCTCTTTTATCCCCACAAATAAATCTTGTTGTCTTTGCTGCTGTCTAAAAAATAATTCAGCAAATTGTGGAGAGATTAACAAGAGAAGCTGGGACTCATATTATATTACGTGCACTCAAAAACTTGCCAAATTTGTAGTTAAATTAGGAACTGACATTAAACCTTGAAAATTTGGTTGTAAAGTATAGGGTAGCAACTGGAATTTACAGCAGAATAAAATGTTAGAGTTCTAATAAATGTCCAAGGAGAACATATACTTGAAGAGAGAAGACTCATTTCAAGGTTATCTTAGATTTCATAGGAACATTTCTATTAAGTTCCTGCATAAAAAGGTAGAGACAAAGAAAGATATTTTAACAATTCACTGAAGAAATTCATTCCTCTTAAACTACTTCCAAAATTGCCTATAAATCTATGGTCATGTAATATTCTAATTAGGAGAGTATGAGAGTCACTCTACTAAAGTGGAATTATCTCGTGTACAAAAACAACAACTAGCAATTCTATATATGACATTAAAATACAATAAAGAGAATTATCATTAACCTGCTTGTCTATTTCCTGCCCGCTGTCATGGCATTTAATAAATCCCCCAAAACTAGAACCATTCTTGTCTTAATTACTTTATTTGGTAAAAAAATTATATTGAATATGCACTGTTAGACAATACCAAGAAAATTTAAATACCACAAAACTATCTGTTTGAGAGAATAACTTAAAGTCATTATTTGATTAAGAGCAATAAAAAAAATGAAAATATTTTGTTTCCCTGATAATTTAGAATTATAGAGTATTTGTACTCTATAACTCTTTTATATTCAGATTTAACATGGATTCATTACTACAGAAATACAAATGGAAAAGGATGTTCAATTCCCATAATAAAGTAGTTGCCTCTGATGTTTTGCAGTGCATATTGCATAGAAGTTTACAGTCTGCCTGCATTCTAAAAATCTGTCTTCATAGAAACTATAGCAGTGAAGAATTGTAGAAACTGATTTCACAGTAAGTGAGAAGTATGTGAAATTGGAAATACTTCAAATTATTCAAAAAAGTATGATCACTGTATATAGAAATTCAATTCACTTCACTTGATCACTTGACATCCCATTATGCATCGATTTGCTTGAGTGGGTGCCAGTAACATTTCCATTTGACTCTATCACGTGCCAGTGTAGCCCGATGGCATCTGCTTGCTTCAGGAATACAAAGAGCCTCAAACAGTTCAGGGTCTTGACAAAGAAGAAGTCTGACCATCTTGTAGGTGGGCGGCCACGTGATCTATTGATGTCCTGTGGGATCCAGTCGGTAATGACTCTAGTCCAGCAGTCATCTCCAAATCGCATTACATATCCAGCCCATCTGATTTTTGATGCCTTGGCAAATGAGACAGCGTCCCTGACTCAGTTTCCTGATTCAATGACATATAATTTCAACACTAACAGGTAGGCCCAGACATTAGACCTTCAGTAAAATAAAAAGTAGAACAGATAACAGCAATCTAGAGAATTTTCAGGTTTTATTTTGGTAATAATGAAATTGAAAGTTTATAGTTATATTTTCTTCTCTACCTAGTAAACATGCTTGTGTAATGAACTACTGTGGTTAGGTGCAAATTTGAGCTCAGAAAAAAAATTAACTATAACTATCCTTTTAACTACGTATGAAATATGACTTATTATTATTTTACCCTTGTTTTCAGATGAAAACACTGAAATACAAAGTATTCATGGAATTAGTTCAAGGACACAGAACAGGTAAGCTGTGTTGTGAGGACTAATCACCAACCAGGACCAATTTCCTAGTCAGCCCTATGTTGTCACCGATTACAAGTTCTTGCAAAAAATTAAATTGGCCTCATTGTCTAATTTTATCAGAAGTCTAAAAGTTAGAGACAGATAATGAAAAAAACAAAATCGAGAAGAGCAATAGAAGCAGGCAGGGAGTGGAGCGAAGGAGGGAAACTGGGGACATCGGTGGTGGGAAACATGCACTGGTGGAAAGTTGGGTGCTGAAACATTGTGTGACTGTAATCCATCATGGACAGCTTTGTAAATGTTTATGTCATGGTGTTATAAAATCATCTAAACCTTTCAAAGGAATTTTAATAAAGACCATTGATTTAGCCCAATTCTACCTCTCCTTGCCAACCACCCTAGCAATGAACTCTTATCTAAGTAAAAATACCCCCACCTAGAGGAATCCTTTTAGAGCCAACTTGAACAAAGGAAAGGCACACAGATGCTGCCCTAACCCATGTGCTGCTGTGGCCTAACCAAGCACTGTGGTGCCTGAGTACATGTGTCACTTGCATCTCTTCTCTTGAGAGGTGTACTAGGGGTGTCTCTGGTGTCTCTTCCTTTGGAGAAGTCCACACTATCTTGAGAGCATTACTCTCTTTCCTTCTTTCTCTCCCTCCCTCTTTCCCTTCCTTGAAACCTCTGAATAAAATCTGTTTTTATGGCACTCCTAATCATTTCCTGAAATTAGTTTCTGCAAGAAAGGCAAGGACAGAGAAGTCTTGGGTAAGGTCTAGGATGGATTTTCCTTTCTTGCCAAGTGCAATTTCTCTTCCAAGCTTGAATCACAGCTCCCTGAGAAGTCTTGTGGTGGGGTGACTCCCATGTAAAGCAGACCAAGTGGACCTCAGTTGGGTCTCCCAACTACCTAGTGAGCTAGTGGGACTCTGGTCCATGTTGGTCCATGTTGGCTCACCGGACACTTTATCAGTCTTAGCCTTCTGAGATCATCCCTGGGTAGAATAGGTAGAAGAACGTGTCCATTTCTCTTCTCTCCACCTCACATACACACCCACGGGGGGTCCTAGTTGACTTCAACTCTTATCTGTGAATTTGTGAATGAAAGTGAAATGTTATAAGAAAAGTAAAGGTAAGTTTATTACTGTTAACTGAGCAAGCTTGCTTATGAAACCAACCTCAATTCAATAGGAGTAAAGATTTTGCAAGACAAAGAAAATCTCAATGACCTCTGCAACCTCAGAGAGAGCTGAGGCATTGTTGTTAGCTGTGGATAAGTATTTAAACAATGCTCTTCAGGTAACTAACCTACCAGAAGTTTTCATTTGGAATTTTCATGTCATTATGTTTTTGAAATGTTTATTCCAGTCTATTATTCACTAGTGTTTAAATTTGAATAAATGTTTCAGAAACAAAGCAGTAGCACAGTCGCCCTCTGAGGGCTGCAGAATTTGATAAGCTAAAAAATTGCACTCTTGAATCTCCTACTCTGAAGTCTGGAATTTGGGAAATGTGTGAAACTAAACAGAATCTAATGGGGTCAGGCTTTCAAAATAATATCTGTATTTATTGGAACAATGTGAAGTTTCATATTACAGGGGGAAATCTTTTTCCTCTTTCCTTATCCAATTTCTCCACTAGGCGAATGCAAAGGCAAGGATTTTATTTTATTTTTTTTCTTCTCCTTCCTTTTGATATATTTAATGGAACAAAAGCCAGCAAATCAGATCACTAGAGAATCTAAAGGCCAAACTGGATAATTAAATACACTAAATGCTTAAGTAAGTTGATAAATTTTATGCAATCATGGTTTTGATTAACCAGGGATTTCTTTCTAACACAAATAACAAATACATTTCATTTCTTTCTATATATTGTATATTTTCACATAAAAGAATAAAATCTGACAAAGTATAGTTTCTAGTTTTGTAGGGAAAAATTGTAAAATTTACATTTCAAATAGAGTAAACTCTAATTGCCAAATATGAATATATTAAATTAAAGTATCACTGAGTATTTCTTTACTTCAGAAATAAAAAAAAATCCAGAAAAAATAAATGCTAAGTACTATCTCAACCAAAAATTTCCTTTTTCAACGAAGTGAAATCTGTAACACATTGCTTTAATACATTGCTTGACCTGTGGAGAGAAACTATTATGGAAAAATGGACATTCCATTCATGTGAACAATGAAATATCAGGGATCATGAAGGGGGTACCCCCAGAAGCGCCAGGGCCCCTAACCAAAGGGACCCCAAGGACCCCAGGCATAACCAAAGCTGCAGATACTAGGACCCATCCGGTCACGACAATACTCCATCCATTAAGTTTCCATGCCTGTGTCCCAGGCCGACCGTTACCTCTGATCACGATCACGATCACGATCTTCCCGTTAATCATCTATTTGCTAGAGAGGGCACCAGTAATATCTCCATATGTCCTGTCTCATGCCAGTAGAGCAAAGGGCATCGGCTTGCTACAGGAACATGAAGAGCCTCAAACCATTATATTAGGTCATGGGAATGACCTAATATAATTGTTACTGGCATTTGGCATGTCAAATACAACACGAGCAGCTTGTTAGGCTTGCCGTGCGGGAGGTATATTATTTAAACACCTCCGTTACCTCTGAACAATGGATAAAGGAAGAAGACCACAGGCTCTAGAAGATTTCCTTTTCATCTATCTTCTCTCACTCCTCACTGCACTCACTGCAGGAACCTCTATCCGGGAACCTCTCTCTATCTCCCGGAAGCTTCTCCAGCAGGATCCTCTGTGCAGGGCCTCTCTTTTCAGGACCTGTCTCTCAGGACTTCTCTGCAGGTCTCCTCTCAGGACCTCTCCATTCAGATCTCTCAGAACCGCTCTTCACACCTCTCTTCTCAGGTCCTCTCTATTCAGGGGTTTATCTCTTCAAAGCCACTTTTTTTCCCCTGCCTTCATCTCTCTCTCTGTCTTTCTGTTTTTTAACTTTTTTTTTCTGTTTCACTATTTCAATTTCTCTGTCTCTGTTTCTCTATCTTTTTGCCTCCTCTTCTTCTGTAGCTTCTCTTTTTTTCAGGAACTTTCTTCTTTCAGGAGGACCCACTGAGTCCTTGCATGGTCCTGTGGCACTTCGGCCCTGTGACCCTGGTGCTAACCCTCAGACCCAGCCACCAAGCCCTGGGGCCCAGGTACCTGGAACTGCCCCTCGGATGCTCCCCTGGAGCTCAGTTTATTGATGACCCCCCAGGTTCAGAATTCTGGCCTTCTAATTTCCTTAACTGTCATCTACAGGGGGTACCAAACAACAAAAGAGCAGTATGAAGTCTTCCTGAGATGTTGCTCTCTCTGTCTCTGTCTCGGTCACTTTATCTTTGTCTATCGCATTTCTCTCTCCTCCCCTTCATCCCATCTCTCCTCCCTTCTTCTCCCTGCCCACCCTCCCCTCCCCCACCATGCAAACTAAGTTAAGCTAGAGTTGTATACCTGGTAGACAAATCACATAAATAATTTCCCAGTAATTGTCAGGGACAGAAAAACAGCTCTCCTGTCCTATTTAAAAGGGTGTCTAGGCAAAGAAAAATGAGAGGACTCTGACCCCTCTATCTCCACAAGAAATACTGACACAAGAAGTATAATTAGTGAAAGATCCCAGTCTCTCCTCTCTTCTGCAAAACTGTTCAACCCACAGCACTGAAAGGAAAACCCAGAACAAAATTGATAGCCACATTTCACATAATCTTCAATGTGACAGAAAGCCTGCTTGATTCCTTGAAAGATGGGAAGTTAAACTAAATAGCACATGCAAACATTTAGTGTTTAAAGCTTTCTCAAGGTGATGTAAGGTAACAAAGGCTCTAGGTCACAAAACTTTCTGCAGGGGATCTTTTACTCAGTAAGACGAGGAATGCTTTCTTAATCCACAATGTGTTTTTCTTTTGTGTGTGTGTGTGTGTATACATATTCTACTTAACAGACAAGATGAGGGTTTAGATCAGTATTACTATAGATGATTAGCAAATATTGCATTTATAAATATCTTACTTATTGACTGATTTCAGATGCAAAATATTGTTTATTTTACTTTGATTAATTAATTAACTTCATACACTATGACAAAAATTGGTTGAAAACTTTCTTTGGTCAGTGGCTCCTGTTGTTACTCAAGTCACTATGAAATCTAGCATTAGAGATGTGAACAGAATCTGTGGCAATAGCAGCCTCTTCACTTCCAGGTTTTACTGAAATTCTAAAGATTTAGGCCATTTCCATCTCGCTGTAGCTGCAGCCAGCTTCACACATTCCTGTCGAGAAGAAACTCTTGCCATCCCTTAGCTGTTTCATGTTTATATCTAAGGGCAGACTCTCTTAAAAAAATTCTCTCCTGACAAGGTCTACCTCCATGAATTTTCATGTGTTCAATATCATTTCTATCAGAATGACTGGATTAAAATAAATGATCTTCTCCATTGCAACTAATCACAATACCTAATTTCAGGGCATATTTCTACTTTCCCAACTCATATGTTTTAGAACTTAAAACTAATGCACTGTAATGATACACAGTCAGGCAAATTAATTTATGTGCCCCTCTGACTTTCGCAGCTTGTGGTATATGTTCTTTGATAGACACTGTTGAAGTAGATTAAACTCTGAGAATTCAGGGAGGCATGACTTAACGTTCTCAATGGCTCTTTTGATATATTCCCTCACATACTTCTTTATGCTGAGAAGTCTTTCGTAAATCACGATCACGATCTTCCCGTTGATCATCTATTTGCTAGAGCGGGCACCAGTAATATCTCCATATGTCCTGTCTCATGCCAGTAGAGCCAGGGGCATTGGCTTGCTACAGGAACATAAAGAGCATCAAACCATTATATTAGGTCATGGGAATGACCTAATATAATTGTTACTGGAATTTGGCATATCATATACAACACGAGAAGCTTGACAGGCTTGCCGAGCGGGAGGCAAACTCTTTTAAACACCTCCAAATAAAGCATTTATTGATGAACCGCGGCCGCAGAGTGGCTGCGCGAGCCGGGCTGTGATGGGCTGGTCTGCTGGGTGGAGTTCTGACTAGACGGAAGTCCAAAAGTGGAAAATGGCGGCTCCGTGGAGTGAGGAGGGGTGGCCTGGCTTGTCGTGAGGCCTCTGCCGAGGTTTTGGGCCAGGGCTAGAACCCGCCATGCCTCCCGACTGCCTCATGAACGGCTGTGCAAGAGGAGAGCAAGGAACAGCTCTGCCCCATGTGTGAGAGTCTCTGGACCAGCATACCTGGGCCGGATTGAGGAAAAAGCTGCTGCTGGGTGGGTGTCGGTGATCCGGCCTTTCAGTAATGCTTTGGAATATTTCTGAGCTCATTATTATAAATTTAAAAAATTAGAGATGGTGGAAAATAGGGTTTTATGTGTCTTTCAAAATCAGATTTCAGCATCTTGACTCTTCAGAGGATAAGCTAGACACCATAAATGTGAAGTTATTTATAACATCTTTTGGTAACAATTTGGTGAAAGATAATGAACAAGGGTTGAAATAATTTCACTTTTCTGCAAAGTTCTTCCTCACTAAATAATGCTTCTTCTTTAGTTTTATTTTATTCCAACTGGATATAGCAGAGGAAAAATGAGGCAATTTGCCTCTAGCTTTTATAGATTTATAGCATAAACAAATAGATAATTTTGCCATATTTATCACATGAATAAAATATAAAGACACAACTCCATGAATGTCCATTAAATGAATTACAGTGGAAAATGTGGATTAAACAGCTGGCTTTATTTGTTCATTTGAATCCTTGTCTCAGCAGTGTGTGTACTCCAAACATTCAGTGGATCTGTGACATATTCACCTTTGAAAACCATAATCCAATCCAGAAAAGGAAAGTAATAAATAGCAAAGTTCTTTGTGAATAATATAGAGGCAATAATCACAAGACATTATATAGAGGTTCAGGTGTCCTGAACACACCTATCAATTTCTGTGTCTGGTCCTTGTCTTTTTTGCCTTTGTCTTTCACTCTTATAATCATTTATTTCTGGTATGTTGTCATATTATTTCCATTATATTTAATTTCTGATATGCACCCATCATAGTCCTTACTAAAAACTCTGACCCTTCCTCTTCTCATCCTACTTATTTTTATTTCTCAAAGTTTTTTTGTCTAGCTCGTCTACTGATAACTTTAAATAATAGAGTGATTAACACTGAGAATTAAACCCGTGTGTATGTTGCCAGTGAAGAATATGGCCTCAAACATGCATTTAAAACCAATTTATAGATTGATGAAGATGAAATGAATCATTCAACTTGATGTTTATTTAAAGAATTATTCAGGCAGGTCATATAAAAAGCATACAGGAGCTCATGAGTGGCTCTGGAATCTTTGAACAGCAGAGAAAAGTTCATATTACTGAAATCTGAGTATTATTATCGAGCTCTTGGAAATAACAATGATTTGTAAAACATTTTAGCTTTTCAAAAAGAGTGGTAGTGAAATTAGTTAATGATATGCCCTTTTTTCTCTAAAAAAAATTACAACTCCATGTAATACTCTTATAAATTGTGTGATTAGAAATAGTTCTAAATAATAGGCATGCTTATTAAACTAACATATAGACCTTGTAGCCTAGAAGTAAGTTAATATTTATACATCTATAAAACATTTACAATGTTGATACCTACAGAGTAAGATGTGGCATAATCTATGTGATTGTTGGCAGTATAAAAACACATGTCAACTCTTACCTTGCAGAAGGAATTATATACAGCTACCCTTCACATGCCTTGATCATCATCCCATATGGTACCCCAATATAAAAAAATAGACCTAGTTAAGATCTAGAATTATTGAATGAAAAATTTATATGATGTGACATAATACCAAACTATAGCACTCAAATCTCCAATCCTAGAATGGTGCTCTCCCTCCTTTGAACACCTCAACTCAAGATGAGTTGTCTAAAAAACAAGAGAGTTTTTGTCTTGTCTAAAAAACAAGAGAGTGAACTATTTTATCCACATATTTTACCCTGACAGAGTCTCTATGAAAGATTCTGTAGATCCTTGGGCTTGTCTCATGTAAGCAGGCCACACTTGCTTGCACCTGAGTATTAGGAAACATCTACAAATCCCTATGAGCTATGTTCTTTGTTCCTTCATTAAACCATTGATGACTTATTGCTTCCATGCTCAGAGAATCCTACCGAGACAAATAGCTGAGAACTTTCTGGTCTTAACAGTGTGCACTGGACCAGATAAAACATGTTTGTGATATAGGTTAAACCTTAACAAACAGCATCGATGAAGGATTAAACTCTGCTGCTTCCACTAGAGGGAATGAGGTGATTTAAGACATGATGCATGTTCAGAGTTGAAAAGACTTGGATTGAACTGGTGCAGATCAGAGTGAGTAAGATGACAAAACCCAGGCAGCTTCAGAGAGGTACACGTGAAATGCTTAGGATCTGGCTACACAAACAGAACACACAAAGTTCATTTGTAAGGTCATGCTTGAAACTCCTTTACAAAATGATAATTTTCCTAGAATGACAATCACAGAATTCCATACTCAGTAGACTATATCTGCGGTGCTAACTAAAAACACATTATGCCATAGACCTGAAGAATCTCCAAGAGGCACCTCATGCTTTATTTACACAGACAAGTCATGTATCACTTCCACTCTCAGCTATTTCAAATGCCTGCTTTTTCTTTGAAAACCTCATTTTAATAGAGTTCTCATAGTACTAAAAATGCCAATTGAAATTTATATTTAGTTGGTAACAAGAAAAATAAGATAACCTCCTGCCCTTCCACCCAACTACTAACTAAATTAAAAGAGATTTGGTTATTGGCTTGATTTCTAGAGCCTAAAATAGTCTGCAAACTATTTTTAGGCTCTAGAAATCAATGGCAGAATTAGTGAAATGATTTCAATTGTTTTCTATACCATGAAGGCAATTTTGTGCAGTATCAAAATTGCTTGTTATTAAAGCCACTGATTTGATAAGGAGATTCTCTTAACATATTAACCCCCATCCCTGGTGATCACTAACTGAATGAGATGTTGCAATAAAATTGTCCTTCTTAAGTCGTCAGTCCTTAAACAGTTGAAACCAACCTTACCTTCAGTGACAGAACTATGCTACCTATATATGCAAATGTTAAAGTGATATACCCCAGAGGCTTAGTTGGTGACCATATTTAGTCTTGTTGTGCTCAAGATATAAGATGAAATAAATAGTATAGCACCCTAATTGAAATGACGTGCGATTTTATAAAAAGGAAAATTTGGTGACAGTCACACAAAAGCATGTCACTGAAGGGGAGGATGGATTAGGTGATGCTTTTACAAGTGAAGAGCTGCAGGGGCCAGAGCCATAAGAGCGGGGTAGAGCATTTGCTTGGGTTTGAATCCTGGCATTCCACATGGCTTCCTGAGCACAGCTGGGGTACTTTCTGAGAGCAGAACCAGGAGTTACTCCTGTGGATTGTTGGGTGTGACTTTAAAAAAGGAAACAAAAAATAAACTAAATAAATAAAATGAAGGGATGCTAATTTTTTATAACTGACACAGAAAACTAGGGGACAGCAATGTAGCATATTGAATCTCATATTGACTCAATCCATTTTGGGTCTTGATTTCAAACTAGAGTCTCTGGACCTGTGATCACTTTTCACTTGTCTTCCTGTTGTTCATCTATTTGCTAGAGTGGGTGCCAGTAATGTTTCCATTCATTGGATTGAGGTCCATTATTGTTACTGCTTTTTGGCATATTGAATACACCACGGGTAGCTTGCTAGGCTCTTCTGTGGCTCTGGGTTCATCCCAGGGGGCCCAGTCTTTTTTTATGTCTGATCATTCAACCATCCAGGGCCCAGGGGGCAGAATCATCTTTTAACCTATGATAGAAGTTGTTGGGGGTTGGAGGGAGGGATTCCACAATGGTTAAGTGGTTGCACGTGGCTGACCTGGGTTTGATCCCTGCTTTCCATATGGTCTTCCAGGTACCACCAAGAGTAATTTCTGTGCAAAGAGCCAGGAGTAACCCCTGAGCATCTCCGGGTGTGACCCAAAATTAAAGAATAAAAATAGAAGTTCTCAAGCTTATTTGGCTTACTATCTCTTTACAGAAAATACACATACACACACTTAATAATATCCTGTAAATCTTCTTTCTTTAAGTGAACAAACAGAAAATATACCCTAAGTCTTTCTGAGGTTACTATTGTCCCTATGTGTGAGTCCAGTACCCTGAAGGTAAAGCCTATTTGGTGATACACTTCTCTGTAAGAGTCACTGCTGCAAGTCCATCCTGATGATTCACTAAGCAAAAAAACAGCCTCTTAGGAACTGACAGATAGTGACAAATGTTATCACTAATTTTGTTTGATATCTGAACTCAACAAAATATATAATAATAAATATGTGTCATTAGCAATTCTTTACTCAGTCAGATAACCTCACATCTATTTATTTATTTATTTATTTGTTTGTTTGTTTATTTTATTTAGTAAAATTTGCAAATAGCTTTTCAAAGTTGTATCTTTGTATAGCAACACACTTCCCTTTGCAGAACCCTACATATACAGTGTCACTTCTCTTTGTTTAGTTTTGCTGTCACCTCTGGCAATACTCAGGTCTTATTGGCTCTGCACTTGGAAAATACTCCTGGTGATACTTGGGGGACCGTATAGGATGCCAATGATTGAAGCCAGTTCAGCCACATGCAGGGCAAGTGACTTGCATGCTGCACTACTTCTTCGAACCTTATCCACTGTCATTTCTGCATCAGAAATTGAGAACTTCAGGGGCCTGAGTGAAAGTACACTGAGTAGGGTGCTTTGCCTAGCATCAGTTCTATTCCTAGCATCCCATATGTTATGAGACTCCTGAACCAGAGTCTCCTGAATGCAGAACCAGGAGTTAGCCTGAGCAGTGCTATACTTCCCTTTCCCCAAAAAATAGAAATTCTGAACTCCACTGGAATCAGAAAAAACATACTTAAATATTGTGTCGATTTTATTTTAATGAGCTATACAACTTGTGGAAGTCACTTAAAATTCTCAATATCTTCTCCTTTAGCAGTAAACTGTATCTAGAAATCACTGTCACTGCATGTCTTCCCATTGTTCATGATTTGCCGAGTGGGCACTATTTGCCTGTGACAAGCAAGTGTAACCAAGGGCATCTGCTTGCTCCAGGACAGGAAGAGCCCGAAACCATTCTTCAGGTCATGGAACTGAGGTCCATAATTGTTACTAGTTTTTGGCATAATAAGTAAATAAAACATAGTAGCTTGCCAGGCTCTGCCGTGTAGATGGTATAGTCTCAGTAGACTGCTCTCATCTCAGAGCATTTAATGATGAAACTTAAACGGGGAAAAGATCAGGTTTTCTCTGGGATGGAGCTCTGAGGAACTATGGAGTCTGGATGCTGAGAATGACTGACTGCATGATGTGTGGTTTGACACATCACGACACGTGCATGTCACCTGCAATCTCCTACTTTCATAGTTCCATGGTGTCCTTCCACCAGCAAGGAGAATGCAAGCCTTGCACATGGGTATTCATAAGTACCAAGCGCTGACCCATTCCTGGTCTCAGCAGCCTATGCTTTCCTTCATGCATGAAGGAAATCTAGGAAATATTTAAACAAAATAGACCAAATTCAACCCAAAACCTATGTTTAAAAGTGTCTTTGCACCCAGTTAATAAATTATCCCTGCAATAAGTACATATTTAGCAACCATGAGCTCATAAACACACATCTGCCTTAAAGGTGTATACATTCCAATGGATAGGACACATAGCAAAGATAAAATTCAGTCAACATATCTAGTCATATCCTATAAATACAAAGGGTATATTTATAATAGGATACACAGACATGGAGCAGAGCTGCTACTGGCTCTCCCTGTGCCCAGCCAGCCACGAGGTGCCTGGGAGGGATGGCAGGTTCTAGCCCTGGCCTGCCACCCCAGCTGAGCCTCACAGAAGCCAGACAACCCCCACTCCATAAGGGCCACCATTTTCCACATCCTGACTCCCTCTTGTTAGAACTCCACCCAGGAGAAGAGCTGATCACAGCCTGACTCGTGCAACTGCAAGCGGCCTCGCTCTTCATCAATAAAGACTGGATTTAGAGATGATTACAAGAGTATGCTACCTGCACGGCAGAGCCTGGCAAGCTACCCGTGTCCTATTTGATATGCCAAATACCAGTAACAATTATAGACCTCATTCCCATGACCTGAAGGAATGGTTTGAGGCTCTTTATGTTCCTGGAGCAAGAAGCTGCCCTTTGGCTCTACTTGCATGAGACAGGACATATGGAGATGATACTGGTGCCCGCTCGAGCAAATCGATGATGAACGGAAGACAGTGATACAGTGATATTTATAATAGGATATGACATATTATAATATTTTAAAGTATAGCCTATGTCTAATTTATGACATATGATATATGATATATAGTATGAGTATAGTTTAATACAATATAATATATAAATATAAATGTTAAGTGATAGATGAATGATGAGGGTAAAAAAGCGATTTAATTTCAGGTGTTTTGTGACTTTCTTTGTTGAATTGTAATTTTGTAGGTAGAAACTGAGACACTAGGAAGATTAAAAACAGCATGACATGGTTTCAGACTGAGAGAACAATGAGCACAAATGTTTTAAGGTGTGATTTAGCTTAGTTAGTAAAAGAACCTAAAACAGTTTGTTGGGGGTAGACAAAGGAAGACATGGACTAAGAGGGAAATGGAGAGCTAATAGGCTGCAGAGGAATTCACAGATTTTTCAGGCGAGTTTGACTTCTGCTTTTAGGCCATTGTCAGTTGCTGAGGATTTTAAATTGTTGACTGCTTTGAACTTATTTATTTCAATATTGTAATCAATGTCTCTTTCACTAAATTCAACTCCAAATATTCAATTTCTTTTTTTTTTCTTTTTTTGGGTCACACTCGGCAATGCTCAGGGGTTTCTCCTGGCTCTGCACTCAGAAACTACTCCTGGCAGTGCTGGGGGACCATATGGGACATGGGGGATTGAACCCGGGCCGGCACAAGCCGCTACCCTCTGGGCGATCGCTCCGCCCCGAGTTTTTTTTTTTGCTTTTTTGGGTCGCAGCCAGCAGTGCTCAGGGGTTTCTCCTGGCTCTGCACTCAGGAATTAGTCCTGGCGGTGCTCAGGAGACCATATGGGATGCTGGGGATCGAACCCTGGCCAGCATGGGCAGGCCACATGCAAGGCAAAAGCCCTACCCACTGGGGTATGGCTCCGGCCCCCAAAATATTCAATTTCTACTTTGGACTTTTTCTCGTGGATTCATTCTTGAATTCTTTTTTGGAATTTCCCTTTCAAGGTATTTATTCATTTATTTATTTATTTTAATTAACTTTTCCTTCCTTCTTTTATGCTGGTTTCAAGATCTATATTTCTTCTTCCCCTTCCCCCCACCTTTTTTATTTGCCTTTACCATGCAACAGCTAAATGGCAGATTATTTCAGCTGAACAGAAGAAAGTTGCAGACCCCACTAGAGGTCACTTCTGACCAACCAATGATTCCTTGACACTGCAGTTTTGCCTGGCGTTACAGCCAACTCATGAGATATTTTTCTGTGTTTCTATCTTTTCCACTTTGATGTTCTCTCAAGGATGTAGGTAAAAGGCATTATGGTTAACATCCTCCCTGGACCCAAGCCACCCTTGGAGCCGGGCAGTCTATCCAAATAGCCATGCCCCAGGTGCACTGCTTTGTTCAGAGAAGAGCGGTGTGCTTGAGTGCAGAAGTTGGCTCACTGACAAAAGTGGCATCATTCTGTAGAAGTGGAATGTCACCGGAAGGGCTATGATTGTGTGAAGGATGCCTGGACTGTCTGTCTGTCTCTTGCAGCAGGTCACCTAAGGGTCCAGCAGCCAGGCTTCCTGGAACTTCCTTCAATTGTGTTCACATACTGTTCAGTGCCCACTTAATGACACATGGATCTGCCCTGAGCCCTCCCCGGCAAAGTGAATCTTCCTGGGGTTTATATCTAACCTAGCTGTTTCAAACTGACATGTTTATTAATTGGAGGAATTTTACTATCTTGCAAATATAGTTAAGTCCTCAATTATTAGAAGGTCCCTTTGGCAACCTTTGCTGTGTACAGTGTTCTACCTATATTTAATAATACCTGTGCAGACTGACTACATGCAAAGATGTATTTGGACTATCACATTTGAAATGAAAAGGTGAAGCTAAGCTACATAAACATTTTATTCCTCAAGCTGTTTCCAAATTTCTTAGAAAGACCTTGGAAAAAATTCAAGTCTTAGAAAATAATCAAAGACCTTACTGTTAGATGAATCGATGAATGAATGGTGCATTATTATCTTTAAGATATTTTACTTTTTTTTTTTTTGCATTGAGCCCAAATTATGCTTTTAAAATCAAATCTGGGGCCGGAACGATAGCCCAGCTGGTAGGGCATTTGCCTTGCACGCAGCCGGCCCATGCCGGTCCGGGTTTAATCCCCGGCATCCCATATGGTCCCCCCGAGCACTGCCAGGAGTAATTCCTGAGTGCAGAGCCAGGAGAAACCCCTGAGCATTGCCGGGCGTGACCCAAAAAAGCAAATACAATAAAATAAAATAAAATAAAATCTGCTTTTTTATTTTTGAAAGTCATGGTCAAATTATAATTGCTCTGATTGCCAGATATCAATGATCATACAAATGTTTAAAGTGTTATTTTCTTCCGTTTCATATAAATTTGCAAGTACTGTACATCTTTACAATTACTTTAATTATACCTATTTGCTTGTATTATGTGCATCATTTTATTTTGAAAATACTGAATCTCATATAGTTAAAGATTTCCCCAAGTTCATATCGAGAATACAATACATCAAGAACAAAATGTAAGATGTCCAAAATTTGTGAAAATTTAATGCCTATTATTCTAATGTCTGTAAGCTTTGTCTTTATAAAATTTGATAAAAAAAATAAGGCTTTGTAAGTCACAGGTGTTAGACTATATTTTATTTATAGAAATTTTGTTTATAAATATTAATATATGAATGTATTATTCTTTTGGGTGACATAAAATATTACCCAATTGTAAACCACTTAAATATAATAAACAAAGAGAAGACTAAGCAAACATTTTAAAAAAACAGTATTAGTTCACTGACCCAAACAAAACAGGCAGACAATGGCATTTGGCCCATAGACTGCAATACTTAGAACTGCCTATGAATGGAATTACCCAAATAGCTAGACTTAAATTCACTTTAGACCTTGATGGGGGAATAGCCATTTTTAGGTCTCCAGAGGAATGTTAAGTGCTTCCAATCATAATCTAAATGCTTGGAACATGTCATTTGGGATTTATTTCCATCAAGACTTTTCTAGAGAGTGAAAGTACTGAATAGATAGAATTTAATAAAAATCATAGACTCAGACTTTAAAATATATGATATTTAAAATTTTTGTTTGATTTCCATAGTGGATAATTATTTTTTATTATCTAATTTATTTTTATCTATCTATCTATCTTTCTATCTATCTATCTATCTATCTATCTATCTATCTATCTATCTATCTATCTATCTATCTATCTATCTATCTATCTATCTATCTATCTATCATCTATCTATCTGTCTGTCTGTCTGTCTATCATCTATCTGGTTTTTTGGAGGGCATAACACCCTCGAATGCTCAGTGTTTAATCCTGGCTGTGCACTCAGGTATTATTCCTGGTAGTGTTTATTTGACTTCAGAGGATGCCAGGGATCAAACCCGGTCAGCCACATGCAAGGTAACTGCCCTACTCTATACTCAAGTTCCAAATTCTATATATTTGCAGTAAAGTGTTCAGGAACGATTTTTAGCTTATTTCTTGGGATAACTAAGAGTTGATATAAAGTACAAGTCTCTATTTTTTCTAATTTCAGAGAAAGCTAAAAACAAGTAAGGCAGTAGATATATGATAAACATTGGTTGGTGGTTGAGTTTTACTCCCTAAAGATTTAAAACTCTGAAAGTTTCTAGCATGTTCTACAAGATACAACAAAAGACAGAAACTAAAAGTGCCTTTAAAAGGAGTAATAAGGGCAAGTAGTACAGATATAATTCTAGCCATACTATATAAAATATGAGATGAAGTTTATTCAGATGAGAATAAAAAGTTGCTGCTACAATCCATAATAAGATGATTAGAATATGTACCTTTTCATTTCTTTTTTTGTTTTTCTTTAGTTTTTGTTTACTTTGTGTGTGTGTGCTTGTGTGTGTGTGTGTGTGTGTGTGTGTGTGTGTGTGTGTGTGTGTGTGTGTGTGTGTGTAAAATGCCTATGTCGCTCAGGGTTTTCTACTTTAAGAATCATTTCTGACTGTGACTCGTCAACCATATCCTATGTCAGGGATCAAAATCCCTGGCTTCTCCAAGTGCAAGATAAGCACCCAGCCTGCTTGACTATCCCCCTGGTTCTGTTCTAAGTACTTTCAACTAATTGAGTCAGGATCAACAATTTTACAGGATACACAGAGATTTAAGAGGCTCGGACAGCCCCTGGCCTAGTCCAACATTACTCCAGGGGTTCGCTCACATGTGCAGGAGAGGGGCCACGCTGGCCAGCTTAGAACAGAGATTTGGGCTCCTCCACCCTTTCCTCCACCTCCATGCCAGCTACCACAGAAGAGAGACCCACGCCAGACCCACAGCTACACTGGCAACCCCGGAAGAGATCCAGACCCATCCACTCCAGACCCACAGCTGTGCTGCTCTGCCCCACATGGAAGCAACCCATGGAACTGGTTTCTGGTAAGGGGCTTAGCCAGCCCTGACCAAGTCCAACATTGCTCCAAGGGTTCACTCACATGTGCTGGGGAGGGCCACACTGGCCGGACTTGGAGCAGAGATTTGGGCTCCTACACCCTTTCTTCCACCTCCATGCCAGCTAACTTGGAAGAGAGACTCACGCCAGATCCACAGCTCCACTGGCACGTGGCTGCAGAGTGGCTGCGACATTCTTAGATAGTACTGATTTTAGGATCAGGTCCTTCCCAGGATCTTTCACATTTATACACTGTGTACAGTTGTAGGCAGGTTCTAACTGATACCTATAATCCCAGTAAGCCTA
Organism: Cryptotis parvus; assembly: GCA_021461705.1. Lineage (NCBI taxonomy): Eukaryota > Metazoa > Chordata > Mammalia > Eulipotyphla > Soricidae > Cryptotis > Cryptotis parvus. The sequence goes on along the minus strand of JAJIBD010024647.1, from coordinate 79,604 downwards.
ACAAGAAGTCAGAGAAACCCATACATCATGAGGTCAGTCATTCTGAACATCCAGACTCCATAATTCCTCTCAGCTCCACCCAAGAAAAAAACCTGATCTTTCCACTTTAAGCTTCATTAGTAAATGCTCAAGATGAGAGCCTTCTACTAAGTGTATACCACCTACAAGACAGAGCCTGGCAAGCTACTCCTGTTTTATTTGATATGCCAAAAACTAATAACAATTATGGACCTCAATTCCATGACCTAAAGAATGGCTTGAGGCTCTTCCTGTCCCTGGAGCAAGCAGATGCCCTTGGGCTACACTCGCTTGTGGCAGAATGTATGGAGATGTTACTGGTGCCCCCTCAAGCAAATCTATAAGCAAAGGAAAGACAGTGATACAGTGATACACAGAGAATAATCTCGTGACATCAGTGATTATGAACTTTAGACACATTTACAGAATACCTTTACAATGTATGTATGAACCAACAATGTGTTTCTTCTAGAGGACAAAACACATTGATCTGCAAAACTGATATATTCCTTTTAATTTATGATTTAAATAAATTGACTTCCTCCAAGCCTTATCACTTTTAGAATATGGATATTTCTAATTTTTTGTTTCCGAAAGTGGTTGATTTCAGATCTATTGGAGAATACCATCCAGAATAAATTTTTTTTTTTTTTTTAAGAAAACGGTAAAGTTACAGGGTCAGCATCAACTAGCCAGGATTTGTAAATTCCCCCTGACTGACTTCAGTACGATTAATGAGTTTTAAACTTCGGGTCTGTAATAGGAGTAACCAGTAACCATAAGTCTATATTCCATGAAATGTGGCTGGGAAAATTCAGCAAGATACAATTTCCAATCTCAAGACAATTGATACTAACAAATATTTTACTCTCCAATAAGAGATGAAAAAAAGTCATTCTATTTAATTTCAGAGGACAAAAATGAAGACTGAAGTTGAAAGTTGTTAATTGCCATGACTAAATTCAGTAAAGGAAGACACTGCTCTATTACATGAATATCTCCTTTTGTTAGCATTTAATTTATTTTCAGCTCATACTATTCTGTATTTCCAAATGAATATGCACCTCTCTTCAATCCCACTGTATTAGGATGATTCTGACTTTTCTTTTTTAAAAAAATTATTCCTAGGTTTTCAGTGGTGCTCATAAAATGCATAGTTTGTATCGTAATACCAGGTGTTTTCTGTTTATTCTGACTATATTTGAGACAAACATTGGTGCCCTTATCTAAGTTCTATCCATGCACAATTGATTGCATGGTTGGAGTAACACATGACTGTTTAGGCTGTCAAATTACTCTTTGTATCCTTGTTAGATAGAAATGATAAACTGTGTGTGCAATGTTGGCAAATGCTAACCTTAACTAAAATCTCCCCTTTCACCAAGAGACTTGATTTAATATCACTTATGGATGCTTACCTGTACATGTCAAAGCCATTGATTTATAATTTAAAGAGAAGATAGTTAAATTATAGCTTCTTTCAGTTTAAGTACTCTACTACTCAGGACCCCATTTTAAGCAATCATTTTTTAAATTGTATTACACCACCGTGAGATATACAATTATGAAACTGTTCATGATTAAGTTTCAGTCACACAGTGTTCCAACACTCATCCCTCCACGAGGGCGCATTTCTCACCACCAATGTCTCCTGATTCCCTTCCCCTTCCCCAGCCTGCCTCTATAGCAGGGACTTTGTCTCCTCTCTCTCTCTCTCTCTCTCTCTCTCTCTCTCTCTCTCTCTCGGACTCTTCCTCTCTCTCACTCTCTATTTTCTTTCTCATACATTGTGGCTTGCAATGCATACATTTAGTGTTTATCATTTTTATACTGTCACAAACATTCAATGATGGAAAATTATGCAGCTGCCAGGGAACCAAAGTTATGAAATTTGCCTATGAACGGATGGACATGGAGAGGATCATGTTGACTGAAATTAGCCAGAGGGGAAAAGACAGATATAGAATGACTGTGTTTATTTGCGGACATAAAAAAAAAGTATCACTGTCTTCCCATTGTTCATAGATTTGCTCAAGTGGGCACTAGTAACATCTCCATAAATCCTGTCACAAGCAAGTGTAACCAAAGGGCATCTGCTTGCTCCAGGGACAGGAAGAGCCCCAAACCATTCTTCAGATCATGGAACTGAGGTCCATAATTGTTACTAGTTTTTGGCATAACAAGTAAATAAAACATGTGTAGCTTGCCAGGATCTGCCATGTAGGTGGTATAGTCTCAGTAGAGGCTCTCATCTCGAGCATTTACTAATGAAACCTGAAATTCATATGGAATAATAAACCCCTACGAATAGCTAAAGCAATCCTTGGGAAAAAGAAGATGGAGGCATCACTTTTCCCAACCTCAAACTGTACTACAAAGCAGTAGTAATTAAAACAGCATGGTATTGGAGTAAAAATAGACCTGTGGACCTATGGAATAGAGTTGAGTATTCTGATACATATCCTCAAATGCATAATCATGTAATCTTTGATCACTGTATCATTGTATCACTGTCTTCTTGTTCATCATTGATTTGCTCGAGCGGGCACCAGTAACATCTCCATATGACCTGTCTCATACAAATAGAGCCCAAGGGCACCTGCTTGCTCCAGGAACATAAAGAGCCTCAAACCATTCCATCAAGTCATGGGAATGAGGTCTATAATTGTTACTGGTATCTGGCATATCAAATACAAAATATGACACGGGTAGCTTGCTAGACTCTGCCGAAAAAAAAATAGTATGATACCAATATCCCAGACCAGGGAGAACTAGTCAGTGATTGGAATATACTGCAAGTGTGTGGGAGTAAAAGGTTAGTAAGACAGAGAATGAGTGTGCTAATAATTGTTGGAAATGATTAAGCTTTCATGTAATCATCTTTTATGCCATTATCCCAATTTTGATTATTTATAGGCAAAATACCATGATTCACATGTACGGCCTAGATAAAATATATTTTTTGTGTGGAACACACCAAAAAATATCATCATGTGGGTATAGGAGCCTATGACTTTAAAATAGATATTCTGCCTAATGCAAACTTTTATACATATTCAAGTCAAATACACAATTCACATATTGAAATCAGAGCGAGAAGGACAAATACTGATAAACTGACTTATTTGTGGTATATATTATAATGGTTCTAGGGAAAGCAAAGCATAAAAGAGAATATGCCCAGATTACCATGGTAACTGGACTATAGAGCTGGGAATTGTGAAGGAAAGAAATTAAAGATGGGAAGGAAGAAGAGTAAGACAAGGAAACAGAGGCAGGGGGCATACTGCTGGTGAAGAGACAGGGTATGACTATATTTGAACTACAGGACCAACACAACCAAAAGCATAAGACTCAAACTACAACAACCAAATTAAAATATACCCATCAAGGAGGCAGGCTCTGGGGGCAGAGAGCAAATGTGGACAATGGTAGAGGGAAGTTGACACTTGTGATGGGATTTGTGTTGAAATTTGACTATGAATAACTTTGTTAAATCATAGTGCCAAAATCAAAATAAGCTATGCAGAAAGAAGAATATATGTTACTTTCGACAGGTCTGTTGATCTGGGTCTCGTTGTTAGCTTTTGAAGACACATTATATATATTTTTTTGTCTCAAATACTCAATTCACATATTGAAATCAGAGCAAGAAAGACAAATGCCTTTGTCTTTCTCGCTCTGATTAAATATTTAGTAATATAAAAGTATTTAAATATTTAATAATATAAAAGTATTTTGACAAATACTTTTATATTATTAAATATGATATTATATATATATATATATAATTTGAGACACAGACATGGGGCAGAGCTGCTACTGGCTCTCCCTTTGCCAAGCCACTCACGAGGTGCTCAGGAGGGGATGGCGGGTTCTAGCATGGCCCACCACACCAGCAGAGCCTCGCAATAAGCCAGACGACCACCCACTCCATGAGGTCCTCCATTTTCCACACCCGGACTTCCCCCTCGTCAGAACTCCACCCAGAAGACCAGCTTATCACAGCCTGGCTCAAGCGGCCATGCAGTTCATCAATATGCTGGATTTAGAGATGACTACAAGAGTATGCTACCTGCACAGCAAAGCCTGGCAAGCTACCGGTGTTGTATTTGATATGCCAAATACCAGTAACAATTATAGACCTCATTTCCATGACCATATGGAATCGTTTGAGGTTCTTTATGTTCCTGAGCAAGCAAGTGCCCTTGGGCTCTACTCTCATGAGACAGGTCATATGGGGATGTTACTGGTGCCCGCTCAAGCAAATCGATGATGAACGGGAAGACAGGGATACGGTGATACAGTTACAGTGATATAGGTAAGCATATAGCAGATAACATATAGGAAACATCAGGCATAATGCCTGAAACATGTTGGCAATATGCAATTAGGATTATGATTGCTGATATAGTAGCTTTCATATTATTACTTTCAATGCTGGAAGCAATCATAGAATTAAACTCCTTAAATTCTTTATCAATTGAAAAAGATCTACCCTACAGCAGTCTTTTTCAAGCCCAACCCAGGTATGCCTGATCCAAAGACTCACATACAAGGGGCAGAGCTCCTACTGGCTCTCTCTGTGCCCAGCTGATCATGAGGTGCCCGGGAGGAAAGGCGGGTTCTAGCCTTGGCCCACCACCCCAGCCAAACCTCGCAAGAAGCCAGAGGAACCCCCACACCACGAGGGCTGCCATTTTCCACATCCAGGCTCCCCATTCGCCAGAGCTCTGCCCAGCAGAATAGCTGATCACAAGCCTGGCTGGTCAGAGACCCACACTAAATTCTTTATATTATGAAAAAAAGTACATGAATTCAAAAAGTAATGATGACATTTACTAGATTGTTGGACTTCTTTGATTTGTGAATGATAAATTCACAATTATATACCTACCTTCTCTTCATTTCCACCCACTTATTTCACCCTATTCTGAAAATGAGAATGTCATAATGTCAGAAAAATAAAATTAAAAACAATATGCATTGTCTCCTGATCTCCACAGTCTCTTTCCAGAAGACTTTAGACCTAAAAAAGAATCTCGACTGTCAGTCGGTCCCCATATGTGCAAGTCACACCCTAACTCTTTGACTTGCACATAGCAGAAGGAGTTTCCATAATCGTGGGCACCAAATCCAGGAAAAGTTTTGAAGAAGTTTCTTTCCTTTTGGGGGTGGGAGGGCTCATACCTGGTGATGCTTAATGTTCACTCCTGGATCTGCACTAAGGAATTACTTTTAGGGGACCATGGTGAACCATAATGAGTACAAGAGATTAAACACATGTCAGCTGCATGCAAAGCAAATGCCCTACCCTCTGCAAATATCTCACCTCACCAGTTTCTTTTTTTTTTAATTTTGTAATTATACCACGTGTTATAGGCAATTACAAAAATGTTCATGATTGGGTTTCAGCCATACATTGTTCTGGCATCCGCCCCTCCACCAGTGCCCTATTCTCACAATAATGACCCCAAATCCCTCCCACATCTCCCAGCCTGCCTCCGTAGCAGGCACTGTTTCTTTTTTCTCTCTCTCTTTCTCTCTTTTTCTCTCCCTCCCTTTCTTTCTCTCTCTCCCTTTATCTTCTCTGACACATTGTAGCTTCCATACAGACATTTAGATTATCATGTAAATCCCTTCCTGTACACTCAATATTCAGTTCTAATCTGGCATTAACATTTCCCACAATTAGTGGAACACTGGTATATATTTATATCCCATTAATAAATGTAGTCATTCTATATCTGTCTTTTCCTTCTGACTGATTTCACTCAGCATGATAGTCTCCATGTCCATCCATTTGCAGTAAATTTCATTACTTCCTCTTTTCTGACAGCTGTATACTATTCCATTGTGTAGATGTACCACAGTTTCTTTAGCCAGTTTCTGTTCTCTGACATAAGGTTGTTTCTAGACCCTGGCTATTGTGAGTAGAGCTGTGATGAATATAGAAGTGCAGGTAGTAGTTCTACTGTGTGTTTTTGAGTCTCCAGGATATATTCCCAGAAGTGATGTTGCTTGATCAAATGGGAGCTCAACATCCAGTTTTCATAGTTATATCCATATTGTTTTCCAAAAGGGATGGACAAGTTGGCACTCCAACCAACAATGGATGAGAGTCTCTTTCTCCCCCCCATCCGTGCCAGCAAAGGTTGTTCTTGCTCTTTTGGATGCGTGCCAGTCTCTGTGGTGTGAGTTGATACCTCATTATTGTTTTGATTTGCATCTCCCTGATGATTAGTGATGAAGAGCACTTTATCATATGCCTTTTGGCCATTCGAATTTATTCTTTTTGGAAGTTTCTGTTCATTCTCTCCTCACTTTTTGATGGGGTTGGCTGTTTTCTTCTTGTCAAGTTCTACCAGTGCCTGATATATCATGGATATTAACCCTTTATCAGATGGGTGTTGAGTGAATATTCTTTCCCAGCTTGTGGGCTGTTTCTATATGTTTTTCACTGTTTCTTTTGAGATGCAGAAGGTTTTCAATTTTATATAATCCAATTTGTTTATATTTGCTTCCATTTGCTTTGTCAGTGGTTGCCTTTGAAGAAGCCTTTAGTTTTGATGTCATAGAGCATTTTTCCTATGTTTTCTTCGATGTACCTTATAGATTCATGTCTGATGTTGAGATGTTTAATCCATTTTGGTCTGACATTTTTGCATGGCATATTAAAGAGGTCTAAGTTCAGTTTTTTTACTCATTGTTGTCCAGGGAGACAAGATACTGCACCAAAATTTCTATGTAGTTATTTATTTATGCAACTGTTTTTCATTGAGGGAACTATTTTTTTACCTTTATTTTATAGCACTTTCACATAGACTATATCTAAAATATGTAATTTCAAGTATTTTAATACTATGTAAATGAGAGTAATCTCTACTATGCTATCCACATCTGTATTTTCTTTCCCAATGACACACCTGAATATGTGCTAAATGGATCTTTCAGGTACCATTAAAATACTTATAAGATTATTGTTTCTTAAAGTATGACATTAATATTTCTGCTTTAAATTAAAATTTAATAAGTTTTTTATCTTCAGTATTTGATAATAGCTTATAAACAGTGTATTATTAATTCTAGATACAAATTATTTGAGTGTATAATTGGCCCTTGAAGCTTGAACTCATTAGAGGTACCTGTTACTTTCTTACAAATATCTCTCTAATCCTGGGATTACCTTACTGTGTTTGATTTTTTTAATTTGAAGTTCATTCCATTTTAAAGAAATAAGGGTGGGAAAATAAGATGCAAGTAGAGCCCTCATCTCTGCATAATTATTCCACTATTTATAAGTCCCCAATGAGATCTTCTCTTTTTTTCTTCTCCAATACCTCTTTCTCATTTCCTTTCTAGTTCAAATTGTTATATCGTATATAGGATTGGTTTTCTATATAAAGTTTATAACTTTAGTTACAAAGAAAAGGATAATAAAGAATTATCTTCCACAAGCAGGTAAACATCAACTTTACTATACAGTTGGGGGCGCTAATTTTGCTCTTTCTCTTTGATGGTTTATATACAAATGATATAATTCATATTTTTGCCTTTATTTATTTATTTTTTGATTTTTTGGGTCACACCCGGCAATGCTCAGGGGTTACTCCTGGCTCTGCACTCAGCAATCAATCCTGGCGGTGCTCAGGGGACCATATGTGATGCCGGGAATCGAACCCGGGCCGACACAGGCCGGCCGCATGCAAGGCAAACGCCCTACCTGCTGGGCTATTGCTCCGGCCCCATATTTTTGCCTTTAAAGAAGAAAAAAACTTGGAAATTGCATTATATAAATAAGAGTTCACTTGATAAAACTCATGAAGATACTTGTATGGAAATATTAATGCTCATTTATTAGTGCTACAGTTTGTTGTAAATAAATATTTAACAAACTTTGCTGCTACTTCTGCAAGTGGCTTACTGTATTTTGGCATCTGATGGCAAAGGAAAGGAGAAAACCAATAGACAAACAAAAGAACAAACAGAAAAAATGTGAACATAGCAGATTATTTAAGAATCTAAGGCCCTAAGATCAGGGAGAAAATTTTCTCTCTGTTTTTGCTACTCAAACCCATATAGAATTACTCCAAGACAATGGGAAAGAAGCCAAAAAAGTAAACAAGGAATTTCCACACTTTTTCTTAGCATTAGAACTTTCTTTTCTTTTTCCATATCAGAGGCTTCCTCTAGGGTTCTGTGTACATCTGGGTTTCATACACCTGTAATCAGGTGGGGGACTTAAGGGATGTGTGTAAATGTAAACACCAAATCATGGTACTATGTAAATCCTACTATTTACGTTTTAGAGATTTGGAATACCTCCTTCTCATATTCTGCACAGATTATATAGTTGAATGAGAAGGAAAAATTGGGTAGAGAGTTGTAACTTTATCTTAAAAGGTTTTTGCGTTTTCCAATCTGCATTTTTAATTAATGATTTATATTTTGCTCTTTGGGTTTTTGATATGCATGTCATAAGTCTCAGATTGATGGCAGCTTAAATTGTTTCCTTAATTTTTCTATTTCAACATCTCTGGAGCAGAGAAAACCCATCTTTGTGCAATTATGTGTTTATTGCATGTTATTAGGATAAATCCTAGGAGTAGACTTTCTGACTCTAAGTATATGCCATTTTAATTGTAGGCACACACTGCCAAATTGCCAACCAGAAAGCCTGAATAAATTCATTCTTATATCAAATCTATTCATTTCCTGCACTTAGCAGCGCCCAGGACTCTGCATTATTTTAGAGCTTAGCACTAAAACTAATTCTTATTTTCAAATACTTTGGTTATTACTATTTAAGATTTTCACCATATTTCATTTTATTTCTTAAGTTTTTTTTTAACAGTTTGGCCATTAATTATTAGTCCCTTTTCCTTTGCTTACTGCCATATAATAATATTTTGCTAGTGCTTACTGATAGTCTGTCCATGTTTGAGTTTTGTAAATATTTTCTCTAAAATCACATTTTATTTGTTTATTTACTCCTGACTCTACACCCACAGATCATGGGGCTTGAGAAAATTATGTAGTGTTGGAATTGAACCCGGTCAGGTGAGAGCAAGGCAAAGCACTTTACTGGCTGTAATGTTGCTCTATCCCTTAAATTTGCTTTGAAATTATTTTAAAATTCTATAAAAGGGTCAAAGAGATAATACAGTGGATACCACAGAGTGTTACAGTGGATACAACAATGGATATTTCCCTTGCATGTGACTGTCCTCAATTTGATCCCTGGCACCCCAGATGGTCCCCTAAACCGTGCCAAGAGTGATCCCTGAGTACAGAACAGGAGTAAATTATGAACACGGCTAGGTATACTCCCCTGAATACCCAAATCTTTAAAAATATTTTATCGTTGTTTAATTGTATTTTTAAAATCTTTGAAAATTTAACGAAGTAACTGTAAAATAAGAATTTTAAGTTTTCTGATTTAGAGAACTCATCTATTCTAGGAAAATTGCTCCTATCCTAGCTGTAAGAAAAAAGTTCCAATATTTTATTGTAATATGTCTGTCATTTTTCCTGTAATATAAGGTAAATCTTTAACGTAACCCAAACTTTTATGCATGGAGCTGTGGTTTAAATGTTTTGAAGATAGACATAGATAGCCACATCAAAATTTGCATTTCTCAAAAATGTTCAAATAAAGATATTTTTATTGAGAACAATTGTGATAATAATTACATTTCTTTTTTTTGTCAATATTTTGAAACAAAATGTTTGTACCCGGTGCTTTCACAATAATCTCAATTATACTTTAAACTCTCTTTAGTCACAATACATTATAAATTAAACTCCTTGCCTTGAATTTGTAGTATTTTTTGCATTAAATTTTGTATCTTTGTTCTAGAGAGACAACTGCTGTTGATTGTGGTATCCGTAGCATAGTAAGAGTTCTTATATCTAGGTGTGTGTACCTCAGAGCAAGAGTTGATAAGCACTGGAAGCAAAATGAACTGTCTAAATTCCATTTCATGTTTCTTTAGGGATATTTTATAGATTACATGTGTGGATAAATAAAGATTAAATTAAGTACACTATCATACTTAACTGTTAGCTTTATAAAAATCATAGCATTGCCATTCAGAGTAATGAATGTTCAATATAGAGTGAATTTGGCAGGATCTGATAAAGGAGAAGAAAGGTAGTTTTATGCTGTGAATTTTCATGAAAGCCAAGGCTTATTAATATCATTATTCTGTTGAAAAATTGCTTATATGCACTAATCACTTATATATGTATGTGTATGGGGAAGCAGAACACACAACCTGTAAACCAAAACTTTATGTTTTGCAGAACTAGTAAGAGCTCTCTTCTTTATTGTTTAAATATATTACTTCCACAAGTATTAGTGATTAAAGTTATTATTCGGCAAAGCCTGGCAAGCTACCCATGTTGTATTTGACATGCCAAATGCCAGTAGCAGTTATCGACCTCATTTCCATGACTTGAATGGAATGGTTTGAGGCTCTTTATGTTCCTGGAGCGGGCAGATGCCCTTGGGCTATCTGGCAAGTGCCAGGGCATAGTGAGATGTTACTGGTGCCTGCTCGAGTAATCGATGATCTATGGGGAGTCAAATGATCAAGTGATCAAGTGAAAGTTATTACTGTGTAACAATATGCTTGGTGGAGGTGATATATGTTCACCAAATTTAATTTTCCACCAAAATATTTTTTAAAAAATTGTAGGATCATTACAAGTTTTAAGTCTAAAAGATTTCAAGTACAAAAGAATTGTTACAAATGTTAATTATAAGCTTCAGGTAAACTTTCTCTTCCTATGGCATTCTGAAATACATGAGATTAAATCTAGAAACTTGAGCTCCTCTATATTATTTAATCTTCTGTGTAAACTTTTAATCCAGAAGAGATCTCTAACAATTATGTATCAGTGTATGATGATTCTGCTGTTATTCTGTTTGTGACCTTTGATTTTATATCATTGACATACAAAAATCCTTGCCTCCATTAACTCACTTCCTTGGCATTCTCTTCTAATGAGCACTACATTTCCTCAAGCATCAAAGTGAAAAATAGGCTCCTCCCATTTTGTTTGTGGGACCATCTTTGGTTTCACTTCACAGCACTTGTATGGCAGCAAATAATTGCTTTCTTCCAGTAACACTATAAAGTTTGCAATGGTTCACCTAATTGCACAGTTAGGCACACTAAAACTGACAGTTATTTCTTGACATTCACTTTCCCAAAAAATACCACAGTAAACTATAGAGGAAAATACCAGGTTAGCTTTTGCTCAGAAAAATTCAAGTACAAATGCCAAGACTGTTATGCCAAGACATACAGCCAATCCCAAACTAAACTTGGCATAACACACTGGTATGAGGACAGAATCATGAAACGTACCCTGTTCATCTATGGCTAGACTTATTTACTATAAAAAAGTAGTTATAATATGACTTGATCTATATTTTAAAAAAATAAAGGATAATATGGATACATTTCCTTTTGGAATTCCCTAAGTCAAGGTAAATTATCATATACCATTGCTTTTGACTGTGAATTTTTCATTGATTTTGACTTGGTCATGACTAAAAATAAGAGGGTATTAAAAATAACAGATTAGTAAATATCACCATGGAAAAATTGATCTGTAGATAGACCTTCATCACTTTCCTCTTGGGTCAAAGTTCCTATTCTTGAGTCAAAGACGATACACCTTTCCTTCATTTTTTCCATTACTGCCTTCAGCTTCAAGTAAAACCAGACTCTGACTAAAATAATAGTGGCACTACCTATTATACTGGAATCTGGAAAATATTTTTTTTTCATTTCACTGAAAATATTCTATAGCAGGTCATGGCAATTATTACTCTGTTTATTTTACCCTTGAGAAAAAATGTAACCAAATTAACCTAAATAATGTCTTGGAAATTACTCATATCGGAGTATAGTTTTGTTCGGATATTCTTTGCAGTCTTCAATAACTCCTTCCATTCATAGTTGGGTTGAGACTGACTTCGAAGAAAAGTCAAATTTCAATCTTGCACACCGAATTCAATACCATATTGAAAACAAATGTGACCATTTGCTAGAATAACAGCCTGGTGTTATTTTTTCCATATGCATTTTCCCTTCTAATTTTCCCCCTATTCTTCTATCCCTAAAGCCTGAAGTTTGCCATGTCTGACTTTATTAAGCATATAAAAGACTGCTTAGATTTTGTGAAATGAAAGTTTAGAAAGTTGTGCAGGTGGCTGAGGAAATACCAGAATCATAAAAACATTGGGCTGGTCCAGAAATCAGGAGGATAGACTTTCTTGACCTGAAAGCCTTTAAGAAATGTTTTTCTATGCCTTTCAGGAAAGTTGGTGAAGTATATGTGAGAACTAAAAGCGATTGCTTTCCTTCTGATCAGTTTAAAGATTATTAAGAGCTTGTTTCAGATCAATGTCCAAGTCTATGATATCAGTTGATCAACATTTATAATTGGTTTTCTCAGAGTCTATTCAAATAATCTGGCCCAAATTCTACAAAAATGTCATTGGTTTGCATGTGGATCTGGGAAGTTATGTGTCCTTTTTTGATATTTGTTCTTTTTTTCTCTCTTTGGGTCACAGCCGGCAATGCTCAGGGGTTACTCCTGGCTCTTAGTTCAGGAATTACTCCTGGTGGTGCTTGGGGGACCATTTGGGATGCTGGGAATCAAACCCAGGTCGGCCACATGTAGGGCAAATGCCCTACCCGCTGGGCTATCACTCCTGCCCCGATATTTGTTCATTTTTGAAGGAACATTGGGCTCAAGTAGCACAATTCATAGGAACTCACTGGGAGAGAGTGGTTTAGGCTGAATGCTGACTAATAAATATAGAAAAGTCTTTGTTCTTCCATGGTTACACAATAATGCCTATCTGATCTCATTTGTTAATAGTATTCTATATTTAAAAAATAGAATATTTTTACCACCCCACCCCCTAATCTGGACAAGCAGTTTAGTGGAAGGGCCCTAAGATGTAATGCTGCTTAGGCCCTACAGAATTGGGAGATTCCTGGGCCACCAGGCCATGCTGGGTCCCTCAAACACTGCACAATGCAACTGTGATTCTTGGGGAGTTCCTGCAGTTTAGAGCAAGAACAAAAGTTCGGATGCATTCCATGCATCCAACTAACCATTGTACAATCTCTCAATCCTTTTTGCTTTTACTTTAAAAAATAAAATGGGGGCCATCACCAGAGGTGAACAATACACACAACAACACTAACTGACAAATTCCATTTGGTCCTAGAGAGCAAACTTCAGGCTTATGCATGTTGTGCAAGCTGACATATCTTCCTAGGCTGTTGGGTAATGCCCTACTTTAAGTTCCAGCTACACTTACCTTGCAGCCCCTCCCAGCTCTGCGTGTGGAGGCAGCCATCTTGGCCTACACGTGGCTGGGGTCTAGCTGGGAAACCAAGTCCAGAGTTTTTCTCTGCTCTTGGATTGTATATCAGATCCTGTGATAGACTTTTAAAACTGTGACGGATTCCTGAGTTTTCATCCATTCCTGCCGGCTTCAGACGTAGAAGGGAACTCGCTTCCTGGTATTGTTGGGGACTCCAGTGGCTCCCCAACACTAGGCCATAGAACTCAATTTCTTTTCATTTTTGTGGGGCAGGGAGGACACACCTGGATGTACTCAGAGCTTACTCCTGGCTCTGTGTTCTGGGAATCTGTCTGGTGACTAGTGAACTAAATGGGGTCAAAGGAATCTAACCTGGGTCAGCCTAGTGCTAGGGAAAGCCCTAACTGTTATACTTAGGCAGTCTAGTTTTTAGATAAGAAATCATAGAGGGTAACTTAAAAATAATCTTGTTTGTGTGTGGGCCATAAATAGCCTTGCTAAGGACTTATTCCAGGCTTTGTTCGAAATAATATTAGGTGATGTTTGGGGCCAACAGAAAATATTCAGACCAAACTCAGCTAGGTAGTTCAATACAAGAAACCTGCCTGTGGAATTATCTCAAAGCTCCTTGAAGTGACTTGCTTCTTGACTATATTTTTAATTTTATTATTTGTTTGGCACACACTATGTGTGCTCAGGGCTTATTTCTGGCTCTGTGAATCACTCTTGGCTGCACTGGGGTGACTAAATGGGTGCCAAGATCACCACCTTTGGTCACGTTTAAGACAAGCCACCCTGCCTTCCATCCTACCACTCTGGTCCTGGCCTTCCATTTTTTTAGGTTGTTCTTTACATGCTTTCATAAATTCTTAGTTGAAAAATCACTTTTTCATCCCTGCTACTCTTCATTTCTTGCCTCTCACATCTCTAGGCAACAAGGTCTAAATATCTAAGCTCAAGATAGCAATCCAGGTTCCAATTCCTCTCCGGGGACAGAAAAGCATGTCTAAGTCTAGGCAAATCTAGTCAAAAATCACTTCCTTCCAACTCTGCTAAATTTTGCTATCTATAACTTGAATAAGATTATATCATGCCTAAGATGAGAAAGCTACGAATTGTACTTTGAATGTAGACACACCATTAATATTTTAAGATCAAAAGGTGGACCTATTATGCTATTCATTATACAAAAATCACTCAAAGTAATGGTACATATTCTCATGGAAAGGCACTTTATACTTTTACTAGTATAAAAATGATAAAATGAACTGAACGTATAAAACTGAGTCTTTCAGAAAACGGACTGTATATGAGTATTGTAAGCAAGTAGTGCCATTATTTTAGTGTTTATATATTAAAATGCCAGGGAAAACAGATTTTAATTAATATGTTTAAATACTAAAAGGAACTTATTCCAAATTCATTTCAGAGTGGCAACATGGCTTTCCTCTGAAAAAGTCACACCTGCAATTCTGTGTCATATTGAATGTACATACAGACCCTGTGTGAGTTAGTATTAGGTAATTAACCTCTTTAGTGTGAGAAGTTAAGATAGTAATGATACTGCCAACAGGATCTACTTAGATAATTTTCATGCACATGTGGAAAATTGGCTAATATCAGAGTTTTCATGCAGATATTTTTTAAGGAGTTGGTAAATATTTTGTAAAATTAACAAATGCATTTTACTTAGGGAAACATTGTTTTGGGAACTAGATACAACCACTGTGCTTTGAAAGTGAAATATTCAGAGATAATCTCTGAACTGTTCCTAGAGAAATATTTCTCCAGGAGATATTTCAGTCTTAATAGGATCCAGGAAATGCTGAAATATAGTGATTGTGTAATTGCTGTAATAATTTATTTTTAACTATGTTGATTAAAGTACCTGCTTCAACAAGCTTCAGTGTAGGCCCTGATTCCAAATGCTGAAATTCTGGCTTTAACCTCATGCCAGTAATCACACCCAGGACATCATATTTACCAATTGCAAATATGTACTTGGTTACTAAAGTTCAGTCTCATGAAGATCACATTTTCCCTCATGTTTCATGAATAACATAGACTAATTTTTTTTCTGAACACATAAACATCAGTCTGCTGAAACAGTAGTCACATGCAATTAAAATCTATACAAGCTACACTATAATCAGGAAAATTTGGTTAAATCATATACTGTTAATGTTTCGGTGTGTTGTCCTTTCTCACCTGCTCAAGCAAATTGACATATAGTGGGATATCAAGTGATCAAGTGATCAAGTCCTTTCTCTGTGTATAAACCCCTATAAATCACATGCTCAAGGAGCCCAGCACTTATTAAGACACAAAATCATTTATTTTCTACTAATCTAAACACCTGAGTTGTCATTTTAAGCAATTTACATTAATTGAATATTTGAAGATGTATTGTCCTTGATGAAAGGAAGCAGAGACAGAGAAAAAAATTCCAAGTGGGATTTGGATGTGAATAAGACAGAGGTAGAGGGAAGAATCCTGTGAAAGGGAGATAGAAAGAAGCTAAAAAGGAAGTGTAAAGAGGAAGAAGGGCAAATGGGAGGAAGAAAATAGATTTTGTTCTTGCAAAAGGAGAGTTATGTAAGATAAAAGGAACTGTATTTAATTCTGGAACTGAATACAAACTAGTCAGAAAATGCATAAAATAACTAAGCTAAAAATTTTACATTGGAAGTACAGCCAGGGTGCATCATAAAGAGGGAGGAACTGCAGAGACAGAACCATGGGTAGGTTACTTTCCTTGACCAAGATTTAATCCCTGGCTCCTAGTATGGTCCTCCAGTTTGCTGGATGTAAGTCCTGAGCTCAGAGTCAGGAAGAAGAATGGAGTATTGCTGTGTAGGGGCAAAAACAGAAGAATGATTTTTAAAAAGTGACAATTAATGCTAAACCTTATGGGTAATATCAACACTCTTCATCACTTAAAAGGTAACAGCCAATTGAAGGGTCTATAGAAAGGGACTCCCAACCATGGAAACACTATCACTCACAAGGAATCAAATTTCAAAGATCAAGTTAATTGAGTTCTTTGAAACAAGTACAAAAAATCCATAGGAGGTTGGCTATATTCTCAAACAGAATTTTGAAATAAAAAGCATTGTCAGCTCTGGATGAGTCAATAGTATAACTTGAAGAGAAAAACACATGAAAGTGGATAGTGTCTTTGTTGGTAATTAAAAGAAAAATTAAAGGGAGGATTTCTCAGTTTTATCATCAACTAAGATAAATAAATCAAAGAGAAGTGAGAAAGGCACTTGGTTAACAGAGGGGAGAGCTGGTGTGCCTCACACAAAATCCAGGAGCAGGGTCAGGGTATCCCTTCTGCCCCTGGGGATCAGCAGACAGAGAAAGATGTGAGAATCCAACAAAGTTTCAAAATGGTTTACTTATACGGATTTTGGCATCACTTGATCACTTTACATCCCATTATTCATCAATTTGCTTGAGTGGGTACCAGTAATGTTTCCATTTGTCCCTGACATGTGCCAGTGTAGCTCAATAGCATCTACCTTGCTCCAGGAATAGGAAGAGTATCAAACCCATTAGTTCAGGGTCTTGACAACAAAAGTTGACATCTTGTACTTGGGTGACCACGTGATATTCTGATGTCCCACAGGACTCAGTCAGTAACAGCTCTAGTCCAGTGGTTGTTTCCAAGTCACATTACATGTCCAGGCCATCTGGTTTCCGATGCATTGAAAAACGAGACGGCATGCCTGACTCTTGATAATTGATGGAGGTCGGAACTCTGGATTCCTTCTCTCACTTGAGTGAGGTGTGATATTCTAAGCATAGCTCTTTAAATTCCTCTTTGGGAGACCCAAATAGCATTTTCATCCTGCTTTTTTAGGGTCCAGTTCTTTGATGTGTATTTTAATGCAGGAAGAATGGTGGAGTCAAAGAGATATGCCCGAACTGGAGTTTCTTTTTTGTTTTAGCTATTTCTTCGATGCTCTTGAAGGCGTTCCACATCACTCTCTTCCTCCTGTGCTGCTCAGGTGCAAGTTCATTCATCATGTTGACTCCTCGACCTAGGTACACATATCTGTTGCATTCAGAGATGTTTGTTTTGTTGAGAGTGAATGGAGGATCTGGATCTAGTTTGTTTTTCATGAACATTGTTTCATTGAGATTCAGCTGTAGACCTATGTTTCACATTCATGGTCAAAGTCAGCCAGCATTTCTGTTGCATGGGCCAGTATGGCTGCTCTTCACGCTTTGAGGTCTTCCTCATCACTTCTCTGCATTGCTTTGCAAACTTGAATGTTAGTTTATGGTTGCCTGAGACTTGGGCCTTGCCACGTTGGTGAATGAGCTCTAGAGTTTTTGAAGACAGGTATACTTTTGTGGCTTTCTCTTTGGCTTCTCGCACAATCATGGGGGGTGCTGAAGAAGTCAGTTGTATTCTTCATCGATGTTATCGATGACGGCATTTTCCCATGTTGCCGTAATGTTGCCAAAGAGCTCCCAGTTGGTGGACATTCTGGGAGGACTCTTCTTAAATTTGCAGCCCTTTCTCCCCTTCCGTGAAGTAGAAATTTGTACAAGGGGAGATAATGGTCCTATCCTGTTTGGAATTTTGGAATGACAGTGACATTGGTCATGTAAAACCATTGATTGAATATGATATGATCAATTCCATTGTGGAACTGTCCACCAGGAGATTCTCATGTCCAACATTTAGATTCAGCTTTCTGGAACTGTGAGTGACCATTAATGGTCTTGGCTGACATGATGACTCATATAGTCTCTGCAACCTGTTTGTTCCATTCTAGGACATGTGTTCCTATGTGGAGTTCTTCGGCCTATCTTCTTGGTTCTATCTTGGTGTTAAAATCATTGACTATGATCTTGTAGAAGGTGTGATCTTCTCTATAGAACTCCTCCAGTTCCATGTAGAATTTCTCAATTTCTTCTTTCTTGTGCGTGGATGTTGGTGCGTAGACAACGAAGATAGAAACTGCCAGCAGTGAGCCACATTTATTCAAGTGTAATGGTCCAATTAGGTTTGATAGGCACTCAAATGAATCAATGCTCAAGGCCAGGTTTGTGTTGACAAGTACACTGACACCATCCACGCCTCTTTCTTCACATGTTCCGTCCGAGAAACAGTTCTTTTTTGGTGTCTAAAACAGTGTGATGTGATTGATGCCTTCTCCTCTCGGTCATACCAATGATGCCATACTTGATCTTTCATGCTTGCACCATCAGGTCCTCAATATATGCTTCTGATGCCAGGGTGCGTGCATTGAAAGTACAGACAGTCATTTTAGTCCTTCTTCGTTTTGCAGCCTAGTTTGGCCCTGAGATTTTATCAGTCTCTCCTTGCTCGTCCTTCTTAGTGCTTCCATATTTAGTGTTCTTTCAGGGTCAGGGGTATAAGATCTATTGTTTTTACTGGTGTTGTCATATCAAATATGCAACAGACAGCTTGCCAGGCTCTCCTGTGCAGTCGGGATACTCTCAGTAGCTTGCTGGTCTGTCTGAGAGGTTCTGGCATACAATCCCATAACAGGAAAACCCAGGATTTAGGTTACTAGCAGTGCTCCAGCTAGGTGTTGGTTTAGAATCCTAGGCAAAGATGGCTGCCACCACATTCTAAGACCCATCAAGGAGGATAAAGCGAGAGGAGGGCAAAGAGAAAAAGGCAAAAGGCAAAGGAGAGGAAGAAAGAAAGCAAGCTACAGTTTTATATTCCTGTAAATAGACTGCCGGTGTGCTATTGCTCTGGACCCTCGGTTATATTCTTTTAAGTGTATTAAATGACTCACAGACATGGGGCAGAGCCTGCTACTGGCTATCCCTGTGCCCAGTCGCTCATGAGGCGCCTGGGAGGCATGGCGGGTTCTAGCCCTGGCCTGCCACCCCAGCAGAGCCTCACAACAAGCCAGATGACCCCCCACTCCATGAGGGGCCTCCATTTTCCACATCTGGACTTCCTCCTCATCAGAACTCTACCCAGCAGACCAGCCTATCAAAGCCTGGCTCACTTGGCCTCTTGCAGCCGAGCAAGTTCATCAATAAATGCTGGATTTAGAGATGACTATAAGAGTATGCTACCTGCACGGCAGAGCCTGGCAAGCTACCCGTGTCATATTTGATATGCCAAATACCAGTAACAATTATAGACCTCATTCCCATGACCTGATGTAATGGTGTGAGACTCATATGTTCTTGGAGCAAGCAGGTGCCCTTGGGCTCTACTTGCATGAGACAGGTCATATGAAGATGATACTGGTGCCCGCTCGAGCAAATCGATGATGAACAGAAAGACAGTGATACAGTGATACAGTGATACCCCAATGGAAAACAATCAGGGTGAATTCCCCTAGATAATATCTTCCAGGACTTCTCATAGGCTCTTTGAGATGTTAATGCTGCCCAGCCCATGTCTGCCTTGGTAGTGCCCCTGAAGAGTAGAGTGGAGGAAGGACATCTGAGATGAACTGTATCTCAGAATAGAAAGGCATGCATCTGTACAAAATAATATTCTGTAGATGGTTATAAATTTCTCCAAGCCTTCACAAGATTCTCTTCTTTGAGTTGTTTTGTACATTAGCCTTTAGACTTATTAGAGAGGCATGCTTGCTTGCTTGGAGGCAAACAGCATTTTTCTCTGGTCTAATTACTTAGAGATCCTATGTGGCCAGGTGAATACATTGGTAAGATCTAGCTAGTCTCATGATGATTGTGGCAGCATAAGAGAAAATATTTATACCAGCCAGCATAGAATTCATGGTAAGATGTACTGCCACATTCTAACTGTCCTCCTCCTATCTACAAAGTGACCTGCTGGAGGGAACTCCAGGCTAGGTCCAGAGGCTCTGGGCAACCGTGTACTGCAACAGTTGACTAGGAGTTTCTTAAACTTCCAAAGTACTTATTATTTTCTTTTCACATACACAGGGCAAGGATGACAGATTAACATAAAGATAGAGGGAATTAACAAAATTGCTTAAAGGGAATTGATTTTTATTCTATTTTAATTTTTCACTTAAGTATTGATAAAACAACAGAAATCAATGAAATGAAAATTAGTGTCCATATGTGAGGGTCGCTATTCAGATCATTAATATTGCCATTTGATTTCTTTTCCAATTCTTTTCTATGATTTATGTATGCTTACTATAGTAAATGCGTCACATTAAAATTGATTACATGTAGTTATATGCCATATATTTTGAATTGGTTGAAAATAATTTTAAATGTCATAAATTTCCTTCAAAATGATTATTACAACCTAGAAAGTAATTCAGCTAGATTTCCTCATTGCAAAACTTCAAATACTAGCAAATAAACAAACTTTATTCATTTTATACCTAATTAGCTCCTTTCTTAAACAGAAATCATTACAAATGAAACCCAGACGTTATGTCAATATATCTGCAAATACCCAAATTTTGGAGTACATGAGTCTAGCCAATCCCAGGTCAGCCATGTGGAAGGCACGCATTTTATCTGTTGCTTAATCTCTCCAGCCCACCAGTGGTTTTTAATGTCAGAACTGTGTGGTGTTGGAGCAATAATACAAGGGTTAAGGCACTTGCTTTGCATGCAACCAACCTCATTTTTATCCCTGGTACTACATAAGATGCCTTGAGTACTGCTTGGTATACCCCTGAAAAAGTCAGTAATGTGAGTTCCCATCCCAGCTCAACTTTTCTTTTAATAAGAGCAGATGTTTAGCATTCACAGAAAACATTAATAATATGGTTATTTAAACTGGATATATTTCAGTTTGCTACAGGTTCTCTTTCCTGATAGGGTCTGTTTCCCTTTATTTGGCTAAATTGCTCAGAATTTACAGAGAGAACCACCAGCAGCTTTAGTACTCTCCTTCAGAGGGAATTCAGCTATTTCTTCCTTGACAGGTCAGAAAGAGTAAAGCGATAGGAGTGAGACCAACTCCTCTATGCAGAACAGTTTTCTAGTTGGAAGAGATTTTTTCCACTCATTCTATCTATTACTTCCACAGAAGATCCAGAAGTTTCATAGCAGTAAGCATCAACCATTCTACTCAGCCCACTGAGCGAGGTGCATGCCCTCTGCTTTCCCAAGGCACCTGAATTTCTGTACTACGCAATCTCAGCCTGCCCCTTGGAGTGTTGCAGGTGTGGTTGCAACTCCCAGCTGCGTCAGCAGGTGGCAGACAGGAGACAGGCTTGTCTACACCAAGGCTTGGCCCCGTGGGCCTGGATGGTTGATGGTCTGACATAGAAAAGACTGGGCCCCCTGGGATGAACCCAAAGCCTGGCAAGCTACCCATGGTGTATTAATTATGCCAAAAACAGTAACAATAATGGACTTCATTCCCAATAAATGGAGATGTTACTGGTGCCCACTGGAGACAATCAATGAACAATGGGAAGACAAGTGCTACCCAAATTTTAAAGATATAGATTGCTTTTTTAAATTACAGCATGCTATTATTGTACCAAGCAACTTAATTTAAAGTCCTTTATATGGTCAAAAATGTTTAGATTCATCACCCTGAGATGCACCATTATAAGAGTTATTTATGATTGGGTTTCAATCATAAAATGTTCCAATACCCATCCCTTCATCGGTATACATTTCTTGCTATCAATCTTGCTACCAATTTCCATCCCATCATCCAGATCCCCCCCCCATCCCCATCTACCATTACGGCCGGACTTTTCATCTCTCTGTCTGTCTCTGTCTCTGTCTCTCTTTGTCTCTGTCTGTCTCTGTCTGTCTCTGTCTCTCTCTATTTTTCTCTATCTTAATCTTTTCTTCCATTCTGGGCATTATGGTTTGCAATAAGTTACTGAAAAGTTATGCATATTCCTTTATGTAATTTCAGCATTCAGCTCTATTACAAAGATAGAAATTATCAGTCGGACAAGAACTAGATGCTGAAAAAATGTTAAATTTTAAATTCCTGTGCTTAACTTATCCTTGTTTGTTGCTGATCATATTAGCCTCATGATTTAAATAAAGTCTGTGTTGGATGATATATCTTCTAAATTCATTTGTGGATGGATTTGTTTCTGTTCTTTATTCCTTTATTCTTTCCTTGTAATTCACTTTTTGAAAATGTCCAATTTTGCTGGTTATACCCTGTGGTATTATTCAGTATTTTCTTCTATTCTGTATTTCCAATAAACTTTAATTCAATTTTGAGAAACAATCAGACATAGATTCAAGTACATGTATTTCAATTTATAAAAACTCACCTACCAGCACAGTAATCCTCAATTTAATACAAAACTATTTCCTGTTGTTACAGATAAGAATATTGAAAATTCTTATGCATGAATCCTTACATATTTGTCTGATTACTTAAGATAAATTTCTACAAGTTTTATCAAAGAAACCAAAAGAATGTCTATAACTTTTATTCTTATATATGTTCAATTTGTCCTTAAAAATATGGTAGTTTTGAGTCACAAAACACTTTCCTTAATTTTAAAAGTATGGTTTTCTTATATTTATTTCAAGAATTTTTAAAAATTTTATTTGTAGTAAGTCATATTTTTATTATTGGTGAGCTTAACCAACATTCACTATAATAGTAATGCAATATAAAAATAATAAATGTATACTTTGATCCTGGCATCTGCTTCTTACAGGATAATTAGCATGAATTGCTCATTGCTTTCTTAAATCTGGCCTTATATGTAGACCTTTGGGTCAGGGAAGACTATAGAGAGGCTAAGGTGTTTATCCTGTATGCTGCTGACTCCAGTTTGAAATGGTCCCCCCAGCCACCACTATGATTAACCCCTTACCACAAATCTATAAATAGTCCGGCTAAGTATGAACAACAGCTCCCCCACTAACAGAACTAAAAAAGTAAGCCAAATACTTTTAGACATAGCCAATATCATGCTTCTAAACTTGGAATAATTTTTCTGTGTTTATTTCACAGGAGTTCTTTATTGTCTTAATATTTCCACCTTATGGATACGTTTTTTAAAAAATGTATTTATATGGAGTTGATATAATATATGTTTATGTCATTACATTTGAAGTCACAAAGAATGCAAAGTTTAGAGTATTTTTTCATCGACTAATTTCTTTCACTTTTCCTTTATTATTAAGGAATCCTCATTAGTCCATTGATTTTTCATTATCAATGGAAATTGTTCAGATCCTTCCATTGCCATGTAATTTGCTTTAGTCAACATTGTGTTTTTGTGCTAAAGAAATACTGTATTTTTGAATGAATTTCCCTTGCAGCTGTAGTGGTCCTGCATAAAATTTTAGAAAGTGACTGTTCCAGCTCTTACAGGAGCATTTTACAACAGATCATCTTCCTCAGTTGAATTTTTAGATTCTTTGGCAGCCTGGAGGAATGTTGTCAGGATAATATATTAGGCATTTTTATATTAATCCCTTGGGAGTATGCTATTCTTTGGGTATTTTTCTGACAAATTAGCAGTTAATATGTGATGGTGGCATAACTACAAGGGAGTTTTCTGTTTTCATTTCTGTAGTACATTTGAAATCAATTGAAGAATCATTTTATAGCTAAATGCCATCCATTCTCATCCATATATCAGTCTTTAGTGTTTGCTAGTGTAAAAAGCTAATGTATATGAAAAAATGCACAACCTAGGATAGTGCACTGCCCCATATGCAATAAATCATAATATATTCTATGTGAGTCAAAAACAATAGTTCCATGTTTGGAGGCAAAGAAATATTAATGAGTGTTGTCAGTTAAATTGTATTCCTGGTTTTCCCGAAAATAAAAGTTGAAGTCTTAAGTCACATATGCTCAGGGACTTATTTGTAAATATGATTTTGGCAGATATAAAAATAAACATTTTCTACCATGTATTTTAATACATGGGAGAAAATATTTGAACTCTATAGATTAGAGTAATTTGTTGTGGTAATGGGTTGATATCAAGAATATCTAAAAATACAAAGATCAGCAACAAAAAAAGCAAAAAGCCTATAAAAATATGCTTAAATTCAATGAACAGGTACTTCTCTGAATAAGAGACAAATGATCAATAATCACAAGAAAAAGTGCTCAATAACAATCATAATTACGGAACTCCAATTCAAGATAATGTGTTATCATTTCACACTAGTGAAAATGGCACCTTTCAAAATTAGTACCAAAAATTGGCATTGGTGGGGATTCTATTTTTATAAAAAAGGAACTATCACCACTGCAGGTGGAAATATTTTCTGGCTATACCCCTAAGGAAAACAATATGGAGATTTCTAAGTAAAGTGAAAATTGAGCTGCCCTACAACACAGCAATTCTCTTTCTGGGTATCTACCTCCCGAATACAAATACTTGAATTCAAAAGGATATCTGCACACAACTATTTATTTTATTACTAAACAAAATTGCTAAGAAATTGTGTTCAAAACAGACGTGGGATAACAAATGTGTAGAATTACAGTAGTACATTGTGCAGTTACAAGGAAAAACACAGTGGAACACAGCTGTGGAAAAATGTGGTATGCTGTGCAGTTATTTGCAAGGAACAGCAAACTCAAGCAGTATGCTGCAACCTGGATGGAATTAGAGGATGCTAAATCAGATAAGTGAGAAGGACAAAGTTGAGAATGCACAGTATAAAAAGGGGGATAACTCTGTCACCTCGGATTATAAGGAGGGCAGAAATTGATTGGGTGGCAAGAAGTAGCAGATGGGAAATAATGGGGGCAGGATTCAAGGACCTGGATATTTCAGTGGTGTAGAGGAGTATCGTGGCTCTGTATCCAAACCACAGAACCAAAATTGAAATTGAAATAACTGAAAGCATGAGACCCAAACCACAATCAACTTTAAAATGTTCCTGTTCATATGAAAGCACTGTCATTATCATTAATCATCAGGGAGATGTAAGTCAAAACAACAACAAAGATACTAACTCACAGCACAGATACTGGCACACATCCAAAAAACAAAGAACAACCAGTGCTGGCACTGATGTGGGAGAAAGGGACTCTCATCCACTGTCGGTGGGAATGTGTCGAATAGCACAGTCTTTTTGGAAAACAATATGAGCATTCCTCCAAAATCTAGATATTGATAGCCAATTTAACCCAGAAATACACTCTTGGGAATATACCCTGGAGACCCAAAAACACACAATAGAAACACCATCTGTACTTCTATATTCATCACAGAACTATTCACAATAACCAGAGTCTGGAACAACCTAAGTGGCCAAGAACAGAGAAACTTGGTGCATCTACATAATTACTATCATGCAGCTGTTAGGAAAAATGAAGTCATAAATTTGCCTACAAATGTATGGATATAGAGCTTATCATTCTGAATGAAATCAGAAGGATAAGGACAGGTATAGAATGAGTGCATTCCTTTGTGGGGTATAAATATATACAGTTTTCTACTAATTGTTGGAAACACTATAGCCTGACTAGATCTGAGCATTGAATATAGACAAATAATTTACATAATAATCCCTAAATGTATATTTAGCAAGCCACAATGTGAAGAGAAGGGAGGGAGAGAGAGAGAGAGAGAGAGAGAGAGAGGAAGGGAGAGAAGAGGGAGGGAGAGAAAAAGAAAAGGGAAAGTACCTGGATGGGGAGGTAATATGGGGACATTGGTGGCAGGAAATGGGCACTGGTGGAGTGATGGGTCATGGAACACTGTATGACTGAAACCCAATCATGAAATCTTTGTAAATATATTACTCACAGTGATATAGTAAAATAAAGTATTAAAAATTGTGCCTGTCAATGAGGTAGACCGAGTGCACGTGTGTGTGTGTGTTGATGGTGTTGATGGAAGTGGGGTCTTTATAGAAAATTTATAAAAATAAAATACAGACAATGAAATGGGCAGAATGGACTTATAGTCCAACATGACTAATATTCTTAAAAATACTGGAAATTTATATATAACAGAGAGGAAACTGTAGGATGGCCAGGTAAAGAAACAGAGGCCCATAGAGAAGTCAGACAAGACATGTGTTGGAGATTGAGCAGAGATCAGAATTCTGATTCCACAAAGCAGGAATCTTGGGGAAGCCCTAAACAAAATGTTAAAGAAGCAATACCCAATGCTGGAGGTTTGTGAGTCTGACCTACCACTCTTGATTTTTCACTTCTAGCTTGAAGAAATATGAGAATAAATTCCTGTTGTTGTGTAGCACTTTAATATATAGCCCCAAAGGTTTAGCACAGCAGCTATATTTGGGAAATAGACAGTGGAGAAGATAAGGGCTTGGAAAACGAGGAGGTAATGCCCTGGGGAGATATATTAAATATGTAGAGATAGGACTCAACACTACTTTCTTCTAGGATCACTACAACCATCCCTAAATCCATAACTTTGGGGCGGACTACATGTACTCTATTACTTATTATGAGATCCCTGATAGTATATCTGTAAATAAATGAACATACTTAGATATTTTTTTCTAATAATCTCTGTTCCAGGGTTAGTTCTGTGAGAAGGGTCACATTTGTTTGTTTCTTCATGATCTGTCCAAATGAAAAAAGAGCAATGATCCCTTGTACCTTTATCAAAGACTAACTGATCATGTGCTTGAGGGTGTGTGTCAGGATATTCTAATACATAGGTCCACAGGACTGTTTTTATTCCAATACCATGCTGTTTTAATCACTTCTGCTTTGTAGTACAGTTTGAAGTTGGGAAAGGTGATGCCTCCCATCTTCTTTTTCTCCAGGATTGCTTTAGCTATCCGTAGAGGTTTATTATTTCATATGAATTTCAGGAGTGTTTGGTCAATTTCTTTGAAAGATGTCATGGGCATCCTAATAGGGACTGAAAATATTCCAAAATGGAGTAAGGAAAGCCTCTTCCAAGAAGTGGTGCTGGGATAACAGAACAGATATATGTAAATAAATGAATTTGGACCTTTGTCTATAACCATGCACAAAAATCAGATCTAAATGGATTAAAGCTATCAATATCAGACCTGAATCTAAAAAGGACATTGAAGAAAATGTAGGAGAAAGCCTCCATGACATTGAAGCCAAAGACATCTTCAAATATGACACACCACTAATGAAGCAACTAAAAGCAAAGATAAACATATGGGACTACATGAAACTAAAAAGCTTCTGCACCTCAGAAGAAATAGTGACCAAGATACAAAGACATTCCACAGAATGGGAAAGAATATTCACCCAATACCCATCTGACAAGGGGTTAATATCCAGGATATATCAGACACTGGTAGAACTTTACAAGAAGAAAACACCCAACCCCATCAAAAATGGGGAGAAGAAATGAACAGAATTCATTCAAGGAAGCAATTTGAATGACCAAAACGCATATGAATAAATGTTCATTAACACTAATCATCAGAGAGATGCAAATCAAAACAACAATGAGATATCATCTCACACCACAGAGACTGGCACATATCCCAAAGGGCAGGAACAACAAGTGCTGGTGTGGATGTAGGGAAAAGGGGACTCTTATTCATTGTTGGTGGGAATGTCGACTGGTACAGCCTTTTTGGAAAACAATATGCACATTCCTTCAAAGACTAGAAATTGAGCTACCATTTGTCCCAGCCATACCACTCCTGGGAATATACCCCGGGACGCCAAAATCTCAGCAGAAACACCAGCCTCACTTTTATTTTCATAGCAGCACTATTCACAACAGCCAGAATCTGGAAACAACCAGTATGCCCGAGAACTGATGACTAGATAAAGAAATTTTGGTACATCTACACAATGGAACAGTGTGCAGCTATTAGGAATAATGAAGTTATGAAGTTTGCCTACAAATAAATGGGCATTGAGAGGGATCATGTTGAGTGAAATTAGTCAGAAGGAAAAAAGACAGATATAGAATGACAGCATTTATTTGCATGACATAAATATATATGTACATATTATGATACCAAAATCCAAGGTCAAGCAAAATGTGAATCAGGAGGTCTTGTCAAAGGTGGGAAATTACCACAAACATGTGTGTGTCAGGAGGTTAGTTAAGACAGAGAAGGGAACAATGTGCTAATAATTGCCAAAAGGGCTAATACCAACCTAGAACTGAACATTAAATGCAGGCAAAAAGATACACATGATAAACTATAAGTGTATGTATTACAATCCACAATAGTAAGAAAAGGAAGATAGAGAGAAAGAGAAAGAGAAAAATCAGATAAAGAGACTGCCATAGAGGCAGGCTAGGGAGGGGGGAGGAAATCAGGAACATTGGTGGTGGGAAATGGGTACTGGTGGAGGGATGGGTGCTAGAACACTGTCTGACCAAAACCCCAAAGCATGAACATCTTTGTTATTATGTATCTTACAGTGGTATAATAAAATATTAATTAAGAAAAGAGCAATGAGTGTCAAGATTGCAAAAGTACATGTCAAATAGTGATAAAACGTACCTTCCAATTTTCCAATACATATATCCCAATCATACCTGGAAATGCATGTATGTTTATATTAACTGAAGACCATACATCAACATTGAATCTATTTTCAAGTATTGGGTAACTAATTAGATAAATGAAATACTTGGATCCTTACTCATAATCAGAGCACATGGGGGAAATAATTATTTTACTAATTAAATGTTGCTAAGAGAAAGGACAATAGGTATATTAGTAGGTTTTCTTCAACATATTATTGAGGGAAAATAACAATTTTATATATAAATGAAGATCCAATTAAAATAGAAAATAAGTGCATAATAATTCAGGTTTTATTCATTAGAAATTTAAACTCACCCTTTATTATGAATAAAATTATTTTTAAAATAAGTACGTAAAGAGAACTAAAAGTGACTTGTCACTTGTCACTTGTCTTTCCATTGTTCATCGATTTGCTCAAGAAGGCACCAGTAACATCTTCATCATCATAAATGTATTTCATTCTTCAAAAATGGCTTTTTTGTTTTTAAAAAGTGGCTAATTTTAGCTCTATGTTAATTCACATACCAATCATATCATACAAGGGTTTTATTCCATCAATGTTACTTTGTCAAATTAATGGGTTACTTTTAAAAGACACTAAGTTCTGTCCTCCCTTGGTTTATTTATTATTGTAAAGCCTGGATTTAATTAATACCAAATAATAATAGATCTTTAAACTAGTATTTAGACAGTTATGTATTTCATTACTATATCCCTCCATAAATATTTAATATTTAAACATTTTATCTAAAATGATAAATAAAAATTTAAAGCAAAATGTAACTGGCATGGAATAAAATAGAAGAAACTTATTAAAATAAGGAATATGGGAGAAGCTAGATCACTTATGGTCATTGTTTCCACACTTTTAAAGTAAAGCTTCATGTGTTAGTTCCATTTTACAGACCCTCTTCATTTCTTACTAGTTTTCTATAAACAGAAAAGCGCTTAATCTTTGGCAGAGTATACCAGGCAGTAAGTATTCAATTTTGAAGTCTAGAGTGACCTTCTGGTGGTCACAGAACAGTAACTGGCAGCCAGGTCTTTCTGAGAGAATTGTCACTGGGACTCACCAGTTCTGATAGCTGCACAGTGATGATGGCTGAGATCCATGAGAAGAGAGATAGAATGAACTCCGGAAGCAGCTGTCATCAGCCCAGAGAAGCCAAAAGTGTTGCCTTCTAAGCAAATCCCTTATCAGAACTTCCCTTCAAATCCAATGATATATTCTATTTCTAAATTTACAGTGACATGGCAGTTCTTTATATTGATAGCATGCCATTCCTTTTCTTAGAAACCAAAAGGTCTCTGCAGCTGCCAAGATGACTTTAGAGAAAAGCTACATTCTTCAACATATCTTACTGCTTTCTGTATTTTATAATGTTAGTGCTCATGCTTAATGGTAATAAGTGGTGATAAATCAGAGTAAAATGACCTATCCTGGTATTGCTTTTATATGACTCTCAATTCCATTGATAAGAATAAATCATTCACTTATTATGCTGTCTTTTGCCACTTTATAATACTGCCTTTGCAAAAAATCCATTTGCATTTTGAACTTCACTATAATATTTTTAGTAACAAATCTATGTGAAATACAAATTATTATTTGATACTATAAGAGATATAGATGTGTGTACATATATATGTTTGTGTTTATTTACAATATGTATGCAAGCTTAATTTATTTTCAATATTTAGCCTACCACAAAAACATCATTGTCACAGATAACTGAGACTTCATTCTTTATGGATTAGTGCTGGGCCAGGCCCCAGGAAGGATTAGTTCCAGCAGATTAACATGCTCTTTCCTTGTGAAGTCGACTTGAACCATCATAGGTAAAGTCAAGGAGATTCTTAAGTCCTTGCCTGCATCTTTCCTCTGCAGAAAGTCCATAGAGGATTTCCAAATAGGAGAGACACGTTCCAAAGCTTCTTGGAGGAAATGCTAAGAACAATATTGACAAACTCAAGGGAGTTTTGAAATAAAAAACAAGTTTGTGATATCAATTTGTGTTCCAGCAAAGGTTTATTGAGCAATCTGCCTCATGAACAGATATCTGTATTTTGAAAAATTCTATGCTGTCAGTGGGGAAAAGAGACACAAGTGGTATTCCCAGTTGAAAGTAAAAAGTAAAGGGAACTAAATACTTCTATATATAAATAAAGCAGAAACTTATCTATTTTGAATGAATATTTATACTTATTGAGGAAGAAACTGCTGCAGGGTGGGTGTCGATGATCCGGGCTGTGATGGGCTGGTCGGCTGGGTGGAGTTCTGAAGAGAGGGAAGTCCGGATGTGGAAAATGGCGGCACCCGTGGAGTGGGTGGGGGTCATCTGGCTTGTTGTGAGGTTCTGCCGGGGTGGTGGGCCAAGGCTAGAACCCACCATGCCTCCCGACTGCCTCATGAACGGCTGGGCACAGGGAGAGCAAGGAACTGCTCTGCCCCATGTCTAAGAGTCTCTGGACCAGCATACCTGGGCGGATTGAGGAAGAAACTGCTGCAGGGTGGGTGTCGATGATCCGGGCTGTGATGGGCTGGTCGGCTGGGTGGAGTTCTGAAGAGAGGGAAGTCCGGATGTGGAAAATGGCGGCACCCGTGGAGTGGGTGGGGGTCATCTGGCTTGTTGTGAGGTTCTGCCGGGGTGGTGGGCCAAGGCTAGAACCCACCATGCCTCCCGACTGCCTCATGAACGGCTGGGCACAGGGAGAGCAAGGAACTGCTCTGCCCCATGTCTAAGAGTCTCTGGACCAGCATACCTGGGCCGGATTGAGGAAGAAACTGCTGCAGGGTGGGTGTCGATGATCCGGGCTGTGATGGGCTGGTCGGCTGGGTGGAGTTCTGAAGAGAGGGAAGTCCGGATGTGGAAAATGGCGGCACCCATGGAGTGTGTGGGGGGGGTCGTCTGGCTTGTATGGTGGTCCAGAGACTCTTAGACATGGGGCAGAGCAGTTCCTTGCTCTCCCTGTGCCCAGCCGTTCATGAGGCAGTCGGGAGGCATGGTGGGTTCTAGCCTTGACCCACCACCCCGGCAGAACCTCCACAACAAGCCAGATGACCCCCCACCCACTCCACGGGTGCCGCCATTTTCCTCATCCGGACTTCCCCTCTTCAGAACTCCACCCAGTCGATTAGCCCCTCATAGCCAAGCGGCCGCGCGGTTCATCAATAAATGCTTTATTTGGAGGTGTTTAAAAAATATGCCTCCCCCACGGCAAGCCTAGCAAGCTGCTCGTGGTTGTATTTGACATGCCAAATGCCAGTAACAATTATATTAGGTCATTACCATGGCCTAATATAATGGTTTGAGGCTCTTTATGTTCCTGTAGCAAGCCGATGCCCTTTGCTCTACTGGCATGAGACAGGACATATGGAGATATTACTGGTGCCCGCTCTAGCAAATAGATGATTAACGGGAAGATCGTGATCGTGATTTATACTTAACAAACAATTGCTTGTATAGTAAGCTTGGTATAAATAAGCGAGAAATAAGATGGAATTGAATTGATAAGCTGGTCAAACGATGTTGCCAACTACTTTTGTTTCATTGGAAAAGCAAGGGCAATGGGCAGAAGAGTTAGTAAAGAGGGTGGTATACTCTCTTTGCTCGTGGTGGAAATGGGTTCTATCTCAGCCCCATTTTACGAAATTCTCCAATCCTGCCAGGACTGATCCCTTGAGTACAGAATTAGGAATAAACCCTGAAAACAACTGGATGTAATTTGTCAACAACATAACAAACATGTGTAGGGTGAAGTAATAGCATTGCAAATCTAACGTAGGTTGGTCGATTTTGTGTATTTGAGTTTGTTTTACAATTGTGAATGTATTCAGAAACATTATATAGTGCTTTTTCACAATTTTACCCATCAGTCCAACATTATGGAAGACCAATGTTTATTGACAATCTACATTCTTGATTTACAGCTGAGAAAAAAAGAAATCAACAACTTCTATCTATCACTTTATCCAAATTGATTTGGTAGGGAAACTCTAGTTGCATTTGTTTGAGTAACTGAGTGGACCATGTTGTAGAGTTGTTTTTGCCTCTGCTGAAACACACAATCCCTGGAATGATCATTCTAGTCTTGAACATGTATATTTGTGACACCTTGATTATGTCAAACCAAAGATGAACTTACAATATGAAATCTTTTAAAGTAAAGGAAATAGCTGTCTTTCTCGAAGAATAAGCCTTCTGATAATTTTTTATTAACTGTTAATTATTTGGAAAAAACAAAACAAACAAAATATATGTCCACCAGCAAGTGTTCCCAATGTGTAAACAAGAACAGCTTGCTAGCTCACCAATGGTAGTCTGGAATTCTGTAATTTTTAAGTGGTCAATTCCCCTTCAACTTTTAACTGTCTACTGGTGAAATTATGTAAGTGGTTTTTTTGTTGTTATTTATTTATTTATATTTTTTACTAATTACTAATAATTTTTATTATTTATTTACTTATTTATTTATTTTCCTACCTTGGGAAATCACAGCTGGTGTTGAAGAGGCTGGAGTTATTGTAGGCTCTGTAACCCCCTATTGGTGGTATTTGGGATGATACTCTAGGCTCTTCTGACCCTCACTGGGTATATTGAAGGTAACTGCTTTGATCCAAAGTGTAGACAGAAAATAATGTTTTTCAAAACATCAATCTATGCCACTGACCTTCCATTAAAAAAAAGAGTGATATGGATTGACATTTTATTAAAAAATTGGGGCTGGGACTTTTTGTCTTTTACTTTGAATAGGTCAGTAATTGTGACAGTGATCAAGCTTTAATCTCAACATTATGTTCAGGAATTGCTCCTGGGTCAGCTCCAGAGGAGCAGATGAGGGGCTCTACTGCAGATTGGTCCTGTGCAAGTAAGCCCCTTACTGCTGTACTATCTCTCTGGCCCTCTGTTACATTATCACCGTGAACCTGATAATGGTCTCTGCCTGTTATATTTTAGCGGTGGGAAAAAATAATTTTTCTTTTAACTATAGCTGTGATAGCTCCTGAACTTCCTAACCCCTCAATTTTTTTTAATCTTAAATGCTAAAAAATACAAAACTACTGGACTTACTTTGTAATCTGTTTGCTATTTAAACTCTCAAATATAAATAAATCCTAACCAAAAGTTTTTCCTCTAATATTTCTTAAAATAAAAACTGAGGGTCTGGAAAGGATCAAGTGGTTGAGCACACACCTACTGTACATGAGACCTTGAGTTTGATGCCTGAAACTTCAGGCCTTGTTTACCACAGCACCACTAGATGGTCCTAATTGCCTCCAGCACTGTCTGCCTGAGGGAACAGCAGGACAACAAAACTACTCCAGTCTCATAGCTTATCAGAGACAGGGATGTGCCAGAATCCATCCCCAAATCAAAGGGCATCAATCAACAAAACAACAAAAAGAATAAAAATGAAACAAAATACTCAGAATGTGCAATCTTGCAAGTAAAAACTCAAATGAATATTATATTTCTTTTTCAGACTTTCTTATTGTTGATAAATATTGCCAACGTAGCCTCTATCTTTCTACACCATGAGACTTATGTGACACAGAGATAGACAAGTGTATGGACTTTCCTAAATATCCCAATTAAGTGGATGAAAACTTTTGTGGAAACACCAAAAGTAATCAAGCCATAATATTAATTTTGACTTGGAATTAAGAACTTGAGTTTAAAATCTTATAGCAGCGTATTTTTGGTTTCCCAGAGTAGATTCCCAGGAGTGGTATGGCTGGGTCAAATGGGAGTTCAATTTCTAGTCTTTGGAGGAATGTCCACATTGTTTTCCAGAAAGGCTGTACCAGCCGGCATTCCCACCAACAATGGATGAGTGTCCCCTTTTCCCCACATCCACTGCAGCACTTGTTGTTCTTGTTCTTTTGAATATGTGCCAGTCTCTGTGGTGTAAAGTGGTATCTCAGTGTTGTTTTGATTTGCATCTCTCTGATGATTAGTGATGATGAGCTGCGGAAACACCATCCCTACTTTTATGTTCATAGCAGCATTATTCACAATAGCCAGAATCTGGAAGCAACCAGAGTGCCTGAAAATCGATGACTGGATAAAGAAGCTTTGGTACATCTACACAATGGAATACTATGCAGCCATTAGGAAAAATGAAGTTATAAAATTTGCCTATAAATGGATGGACATGGAGAAGATTATGTTGAGCGAAATTAGCCAGAAGGAGAGACAGACACAGAATGACTGCATTTATCTGCATAACATAAACATATATGTACATATTAAGATACCGATATCCAAGGTCAAGTGAAACATATATCAGGAGGTCTTGTCAAAGGTGGAAATTATTACAAACGTGTGGGAGTCAGAGGCTAGGTAAGACAGAAAATGGAACAGGGTGCTAGTAATTGTCGAGGGTACTAATGCCAACCTAGAATTGAGCATTAAATAGAGTCAGAAAGATACACATGACAACCCTTTAATGTATGTTCTGTAATCCATAGTCTGGAGGGGAAGGGAAAGAAAAAAGAGAGAGAAAGGAAAAGAAATAAAGAACCTGCCATGGAGCAGGGCTGGGGAGGGGGAGGGAACCGGGGACATTGGTGGTGGGAGATGGGCACTGGTGGTGGGATGGGTGCTGGAACACTGTATGACCAAAACCCAAATATGATCTTTTTAATTGTGTATCTTTGTAATTGTAAAAATAAAAAAATAAAAAAAAAAAAAATAAAATCTTATAGCAACTCAGGAGTTTTCAATCATACCTAGAGTCACTCCAAATTGACTTAAAAATACAAAGAAAAACGTTTTTGAGTCATGCTAACCACTGTGATCTTACTAAGAAAAATAGAGAATAAATAATAAATGTAAAGGTTTTTAACACTGAAAAGTATTCATATACAGTGGCATTAGGATTCACCTCATACTCTGTGTTTTAATATTTTGGAACCACTATGAGCTAAATATATAATGTTCTAAAGAAGTTTTACACTTCTAAAATTATCTAAAAAATATGGTGTGTGTGTGTACTAGACATGATTGTGTTTACAAAAGATGTGAAGAATATCAAAAGATGAACAATATTTATTATACATTTCTATTTTTTGACTAATT
Source organism: Cryptotis parvus (assembly GCA_021461705.1). Classification (NCBI taxonomy): domain Eukaryota; kingdom Metazoa; phylum Chordata; class Mammalia; order Eulipotyphla; family Soricidae; genus Cryptotis; species Cryptotis parvus. Next base: position 43,769 of record JAJIBD010024647.1, on the reverse strand, counting down.
CGGTATATGATTACAGCAACAAGCACATGGTGAAGAAATTGACATAGCAACGTAAAATTAATCAGAAAACCTTTATGCCCTGTGAGGGTGTGCTCCAAGTTCTTAGCCTAGAGACTGGTTCACGGATTCCACTCAAGTTCATAAACCATAGCCTGCTTGAGAGGAAACAGAAAGGAAACAACCAACCACAAGATTGTACCAGATTTGGGAGGATTTGCAGAATGTCATCTGGATATGATTCTTTCCTCACCGTATTTTCAGTTGCACTGGTTTCAACTTTGAGGATGTGGTTATATCACTTGTGAGGAAGTAGGCCTGCCTATTTCCAGTAATACTTATTTTGTGACCTTAAAACTTGTGACCCAGGCTGTAGCAGTACAATCTTCCAAGGAAAAATAAAATGGAGGAAGCTGTTGAATTTAAAAATAAATAAATAGAAATAAAATTGTACACCTCCTTAAAGGCAGTCCTGCCTCTGTCTCAGGAGGGTAAATTAGAACCAGAAACCATTTTGAAATTTCCTGTTGATGTTAATTGGTAACAATTACCTATGGGCAAATGAGCATGCATGCAAATTCCCACCACTAATAAAGCAGTTTATTTTTTACACTGCACAGGTCTTTTATTTTCCAACAAATGAAGCATTGTAGATAAAAGATTCTGTTACTAAGCTTAAGATTAATCTGTCTTGTCAAATCTCCAAACCTTGATCATTACTTCTTTGAGGTTTGTAAAGTCATATTCCAATCATTCTCTGTATCCTACACATTGATTATGCAATGCCAACTATATATAAGCAATGTCAATATTCTCAAATTTGTCTAAAGTGCAAGTCTTTTTGATGGGGACTTTCTCCATGTGAAGATACTTAGAGCTACATTTCCATAGAGTAATTTATGAGCCTATTTTCCACTGACCTGCATTGAATCCAATAAGAGGTGGGCAGGAGAAAGTTTCATTTTTTTTTATTCCACAACAACCTCAGAAACCTGATGAAAGAGTTCTGTAAAACATATCCAGAAGATCTAACTTCACCCTCCCTAACAAGACATTGCATTGGCTCTGCCTGTTCAGATGAACACAGACTCACCCAGTTGCACTTTTACATTGTACTAGCCCCTGGTAAGGACAAACAGTCCCTTTGATGTGATAGGAATAAGACTAGAACATTATCTCCTGATAAGTGAACGATGATACTAGACATTTGTGGATTCTACTTATCTTTTATGACTTCTAAAATTTTGTTCCTGGGAGACTGGAAGGTAGTACTGTGGTTTGTTCACATGTTTAGAATGTACCCACTCAGGGCTGGAGGCGATAGTGGAGCAGGTAGGGCGTTTGCCTTGCAGGCGGCCGGGTTCAATCCTCGGCATCCCATATAGTCCCCCAAGCACCGCCAGGAGTAATTCCTGAGTGCAGAGCCAGGAGAAACCCCTGAGCATTGCCGGGTGTGACCAAAAGAAAAAAAGAAAAAAAACATTAGAATGTACTCACTCAGCTTTAATTCCTGGCACAACTTACTGCATACAACAATTGAGAGATGAGTGAACAAATACCTCCCCTGAAAAGATAAACGGAAATAGTAAGTAGACAATGAAAAGTTATTTATCATCATTTACTATATGGAAATGAAAATCACAATGACAGTGAAATATCATATCAGATCATTGAGAATGGGCTATCTACAAAGACCAGGAAGTACTAGTGTTGGCTGGGACGTGGTGAAACTAATTCACTCTTGGCAGGAATGACATTCAGTTTATCCCTCTATGGAAAGCAATATGGAGACTTCCCAAATAATCAAAAATACAGCTCCCATATGGCCCAATGGTTTCACTTCTTGGCATCTGACTCAAGAACAAATAGAACAACCACTCAAAGAAAGTATGCATGCCTATGACCATTGCAGTGGCATTTCCAATAGCCAAGAACAAGAACTAACTCAAAAGTTCAACAGTAAAGGAATAAATGAAAAGTTAGTGATATATACACACAGTTAAATAAAAACCACAATGGAATTCACTATTCAGTTACAAAGAACATGTGATAATGCAGATGAAATCAACAGCTGCATTGTAAATGAAATAAATCATAGGGGAAGGATAAATAATTTATAATTTTAATCATGTGGTATATAAAGAGACAAAGTAGGGGAATGGGCAGCAACCAATGATAATAAAAACCTAGACTTTGACTCCCCAAACTGAATTACCCAGCAGTAGGGGGAGGACACTTGAAGCAGGAAGGAATAAGTGAACTAGAAGAGGCATAAAATCAGCAGCGGTGTGACTTGACAATTTAGTGGTAGAGATGCAATAACTTTGGTCATTAGAGCATATATGTGAATGCTTTATAACCCTATTACCTCAGCTAGAGTAAAACAGCATCAACAAAATATTTGTTAAAAGACAAAAATAATATCTTTTGAAAATAGAAATCAGAATGAAGTTTGACTAACAGTTTTCTTTCTTATTCACTTCTGCATTTTCTTTTTTTATATAGACTTTTCGACAATTTTTCTATGGCTCACTTGATTTCTTCCCTTTTTGGCATGTGACAGGCCTAAGGTGGTGAAAGGATTGAGATGGGTGGTGGGAAAGACTCCCAAGCAGTATCAGGAGATTCTAGACATTTCTTGCCAACCAATTAGCTATGCATTGCAGCAATCCAAGGATGCAGCGGTGTGACTGCCTGCAAAGCATGTGACTTAAAACTCTACTCTCTCTTTAACTTGATACACTTTTTCATGATTTCATAGTTCTAAATAAACACTAAGTCCCCATTACTAGACTTTATTGAGATGGCGGAACAATACATATTAGTTTTCTTGTCTCTTTGTAACTCCTCTCATTCCTACAATGCTAACAGGAAGATAAAAATTACTATCTTTCAGGGAAAATTTATTCAATCATCCAAATAACTGTGGTGGAAAGTATACACACAAGCACACATACACACACTTCCTTGAAAGTAGTGAGAATACTTAAATTATAAGATCATTTAGTTTATCATACAAGAACAACACACACACACATACATCACCAATTTCTAGTCTTTTAAATGATTATCTTGGAAAGGAAAAATCACAGATTCCTAGGGCATTCCAAGATCTAATTAAAGTTATTTTAAGGTCTAAAGTGGAATCTGTTCTCTATTCTTAGTTCAACTAATGTTATAGAAAAAAAAGTCAAATAGCATTTGATTGTTCATTTGCAATTTATATCAACACAGAGATATTAAATCAAACCAGGGATGGAGTCCATAAGCTGTTGATCAAACGAGCCCTAATGACTCAGGTCTGGAGGCTCCGTGTTTGTGGTCTGTGATTCTCTTGGTATATTGAAAAGCAAACATCTGAGAGATGTACCAAACCTATGCCAACCAGCTGACAGTTTGATTGTGTTTGAAAGGAGAGTATTTGAAGCAGGGGAAACGCCCTGGTTCACAGCCAGTTTCTTCCATAAATGCAGACACAGACCAGGCACTGGTCTCTGTACTCTTATTCACATACACACAGGAAAGTCTGACTGCTGCTGAAGCAATCAGGGAGAATCAGATTAGAAGTTCTCCTTTGTTTAATCTGGGCTGACTTCCTGTATCAAGTAGGACAGAGTGCATTTGGCTCTCTATACCTTTATCAGCAATTGTTCCCCTTGGGTGCTTTGATTTGGCATACATTTCCATTATCTGATGGTCCTGGAACTTAAGAATGTAGGCCAGATTATTCATTTTGTACATTTTTCCTTACACTAATTCATGATCACAGTTGCTATAATTAGCTACTAATGTTTTAATGCTCAAATTGACATTTCAAAAGCACATTGATATTAAATGCATGCTGTGTAATTTTGCTTTACTGTATGAAAAAAAAGTTTTTTGTATCTCACCTCCCTTCTTCAAATTGATCAGAATGTAAATGGTCAGAAAATGCTTACAACATAGTTCATGCTTAATCTTTAAAACACCTACTATAATTCTACACATGCTCACAATGTGTTTGTGAATATACACACAAAACACTTGGTTGCATAAGCAGATGCTCAGACATTCATAATCCTAAGAAACAAAATAAGGGAAAGCAAGAATCAAGCTTAATATTAATTGTATAGGCAGCTTTGAGTTGTGACTGGGTTTAGTAGTTGGCAGAGCCTATCTAGTGGTTAGAAATCATTATCATGCATGGGGATCACTATAAGATGGGACAAGGTTCAAAAAGGCTTTATCAAAGGAAATCCACTGAGCAATCAATCTAAAGTCCTACAGAACTTAGCTCTTTCTTGCTATTTTTTGGGTGCCACCACTGGCTCTGGTAAGTGATTCACTGGAGGAAAAGCAATGACCAGCATTCAGTTGGTGGGAATTCCTTTCCTTCTAAATGTCTTAAGTCTCTCCTGTAAGTGGACATTGAGACAGAAATGTAATAGACCTTCGGGTCATGGGTAAATGGAGGTCCAACACAGATAGAATGATGCTAACCTTAATACTCATTATATTCAGAAGACAGAAAATATGTTTTTGTCAATACTTAAAATTATAGCTCACAAAAAAGGAAGAAATGAAATGTTTCGTTATTAAGTAATACTTTATTTCATCTCATTGGAAGCCTACACCTTTAAATAAAAACTTTGACGGCATTTCATCCTATCACCCAGTACTTTTGGGAAAAAGTAAGCAGAGAAACAAAAGTATAGGCACATACCCAACTCTATGATGTCCTAAAACCAGGCATATGATGAGGCCTCAGCGATAGAGCACTTGCATTTCTTGAAGTCAACATCAGTTCAATCCCAACACATCATTTGGTGCCCTGAGCATGATAAAACGTGATCCTGAGAACAAGACCAGGAGTAAGACCTGAGCACTACAGGGTGTGGAAAGAGAAAATAAATACATGCCATTTCTCTCACATTTATTTTATACTTTCATCACATTTTATTATTTATTCAATTATTATTATTATTATTATTATTATTATTATTATTATTTTGCTTTTTGGGTCACACCCAGCAATGCTCAGGGGTTTCTTCTGGCTCTGCACTCAGGAATTACTCCTGGCGGTGCTCGGGGGGATCACATGAGATGCCAGGGATCAAACCCGGGCGGCATGGGCCGGCCACGCAAGGCAAACGCCCTACCCGCTGGACTATCGCTCCGCCCCTATTCAATTATTATTTGAACCATGCTCAGCAGTGCTCAGGGATGATTCCTGGCTCTGTTCAGGGAACACTCCTGACAGAACTGGGAAGCCCATATGTGGAGCCAAGGATTGACCTCAAGTTGGTTTTGTACAGGGCTAGCATCCCACTTGCAGTACTATTGCTCTGGGCACCCTATTATTTTCTTCTGAGTCTCACAAAAACTGTTCAAGAGACCAGCATCTCTCACTCTGCAGGCCAGTGTTCAGTACTAGGGCTCAAAGAGAAGAGTATTGCTGGACTGGTGCCTAGGGAATCCAGGGATACACCCAGAGATGATCAGACACTTTGTGTTGTTTGGTGTAGAGGGTAGGCTGCATGCAAGACAGGCACCAAAACTATTTCTCTCCATCTTTCTCTTTCTCTTCTACAGTTCCCTTTTTTCTTTACTAAAATTCAAAAAAATCAGAGCAAATAATGATAGCTTGACTTCTTCCTTGCCTATCTGGATGCCCTTGATGTACTTTTCTTCTCTGATTGCTATCGCAAGTACTTCCAGTACTATATTGAATAAAAGAGGTGAGAGTGGGCAACCTTGTCTTGTCCCTGATCTCAGGGGGAAGGCTTTCAACTTTTCCCCCATTGAGAATGATGCTCGCTGTGGGCTTTTGGTAGATGGCTGTAACTATCTTGAGGAAAGTCCCTTCAATTCCCATTTTCTGGAGGGTTTTAATCATGAACGGGTGCTGGATCTTGTCAAATGCTTTCTCTGCGTCTATTGATAGGATCATATGGTTTTTATTTTTTCTCTTATTGATATGGTGTATTATGTTGATTGACTTGCGAATGTTGAACCATCCTTGCATACCCGGGATGAATCCTACTTGGTCATGATGTATAATCTTCTTGATGAGTCTTTGGATTCTGTTTGCTAGTATTTTGTTGAAGATCTTAGCATCCGTGTTCATCAGGGATATTGGTCTGTAGTTTTCTTTCTTTGTGTTGTCTCTCCCTGCTTTGGGTATCAGGGTGATATGTGCCTCGTAGAAGCTGTTTGGGAGTGTTTCTGTTTCTTCTATTTCCTGGAAGAGCTTGAACAGGACTGGCAGTAGGTCCTCCTTAAAGGTTTGGTAGAGTTCACTAGGGAATCCGTCTGGACCTGGGCTTTTGTGTTTGGGAAGTCTTTTAATTACTGTTTCTATTTCCTCAATGGTGATAGGCTTATTCAGGTATTGGAGGTCTTCTTGTTTCAGCCGTGGGAGGTTATAGGACTTCAGGAATTGATCCATTTCTTCTAGATTCTCATGTTTCACGGCATACAGGCTCTCAAAGTAATCTCTGATGATCTTTTGGATTTCTGTGGTTTCTGTTGCGATGTCACCCTTTTTATTTCTGATTCTGCTTATTTGGGTTCTCTCTTTCCCTGTCCTTACAAGTCTTGCCAATGGTTTGTCAATCTTGTTTATTTTTTCAAAAAACCAGCTCTTGGTTTCATTAATCTTTTGGATTGTTTTTTTGGTTTCCAACTCATTGATTTCCTCTCTAAGTTTTATTATTTCCTTTTTTCTGCCTGGGTTGGGCTCCTTTTTGTTGTTCTTTCTCTAATGTCTTCAGCTTTGTAGTCAGGTTATTTATGTGGGCCCTTTCTTGTTTCCTGATGAATGCTTGCAGAGCTATAAATTTCCCTCTTAACACGGCTTTTGCCGTGTCACACTAGTTCTTAGAGAACCCTAAACTCTCTACCAAAAAAAACTCCTAGAAACAATAGACGCATATAGTAGAGTGGCAGGATACAAAATCAACACGCAAAAGTCGGTGGCTTTCCTATATACAAATAACGAAAGAGAAGAAAGGGATATTAAGGAAACTATTCCATTCACAATTGTGCCACAGAAAATCAAATACCTAGGAATCAACTTACCCAAGTGTGTAAAGGACCTGTACAAAGAAAACTACAAGACACTGCTCCAAGAGATAAAAGAGGACACAAGGAAATGGAAACACATTCCCTGCTCATGGATGGGGAGAATCAACATTGTCAAAATGGTAATACTCCCTAGAGCTCTATACAGATTCAATGCAGTCCCTCTGAGGATACCCATGACATTCTTCAAAGAAATTGACCAAACAATCCTGAAATTTGTATGGAACGATAAACCCCAAGGATAGCTAAAGCAATCCTCGGGAAAAAGAAGATGGGAGGCATCACCTTACCCAACTTCAAACTGTACTACAAGGCAGTAGTAATTAAAACAGCATGGTATTGGAATAAAAACAGACCCGTGGACCTATGGAATAGAATTGAGTATCCTGACACCCAACCTCAAACACATGATCATTTAATCTTTGATAAAGGTGCAACGAGTCTAAAATGGAGTAAGGAAAGCCTCTTCAATAAGTGGTGTTGGGAAAACTGGGCAGCGACATGTAAAAAAATGAATTTGGACCTGTGTCTAACACCATGCACAAAAAATCAGATCAAAGTGGATTAAAGATCTCAATATCAGACTTGAATCCATAAAGTACATTGAAGAAAATATAGGAAAAACCCTCCATGACATTGAAGCTAAAGGCATCTTCAAAGATGAAACATCTCTAACAAAGCAACTAGAAGAAAAGATAAATATATGGGACTACATGAAACTAAAAGCTTCTGCACCTCAAAAGAAACAGTGACTAAGATACAAAAGCAGTCCACAGAATGGGAAAGAATATTCACCCAATACTCATCTGATAAGGGGTTAATATCCAGGATATATCAGGCACTGGTAGAACTTTACAAGAAGAAAACAAACAACCCCATCAAAAAATGGGGAGAAGAAATGAACAGAAACTTCAGCAAGGAAGAAATTGAATGGCCAAAAAACATATGAAAAAATGCTCATCATCACTAATCATCAGAGAGATGCAAATCAAAACAACAATGAGATACCACTTTACACCACAGAGACTGGCACATATTCAAAAGAACAAGAACAACAAGTGCTGGCGTGGGTGTGGGGGAAAAGGGGACACTCATCCATTGTTGGTGGGAATGCCGGCTGGTACAGCCTTTCTGGAAAACAATATGGACATTCCTCCAAAGACTAGAAATTGAACTCCCATTTGACCCAGCCATACCACTCCTGGGAATCTACTCTGGGAAACCAAAAATACGCAGTGGAAACACCATCCCTACTTTTATGTTCATAGCAGCATTATTCACAATAGCCAGAATCTGGAAGCAACCCGAGTACCGAAAATAGATGACTGGATAAAAAAAGCTTTGGTACATCTACACAATGGAATACTATGCAGCTATTAGGAAAAATGAAGTTATAAAATTTGCCTACAAATGGATGGACATGGAGAAGATTATGTTGAGCGAAATTAGCCAGAAGGAGAGAGACAGTTACAGAATGACTGCATTTATCTGCATAACATAAATATATAGGTACATATTATGATACCAATATCCAAGGTCAAGTGAAACATACATCAGGAGGTCCTGTCAAAGGTGGAAATTATCACAAACGTGTGGGAGTCAGAGGCTAGGTAAGACAGAAAATGGAACAGTGTGCTAACAATTGTGAGGGTACTAATGCCAACCTAGAACTGAGCATTAAATAGAGGCAAAAGGATACACATGACAACCCTTTAATGTATGTTCTGTAATCCATAGTCTGGAAGGGAAGGAAAAGAGAAAGATAGAGAAATGGAAAGAAATAAAGAACCTGCCATGGAGGAGGGCTGGGGGAGGGGGAGGGAACCGGGAGCGTTGGTGGTGGGAGATGGGCACTGGTGGCGGGATGGGTGCTGCTACACTGTATGACCAAAACCCAAATATGAACTTTTTTAATTGTATATCTTTGTAATTGTAAAAATAAAAAAAAAAAAAAAAAATTAAAAAAAAAAAATCAGAGCTCCTTGTAAATGCTCCGGCTTCCACCTTGAGCTATCAGTGTTGTCTTTGCACAAGCAGCCTGTGACAATCAACCTTTGGTTTCAAAAAATGTTTAGAAGGTCTGCAATTGATGTCCTCAGTCCTTTAGTCTCACTCTCCTCTTGCCTGCTCCAAAGAATGGTTCTTCTGTAGAAGACTAGCCAGCAGGAACTGTGTTAACACCTGTGTTTATTTAACAAATGGATGCTTGCAGTGAGGGCTTTCTCAGCATATAAGTATCTCAAAGAGGTTAATGGTGCCCAGTAGCACTACAGTAATTAAGATTCAGTCAGTATTTTCATAACAAACAGGAGACTTTCCTAAACAATCTGGAAATGCTTTGTGAACAATTAAGAATCTACCACTAGAGATTGCATTTAAAGGCACAAGGGCAAAATGTGTGCAGTTCATCTAAGTTCTGATTATCAGGATAACTGATTGCCATGTTTCTTTATTTTTATAAAGATAATATTTTATGTCAGACATCTTTCTGCCTTATCTGTATAAACCAATGCACAGGAGAAATTGTATCTCTGTAACACAATCGATACTCATGGTGTATTTTTCTCAAAGTATCATAAAGGTAAATAATTAAGAAAATGTTAAATTGTGTTTTACTATCTATTTCTTCTATTGGAATATTTAGTTGATGTTTATGAATCAGTTACTTCGCTTGATGCTTTTCTAATTAGTCATTTGTAAGTAATGAAAATGATCATCTTCCATCAATTTGTTGAAATAATAAAATAAAATAATTTATTTCAACAGTTCATAAGTTGATCTAATTCCCACTTCCTTTCTTGGGTGCTTCCTACCTGTGTTTATTTTGTTTATTGTTTTCCTATTAGTCATTCTCTTTCCTCTGACCACATTTCATGTATTACCTGCATTTGGGTACTTTCAGTCACCACCTTTGGTAAAGATGGTTAATATTTCCATCCTAGGAAGGAATTGCCTATTGTTCAGATAACATAGATCAGAACTTGCGCCCTTTTTTCCCTGAACCCTTCCACACATTTTAATCTGCTTGTGTTTCTTCAAACCTGAATTATTCTTTTTTTCTTTTCCATTTGTGGAAATGCTCACTTCTGTCCTAAGTATAATGGTGACGTTCTGCCCTACCTTTTGCACTTGGCTTTCCTTGACTTCAGAATATTCAGAAGCACAGGAGACTGCTTATCTTACTTCCACCAACTTTCAAATATGGATCACACACAGGAAATAATGATGATCTTTAATATAGAGCTTATGCAATAGACTCCAAAAGTAGATAGAAAAGATCAAAGATGTTCTAGTTAAGGAAAAAAAAACTTTCACTTTTATCACTTGTATCACTTCTCTTCCCGTTGTTCACCAATTTGCTCAAGTGGGCACCAGTAACATCTCCATTTGTTCCTGTCGCATAGTAGTGCAGCCCAGATGCATGGGGCAGAGGTGCTACCAGCTCTCCCTGTGCTCTACTGATCATGAGGCATCAGGGAGAGAATGCTGGTTCTAGCCCTGGCCCATCATCCCAGTAGAAACTCACAAGGAGCTAGAGGAACCCTTGCACCTTGAGGGCAGCCATCTTCAACATCCAGACTCCACAGCTCATCAGAGCTCCACCCAAGAGAAAAGCTGAATTCTCCCCATTGCAAATAGCTGCTTTGTGGCTGCCACGTTCATCAGTAAATCAAGAGTATCCCTGGGGCCAGAGCGATAGCCCAGCGGGTAGGGCGTTTACCTTGTACGCAGCTAGTCCATGCTGGCCTGGGTTCGATCCTGGCATCCCATATGGTCCCCGAGCAACACCAGGAGTAATTCCTGAGTGCAGAACCAGGAGAAACCCCTGAGCATTGCCAATTGTGACCCAAAAGAAAAAAAAGAGTATTCCACCCGCTATGCCAGGCTCTGGAGAAATCAACATGATGAACGACCTAAAACCTGAGCTGCGCAGGAGGAAGAGAGCGGCATGGAATGCCTTCAAAGGCATCGAAGAAATAGCTAAAAGGACAAAGAACCTCCAGCTCCGGGCACATCTCTTTGACTCCACCATTCTTCCTGCATTAACATACGCCTCAGAGACCTGGGCCCTACGAAAGCAGGATGAGAATGCTATTCGGGTCTCCCAGAGAGGAATCGAAAAAGCTATGCTTGGAATATCACGCCTCACTCAAGTGAGAGAAGGAATCCGGAGTTCTGACCTCCGTCGCTATTCCAGAATCAGGGATGCTGTCTCGTTTGCCAAGGCATCATTACATGTCAATGGGCTGGACATGTAATGCGATTTGGAGACAACCGCTGGACTAGAGCCATTACCGACTGGATCCCACGGGATGTCAAAAGATCACGTGGCCGCCCACCTACAAGATGGTCAGACTTCCTTGTTAAAACCTTGGAAGGAATCGTTTGAGGCTCTTCATATTCCTGAATCAACCAGATGCCATTGGGCTACATTGGCACGTGATAGGGTCCAATGGAAATGTTACTGGCGCCCGCTCGAGCAAATCGATGAATAACGGGATTCAAGTGATCAAGTGATTCCACCCGCACAGCAGAGCCTGACAAGCTACCCATGTTGTATTTGATATGCCAAAATAGTAACAGTTTAGACCTCATCCCCATGACCTAAAGGAATGGTTTGAGTTTCTTCGTGTTCCTGGAGTGAGCAGATGCCCTCGGACTACACTAGCATGTGACAGGGACATATGGATATGTTATTGGTGCCCACTAGAGCAAATCAATGAATAACGGGAAGAAAATTGATACAAGTGATACTAGTGATGCAAGTGAAAGGTTTTCTCCTTGACTGGAGCGTCTGTGATATTTTCTATTCTTCTGGAGACATTGCATAAGCTCTATGGTAAAGATTGTCATTTTTTTCCTGTGTGTGATTCATGTTTGAAAGTTGGTAGAAGTAAAATAAGCACAGTCTCCAAACTTTATGGGTGCCAGCTATTATTGGGGAATCTCAGCTTACCCTTACCAAGTTCAGTTTTCTTTTCTTGACTGTTAATCTGGAATATTTATAGGAATCACAAGGCAAAGGCAGGCATTAGACAGAACAATGAAGATTTCCACCTTGTACAGAGATTACCAATAGTTCTTATAAAACAAAAACTTATTCCTAAAATAAATCCCATTTTCATCTGGTTAATTTTAATGTCTCTGCTTATATGATGAGACCGTGATGAATACAAAAAATTCCTTTAAATTATTTCATTTTAATTTCTAAATATTTTATGGTTCTTTAGTTATTGATTAGACTTTTTTAATAGATTAGACATTTATTTTTTAAAAATAAAATTATGTTTTTTCTGATCTTAAAATTCTATGCTTCTAAAATATTTCTATGAAAGGTTAATAACAGATATATAATGAAAATTATAGCACTAAAGCATTGTGGTTTTAGGAAAGTTTCCTACCTTATTTCTCATTTTAGTGCAATTAAAATTTCTTTGAACTTTTAATATCTTAATTTTACATTCTACTTAATAACATATCTTTGTATATTTAAATGTGTTAATACATAATCTTCTCAAAATCATAAAATACAAACTCTAGGACATGCTATTTGAGGTTTCTGATAATTGATGATATGTTAAGTACAAAATATGTTGTAAATAAAATTTGGAGGGTCAAAATTCTTTACAGCATTTTGTTGTTCTGAGTGAGAGTACAGCTGTGAGCATATTTGCCTTGCACATGCCCAGACCTGTTTCAATCTCTGGTTTACCATTCTGCCCCCAGAGACTGACAGGTATAATTCCTGGGTGCAGAATCAGAAGAAACCCCTGGCTTCACCAGTGTGATCCCACCAAGCAAAAACAAAATAAAATAAGGCATCTTGAACAACTTCAAAGTCCCCAAAAATATTGTCCTAAACTTTATAACAGATTTGAGATATACGAAGTTAATTGTATTTTTTAACTAAAATTTTCACTTACATGTTTTAGGCTTCATTTGCTAAAATTATTTTAGGTTAACTTTTTTTAAAAAAGGAAATCACTAAGTTCCCAGGAATATCTTCACAATATAATATATTAATCACTTTCATAAATCACCTTACTTCCCCTAAAGTAACAAAGCTAATATTTTATTTCAGAGAACACTGGACACATGATGGTAAGATATAGCAAGAAAAGTACTTTTCAGAATACATAAATATAGCATTAAATTATCAGAACTTGAATTTATTTGCTAACAAGTAATCATTAGTGATAAATGTTCAGAAAAATATTTAATGTCAATACCATTTCATCCCTGTTAGAAAGTGATGGACATCTGAAATATCAGTTTAGGAATTTATGATAGTCTATATTGTTCAGTGTTGGCCCTCAAGGTGTTGTAGGTGTGGCTGTGGTGCACAGCTACATCTGCAGGTGGTAGACAGGAGACAGACTTGTTTACACTCAGGACTCTGACCCGTGGGCTCGGGATGGTTGATGGTCTGACATAGAAATATACTGAGCGCCCTGGGATGAACCCAGAGCACGGCTGAGGTTGGCAATCTATCTGTGGTGTATTCGCTATGCCAAAAATAGTAAAATAATGGTCCTTATTTCCAATGAATGAAGATGTTACTGGGGCCCACTTGAGCAAATCAATGAACAATGAGAAGACAAGTGACAAGTGATATTGTTCAATCACATACCATTTAAAGCTCTGTCTGATATTTAACACATTCTCACTATTAAACCGTTGTACCAGATATTAGAAGCTCAAATATTTATTTATTTACTTATTTTACAATTAGCTATATATTTTTATTTACTTTTTTCTGAGCACCTGGGAATACTCAGAAGTTACTCCTATCTCTTTTCTTAGGGGTTACTAATAGCAATGCTCAGGAAGCCATGTAATAAGCTTGAGATCAAAACTTGATTTACCATGTGCAAGGCAAATGCTGTGATAACATTTCAGCTCAATATCATACATTGTATTTTGGCATCTAATATGTCTATAGAGCTCATGTTCATATCAAAGTGTAGTAGGAATGCAAATTTAAAATAAAAATATTCTTTGGGATCTAGTAATTTGGATTATTAGAAATTCAATAAAACTGTTAAAAATGATAAGCATATATCTGGATTAATAAAAGTTTCAACAAAGGGCTAGAGAGATAATAAAGTAAGCACAGTGCTTCCCTTGCATGCAATCAACTGGGTTTGATCCTGGGTATCTCATAGCCCCTGGATCACTACTGGGAATAAGCCCTCAGCACTCATGTGTGTAGCACAAAAACAAACAAAAGTTCAGCAAGTAAATGAGCTTGAAAGTAAGACACTATTAAATATATGACTCAAAAGGATTTATCATTCATCTTTAATTTTTATAAAATATTTAAAGGACAAAGTTGGCCCTTTAATAAAATATTGCTACTTTGATAGTCTAGGAGACTGAAATTGATGGGAAAATATTTATCCTCTTCAAATCTAAAGAATGACAAGGATAGAATAGGAGGTCAGGAGCTGGAGACAGAGGAAATAAATGTTGCTACATTGCCAGCATCTGGCTTCCTGAAACATCATATAGAAGGTTGTTAAGTTGGCTAAGAGAATTAATGAAGGCAGAGAACTATTTGTCTATATTTGTTATTTTCTATATTATTGAACATATTCAGTATATGCAGTCTTGCAGACTTCATGGTGATTGTGATGACCTTACATATATTGTATAAGAGCAAGAAAGCCCAAATATATTCATAATGCTCAAAAGGGTAGCTAACATTAGAGAGTGATAATATAGGACAAACAAAAAGAGAGGTATCACAGGATTCTGGAAAAGGTAAGAATTAAATTATTTACTTATCAGAACTGTTATCAACAATCTACACTATGTCTATAATATTTCTACAATACAATTTATATATTACATATAAATATATAATACAATATATTTATAATTTATATATTATATAAATCATATTGTATATGATTTATATATTATATACATCATATTGTATATTATATTACAATTACATATAATAATTATTGTATTACATATACAATACAATATGATTTATGTCTACAATATGATAGTAGACATAAAAAGCTAGAAGACTCGATATTATCATATGTGAATATAAATATTAGAATTTGACATGAAGGACTTCATAGCTTTTCTGTTGAAGGATTTATCTGTAATTCTACTTAATTGTGTATATATAGCAAATGCAAGTAGGTATTGTTACATTAACCACTGCACATTCTCCTCTTTTCTGTTGCTGAAATTATTATGAATAATATCTAAGGAAAAACCCTTATTTTAAAATGTGCATTATAATACTCACTGTTATGCGTTGAACTTGGATATTTTTTAAACTTTATGTAACTTGAATATTTTGATAATGGTATGGTGAAAATCTACTGAAAAACTAAAACAGAAGTCAAGTGGCAAAAACCATACCATTAATTTAAACATGATTTTTCTTGGAATTTTAAGCAATGCAAAGGCAATGCAAAGTTATTAAGCCCTAAAAACTCTTAAAAAATAAATAAATACAAATGTCACAATATAAGTAAACTGCAATTAACTCTAGTGTTAAAGGACAGTATCCAGGAAGGTGTAATATTTGAAGAAGCAATATCATGTTCTGCTTCTGATCTGATCTGAGCTGAGAAAAGTTCTGCCACTTTGAAGAGTTTGATTGTGATTCAATTCATAAATTTTAAAGAGATGCTTCAGAAGGGAATAATGTTAATGCAATTATTAGCTGGACTGCTGCCAAAACTCACTGATAACTAACTTCTGGTGTCCTAGAAAAACTGAAAAGTTATCACAAATTCCAGAGATACTTGCAAGGAAGTGAAACTCTTCTTTTTGTATGAAACGATGCACAGTAAAAGAAAAGCTCTTTTTATCCCCGTTGTCAAGAGAAGTATGTAGACAGTGTATGGCTGTGTCACAAAGTAAAGCTAGACAAAAACATTTGGAGTGAGAATCAATTGTTCTCTCAAGGATGCCAAAATTCTTAATTTATAGAAAATATGATGTCTGTCCAAGCATAGATAGTGAAAGTTTTTCTAAAGTGTACTTAAAATGACATCATAAAACTTAAAGTTCTAAAGAATTTGGACCTTTTCATTCAGGAACTTAAAATAAGAAAAATACAGAAAACTGAAAATCAAATTTAATGGATCTATATGTGACATGAAGTTGTGAAGAACCACCACCTCCACCTCTCCATGAGATCTGGAAAGCAAGGCACTGCAGAAAGAGGTGGGCAGGGTTAGAAACCCCTGGAACCATAAACTGACAGGAGCAATTAGATGGACATTCAGCTGAAGTGCTGGGAGCAGCAAGAGAGTTAGTGGGATGAGCTAACACTTTTTACTTCAAGCGTGGTTTCAATCATCTGCACGAGTAATCCAAATAATACGCCAGCACTGTTGGGAGTGGCTACCCAGAACAGAATAGGACTAGCCACGGAGAACAGTTCTCTGTGGCCCAAAATAAAAACAAAACAAAGAGAAAGCTGTACGAGAGATTCTAACTTTAGTGACATTGGCAATATTTGTCTCTCAGAATAAGAAAAAACATTGTAGAACAGAATTTAAAAAAAATTGTACTTGAACTGACAAAGGAATTTTTTGGAAAGAGGATTAGCAATTCTTAAATCACTAAAGTTGTATATTAATATTAACCAATTAAGTAAGTTTATAACATTGAGTTGAAGCCAGGTTTATTATTGATGAAAATTAGGAGAGCTAGAATTAATCTGTGGTAAGACATTCTTGATGGTGGCAACTTTGGAATCTATGTTTGGCTAAATATAAATACAGATAGGTATAGAGATTATAAAGTCATGTTGTATTTATATTCATGCAATTGTTTTAGCACACACATATTTTTTCCAGACCCTCTCATCCGAAAGGGGACATAGTACCCCAGAAGCAGAGAACATACCAGGCACCTGATTTTAAGTTCTAATATCATAATAATATATTATATGATATATGACATGACATGATATATGACATGACATATGATGTATGACATATGGCATGCTGTATGACATATGATATGTGATATGTGATATATATGATATATATGATTCTTTGGGACTAGGGCTTATCACACATGAGATTAGAAGGGGAAACTATACAGTGATAAAAAAGAAATATGTCATAAGAATAAAATATGCATTTTCTAACTGGCACAGAGAAGCAAACCCCAACTACCAAAGTATCCAATGACCTGTTAGAGAATTTTGATATGTGAAATAATTTTGAATTATAAAATAAACATGAGGAAAATGTCTATAATTCCATACTTATATACTTATCCATTTAAATACCTAGAAAAAATGGAAGAAGAGAAATGACAGCTATTACATGTTAAAAATGCAAGTAACTAATATTGAGTTTCAGTTCTTATAAGGGGCACACTAGTACTCTACACTTCTGAGGTATGCATAGGACTTCTCTAATAAATTAAATAGCAAAATGGCAGACATAACTTACTATGAAGAAATGGAAGAATATTGCTTCAGCTATCTGATCAGCATAAGCATCCACAAAATTCATGCTGATGTTGTGTACCATTGGTAAATGTGGCTAAAATGATATCTTGTCTCTGTCATGTGTCTTTCAAAAATTAATAATCAGCCAAATAATGAGAAAAGAATAGGTAAATCCTGATTGTAAAATCACTTGATCACTTCACATCCCATTATTCTTCGATTTGCTTGAGCGGGTGCCAGTAACATTTCTATTTGACTCTATCACGTGCCAGTGTAGCCCAATGGAATTTGCTTGCTTCAGGAATATGAAGTGCCTCAAACCATTCATTCAGGGTCTTGACAAAGAAGTCTGACCATCTTGTAGGTGGGCGGCCAAGTGGTCTTTTGACATCCCATGGGATCCAGTCAGTAACAGCAAATAATTTATAGATTATATGAACATTACTCTTCAAAATAGTATGATTATCAATAGCAAAGAAAATCCAAGAAATTAATGCATCTCATGGAGGAAAAGGAACTAAATGACTAAACAAATGTAGTTTCTGAAAGGAATATTAAAATAGAGAAAAGATGCTTAGAGAAATTAAGGATATCTGAATGAGCTTGGGAGCCTATATTTGCTTATCTACTTATTTATTATATGTCAATATTTACTCTACAGGTGATGGTTAATAAGCAAATTCTGACATATCATACAGTATTATTGCACAGCATAACCTGGCAAGTACCTGTGTCGTATTTAACATGTCAAATACCAGTAACAATTATAAACCTCATTCCCACGACCTGATGGAATGGTTTAAGACTCTTTATGTTCCTGGAGTGGGATGATGCCCTTGGGCTATCTCACATGTGACAGGATGTATTGAGATGTTACTGGTGCCTGCTCGAGCTAATTGATGGTGTACGGGAAGACAGTGATACAGTGGTACAGTAATATAATACATATGAGACATAACTGGATCACTTGACATCCCCTTATTCATGGATTTGCTAGAGCAGGCACCAGTAACATTTCCATTCGTCCCTGTCACGTGCCAGTGTAGCCCAATGGCATCTGCTTGCTCCAGGAATACGAAGAGCCCCAAACTGTTCATTCAGGGTCTGACGACAAAGTCTGACCATCTAGTAGGCGGCCACGTGACCTTTTCTAGTCCCCTGGGCAGTAGGTAAAGGCTCTAGTCCAGTGGTTGTCTCCAAGTCGCATTACATGTCCAGTCCATCTGATTTTTGATGCCTTGGCATAATAAATACTAAATGTAAGATGCTAATACCAGATGCCCAGGTATCTGGGTGATAACTCTTTCTGCTAAATTTGAAGTATTTCTGTACCTTTACGTCTGTTCTTACAGAAAAATCAATAACTAAGAAATGCCATATAAAGTGTTGATATACAGTAATAGGAAGTATACATTCTAATACATGGAGAATATAAATGAAGGAAATGATAAAATAAAACTAAATAAGGCAAAAGAAAATACCTTTCAGATAGAGATGACAATAAAATTTAAGTGCAAGCTTGGAGGGTAGTCAAAATTAAATTCCTGAGGAAGTTTATAGCCTTAGAATTAATTTCACAGCATAATAAAATTTAAAAAAAATAGTAAGGAAATAAGCGATGATATCAAATGCAGTATGTAAGCAAATATTCATGATTCTGCATTATTAATCACATAAAGTTGCTATTAATTATTCAAATGATTATGCTAAACATCCATACTAATACAAATACATTTTGTATTAGTATAAATTTTGAATAAAATTTAATTTTAAATTATATATGCTAATAAAATTTTATTGACAATGATTTTAGCAGGTATGTGAATTGTAAATCTTAATGACAATAACATTGCAAATACGCTAAACATTTTATAAAGTTGAGATTGTTTGAACACTCAGATCTAGTAAAATATGGCAAAAAAAAATAAGATTATATATATTTTTATGTGCAAATATTTTTATCATGCAATCGAAAGAGATAAAATAGTTATGTTTCAAAACATTGTTTTGAATGAATAACTCTCCTTATAAAGGTTGAAAAAAAATTAATAAAGTTCAAATATAGAACGTAGAAGAGTGGAAGATGAGGAGGTAAGAGAAGGAGGCAGTAGAGGAAACCAGAAATAATTTTGACATAGAGCAATAGAAAAAATTAAAGTAAAAAAATCTATTTGTCAGCATAAATATAAAAAATACAAAAAATATTATTGTTAATAGAATTTGTTAAATTACAAAAATATTTTTTAATTTTTACTTAAGCACTTTCACTTAAAATTGTGTTAATATGAATGTTTCAGAAACACAATAGTACAACACCACACTTGCCACCTGGTGTGCAAGCATTTTTATACCAGTGCCTTCAGTGTCCCTTCTCCTCTTGACCAACATGCACACAAACACACACACAACAAACACACTCCACACATACACACTCACACACATGTACAGCCTTTGTTCACTAGACAGACTCTTAGGATATTTATGATTTGCCATTATTGTTCTCTTACTATTTCTATTATCCCACATGGTAATTCTTTCCACTCTGCTCCACATACAGTGAAGTTCCATCCAGATTTCTTCTACTGGAAGATATTATAAATAATTGATTAGTATTCAATTGTGATCTAATTCAATACAATATAATGCAAATGATACATACTTTATATGTCACAATTACTATATTTTCTCATTTGTTCTAGGGCTCTTATGTTTGTAATGTATCTCAGCTATTGTGAAGAACAGGAGTAGGAGTACAAATATCTTTGTAAGTTAATGTTGTTGTGCTTTTATCTTAGATGCTGAGAAATTGCCATGGAATCACTATATCATATACATCACTGGATTAATTCATAGCATTTTCCTATGTCTGTATACTGTTTTCCAGAGAGATTGAACTAAACAGCATTCTCATCAGGTAAATCTGGTTCTTTCTAAAAATAAAATGTCCCATTTTTTCTTTTTTTGGGTCACACCCAGCTATGCTCAGTTGTTTTTCCTGGCTCTGCACTCAGGAATTACTTCCTGGCGGTGCTAAGGGGACCATATGGGATGCCGGGATCAAACCTGGGCCAGCATGGGCCAGTTGAGTGCAAGGCAAACCCCCTGCCCACTGGACTATGGCCCCAGCCCCAAAATGTACCATTTTAAGGGAGCTTCAAAATTATCTAATGTCAAGAGGAAGAAAAATAGTTGAAATAAAAATGATATGTAAATTATGTATTGAAAAGTAAAAAATAAAAGGCCAACTATGGTCATTTTAATTATATTTCAAAATGTTACTATTAAAGACATATATTTAAAATTTAGCATGATTTTATAAAACTAGAGAGATTTAAATCAAATATTGACATAGCTTATATAGCTGCATTGAAGAATATAATGCTCTAAATTCTATTATTTTTCCTGTACATTTTATGTATATCATAGTTTCTAATTTTTATGCTTTAAATTTCAATAAATTCTTTAAAATAACATTGACAAAAATGTGAGTACATTATTTGAGTTTAACATTTTATGAAACAAGTAAAACACTTTTTTTGATGTTGAGAATTAATCAAGTTTCTGAATTACTACTGTGCACCCTCATGGATTAAGCTTTACAAACAAACTGGTAGTTTTAAGAAAAAAAAGTTGACTGCAAAGTGATAGATATTTCGTTCAGGAGAGGTTGTAAAGGGGTTAAAGCACAAACTCTATATATAGTAAACCACAGTTCTTCCTGAGCAACATCGTTACAAAAACCAGAAACACCCAAAAGTTAAGATACTCAATTATGCCAGTCTTCTTCTAGAAGATGCACTTACCAAATAATCCTAACTGCTTTGTATTAAGCAAAGCTTATTCAATGCATTTTCTGCAGGGGAGAGTTGAGAGTAGCATATCCATCATTTCCCAGGGGCTTACTCCCCAGCTCTTCAATCTGGAATCATATATGACAAAGCCTGGAGAACCGTATGTGGTGGGAGGTATCAAACCAAGGTCAGACACAGGTAAGACCAGCAAACTGCCTGCTGTATTGACACTCTGGCCCCTGCTCAATATAATTTTAGTATAATGAAAAAAACTAATACTTACTTTAAATTAATATTTATAAGATTGTAAAATAAGTCGAGAATCACAGACATGGGGCAGAGCTACTACTGGCTCTCCCCTGTGCCCAGTCGCTCAAGAGGTGCCCAGGATGGATAGTAGGTTCTAGCCCTGGCCCGCCACCCCAGCAGAGCCTCACACCAAGCCAGACGACCCACACTACATGAGGGCCTACATTTTCCACATCCGGATTTCCCTCTCATCAGAACTCCACCCAGCAGACCAGCCTATCACAGCCCGGCTTGCGTGGCTACAAGTGGCCATGCAGTTCATCAATAAATCCTGGATTTAGAGGTGACTACAAGATTATGCTACCCACATGGCAGAGCCTGGCAAGCTACCCATATCGTATTTGATATGCCGAATACCAGTAACAATTATAGACCTCATTCTCATGACCTGATGGACTGGTTTGAGGCTCTTTATGCTCCTGGAGCAAGCAGGTGCCCTTGGGCTCTACTAGCATGAGACAGGACATATGGAGATGTTACTGGTGCCCGCCGAGCAAATTGATGATGAACGGAAGACAGTGATACAGTGAAAATAAGTCACCCTCTAACAATTAGAATATCATGTAGAAAACCAAAACATAAGAAAAAATTATATACTATATGAAATCTTAATTATTAAAATTGAAAATAAAATTAAGTGCCTATTATATTGTTATGCACATAAAATACTATAGATCAACTGTTAGATCAATATAAGGTTATACTTCAAATAATTAACACTGTCTACATATTTTAAAACATTATGCATAAACCGTTGTTATTGTAGAATTTTAAAAAGTGTTAGTCATTTATTGTGTCAGGTTTAAATATAAATGTTTTATATCTAATGGAAGCAAATAAACAGTTCTTTGGGTGCCGCAAGGCTACCTCCTTCAAACAATTAAGTTACATTTAGTTTACTGTGGATTGTGTTATAGGTCTACTTGTTTTAACATGTCCTTTAAATAAAATCATATTGAACTTTACTGCTTACCAAAAACTACTGAGATATATTAGAATCTTGTAGCTAGGCTGACTGCACCCACTGCACATGCCTTTCTCCTATCAGCCTCCTCTGCTACCATTTAATTCATCAATGGTTGAATCCTTGCACAATTTTCCAGTAGTCCTTTTTCAAAGCTATTCAATTTACTCATGATCCTTAATTTGTCTGATCCCCTCATTGTTCTGAAATGACAGTCATCTGTTGCATTGAGCATAAAATCAAATTGAGTTATATTTGTTCTTTATAACCCTCTGCAGTCTGAATTTTAGGAGAATAGAGAGACAACTTGGATAAAATTAATTAGTTCAAATATATTGTGGTATTTTAAAAAGTGTTAGTCATCTTATTGTGTAGGGTTTAATTATAAATGTTTTATATCTAACGGAAGCAAATAATCAGTTCTTTGGGTACCGCAAGGCTACCTCCTTTTTTTTTTTGCTGTTTGGATCACACCTGGCAATGCTCAGGGGATACTCCTGGCTCTGCACTCAGGAGTTACTCCTGGCGGTGCTCGGGGACCATATGGGATGCCTGGGATCGAATCCGGTCAGCATGGGCGGCCGTGGAAGGCAAACAGTCTACCCGCTGAGCTATCGCTCAGGCCCCAGAATTGAGTCTTTTGAGGCTGACACAATCCTATAACCATGCAAGGAAATGAATTTGGGTTAATGTAGTTGCAGCCTGGCCAAAGTCACAGTAAAAAGCCATCCACAATCCATATCTTGTCACTTTGACGTTTGTCAGCATTCTTTATAGTCATGCTTACAAATACAGTTGCAAAGCCATGCTTTCGCTGAACACATAATGTGTATGTTTTAGTTCATCTGATAGCACACATACTCTTTAGAGACTGTGCAACATGCCCTTATTCATAATTGGACTCATCCAGTAACTTAATTACTGAAATATGTCATGAGATTAGTTTTTAGATGGTTGCAGAGAGGGAGACACAAAAATTAGGCTAATTATGTAAAACTTCTGAAATAAATTTATTCACTAGAATTTTCATTTTTGTATAAGCTCAATATAATTCCACTCTCTCCTATACTCCTTCATGAATTTTAAAAACTATTCTATCAATAGGTAAGAGTATAATGACTAAAGAAGTAAACAAATCATGTATTCAAAGAAAGCTTTCAATAAGATTAACAATCATCCATGATTTAAAACTCTCAATGAAGGATGTGTGTGTGGGAGACAGTCGGGGGAGGGGGAAGAGAGAGAGAGAAAGAGAGAAGGGTCTGCCATAGAGGCAGGTTGTAGTAGGGGTAGTGGGAAGGAAACTGGGGACATTGGTAGTGGGAAATGTACATTTTCTGGCCAGTAATAACTTCTTACTCAATGTAATTTAGGGGGCAGAGGACTTTGACAGGCCTGCTCCTTACTCTATTCAGGGGTTGTGTCTGATGGTACTCCTGGAGCAAGCAGATGCCCTTGGCTCTACTAGCATGAGACAGGACATATGGAGATGTTACTGGTGCCCGCTCGAAAGCAAATCGATGATGAACGGGAAGACAATGATACAGTGATATTGGTCAGCACCAGTTATAATTATTTCTCATTGATATTTTCCCTTTTCCAAACACATCTCCAAATGGTCAGAAATGAAAAATAAGATTTCATTTTTCCCTTAAAATTAGTATAAAATCATATCAAAACAGTAATATAAAGAATCTACAGAAATCATTTGCAGGATAAATATTTGATTTAAATATGAATATTGCTTTATTGATGTAACAATGATACAATGTTAAGTTTTAGAATTATATTTCAATTATTTTGTTTAATTGACTCCATCTCACAATGAAATGTGCTATTGTTATATCTAGCACAAAAGAAAAAATTGAAGGAGTATGTAAAAAATACCCCCAAATTAGAAAGTGTTGGCTGATGCCACACCCTGCCTGGCTCTGGGTCATGAGCTTAAAACCACCAACATGCCTTATGCTAATGGGAGCCCTCTGTTTCAAACACAAAAGGAGCTTTGGGGGGCAGGTACGGATAAGACACTGTCATCCAGTTTTTCATCGATTTGCTTGAGCAGGCACCAGTAACATCTCCATAGTCCTGTCACAACCAAGTGTAGCCCAAGGACATCTGCTTGCGCCAGGGACAGGAAGAACCTCAAACCATTCTTCAGGTCATGGAATTGAGGTCCATAATTGTTACTAGGTTCTGGCATATCAAATAAAACATGAGTAGTTTGCCAGTCTCCGCCGTAGGTGGTATATTCTCAGTAGAAGGCTCTCATCTTGGGACCAGGTTTTCTTAATCTATGGTGACCATTATGCTTCATGAATTTAAAAATAACCAAATGTTGGCACTAAGGCTTTGAGGATAAGACAAATTTTAAAAACTCTTGGAATACTGTTAATTTCTGCTATAAATTCAATGTTATGTTGTTTGGGCATATTTTCTCTTCTCCCTCATGGGTCCTAGTCCTGGCATGATGCAACAAGATATACCAGGAGAAACCTCCTCTGGCTATGTTTGGACCACCGTTTAGGAATCATTTCTGCTAAGATCAAAGGTTAACATCTTGGAAGTTTGCCCCACATACAAGCTTGCATAAACTTCCAGTAAACAAAGAGTAGAGCACTTAAGATTACCCTGGAGCAGAGTAAAATGAACAAGGACCTTGTGGTTATTGGAGATACCCATCTAGAAGGCATGGAGTTCATGGTCAGAAATTATGATGTGATTTCCCCCATGAAAATAAATCTTTAGACATTTTGTTCTCAGGTGTGACTCCTATACCAGCCCCCTCTCTACTCTGTTTAGCATAAGAGGGATCTGGAGGGGAGGGATTAAGCCCCTGGCATTAGCATTTGTTAGGCCTGAAACAGAGGTGCCCCACTTCCTAGTTTCCTAGTCTCTATACCTAAGAACAGATAAAATTTGACTTATCCTCAAGCCTTAGTGCCAACATTTTTTTTTTTTTTAGTATTTGATGATGCAGCCCTTCCCAAAGAGAAAGGCTTTTGGTTCCCAGCCAGGCTTTGTTGGGCTTTTGTAGAATAAAGGGACTGCCTTGGGAAGAAGCAACCACTTGGTGGGAGAAATCTTGGCCTGAGTACATATTCAGAGAGGTCTGACCAGCAGCCCGTGGTCTGGGGAACCTCTTGCCCTGGATTGCAGTAGCAGAATTTGTTTAATTGTTGATAATAAGTAAAAGACTTTTGAAACTGTGCTAGACTAGTGGATTTTGTTCTCCAGTCACCAGCTTTATAATGATCAGGAAAATCAATCCCTGACACTTTTGGGGTCCCCAGCAGATCCCTGACAAGAAAAGGAATATCTTCACAGACTTTATAAGGTTAATACGCAAAATGATAGAAGGTAGATTAGTGGTTAGAACACCAATGTCAACCTGGTGTTACATCCTGGCATCCCATAAACTCTGGTTCTATCCCTGGGGACTTTGAGTCACTAATACTAATACTGCAGTCACAGACCCTGAGAGTTTCTCCTGCTATCCTCAAGTATCTCCAAGTCTCCCATACTCCTCCCAGAAGTACTACTTAGGAGAAACAGGAAAGAAAGGATGAAGAGAAAAAAGGTGAAGCTGAAGGGAGGAGCTAAATAAAAAGGCCAAACAGAAATAGATTTATAAACTATTTAGGAGTGATTAGGAAAGCATTTTAGTGCAAGAAATTTTCCCTCTCCTTGTTACTTTTTTCTCACATTGATTGTTTTTGTCATGTTCAGCAATACCCTTGTGCTCACAGACCTGGGGTTTCTATCATCCATTGCCCCAGTTTCAGGGTAATATCATTTGTGTGTATGTTGTAAATCATAGAACTTAATATACATTACAAAGTATATTTGTCTCTATGTTCTTAGAAAATCAAAGTCAGGAATTCAGGTCTGAATGAGTTATGCAATTTTTATTAAGCACAGATTTAAAGTCTGTTAAATAATGTTTGACATGTGTCATTGTTTCTATTGCCAAACATGCTGTCAATTAACTTAACCATTTCATGGTCTCCTGCTTATGGCTTCCCATTATGAAATGCGCATTTCTTGCCCCAGCAGATTGCTCTCTTTATCCTGTAGTGACCGTGTTTTGATTTCAATATTTTTATATACATTTTGTAGGTCAGGTTTCCAGAATTAAAAATACCATAGTTTTTTTTTTTTTACATGGTTTCCTTTAAACTTCTGGTAAATTTCTGTTTATCCACTTTGATGTTTGACACATTCTCTAAAGGTTTTTCATCTGTGTTTAAAATGAAGAATAAAATATTGGAGTGAGATTCAGACCTGGATTCCAGGAAAAACTTTGCCACCAAGTAGCTGTCTAGTCTATTATCATTTATTTCACTTGTCTGTTTTAACTATTTTTTTCTAAAAAAGGATTTTCATAGAAGAATCAGAGTGACTTGATTCCCAAGTTTTGCTTCCTAAACATAATATTATAACAAAATTAAGCTTAAATATGTATTTAATTTTATTTATTTATTTTATTATTTATTTATTTATTTATTTGTTTATTTATTTATTTAATTTCTGCCCCATGACAGACATGGGGCAGAGCTGCTACTTGCTCTCCCTGTGCCCAGCCACTCACAAGGCACCCAGGAGGGATGGCGGGTCCTAGCCCTGGCCCGCCACCCCAGCAAAGCCTTGCAACAAGCCAGACGACCCCCCCACTCCATGAGGGGCCTCCATTTTCCACATCCGACTTCTCTCGTCAGAACTCCACCCAGCAGACCAGCCTATCACAGCCCAGCTCACGTGGCGGCTTGAGGCCATGCGGTTCATCAATAAATACTGGATTTAGAGATGACTACAAGAGTATGCTACCTGCACGGCAGAGCCTGGCAAGCTAACCGTGTTGCATTTTATATGCCAAATACCAGTAACAATTATAGACCTCATTCTGGAATGGATTGAGGCTCTTTGTGTTCCTGGAGCAAGCAAATGTGTTTGGGCTCTACTAGCATGAGACAGGACATATGGAGATGTTACTGGGGCCTGCTCGAGCAAATCGATGATGAACGGGAAGACAGTGATACAGTGACAGTGATGTATTTAATTTATATATTTTTAAAACAGACAATAAACACGCTTATCCTATCCCCAGCAATGTTACCCCTTAGAATTAGTTTGAAATTTGTTGCTTAACTGGGTTCTTTCAAATCTCCCTGGACAATGCTCTTCAAGCCACAAAACTTTGGTAAAGTATCTCACTAAAGAGATACTATTTACAAGAACCGTTTGGCTCAGGGTCCCACCCCCCACCCCCCCCACCTGCACTTCATGTGAATTTCAAAACAAGGTATCCAAAATCAGATGGGCTGGACATGTAATGCCATTTGGAGTCGACCGCTGGACTAGAGCCATTACAGACTGGATCCCATGGGAGGTCAAAAGATCACGTGGCCGCCCACCTACAAGATGGTCAGACTTCCTTGTCAAGACCCTGAAGGAACGGTTTGAGGATCTTCATATTCCTGAATCAGCCAGATGCCATTGGGCTACATTGGCACGTGATAGGGTCCAATGGAAATGTTACTGGTGCTCGCTCGAGCAAATCGATGAATAACGGGATTCAAGTGATCAAGTGATCAAGTAATGTAATAAAGAAGACATGGGAAGTTTGATTGGGATCTCCCCTTTGAACACTTTAAAAAGCTACACACTGAAAAAGCCCTTCCAGAAGGTTGAAAGGGAATCTCCAAAGGTCGAATCCCTGGATTTAAAACTTCGTAAATTTCATAAAGTTATCAACTTGATGAACTTTTTTACCAACTTTACCCTTTGGTACACAGTTGTTTCAAATGGGCATAATGAATACAAAATAGGCTAAACGTGCCTTCAAAATAGATGACAGATAACTCAGAGAAACTGGGACATTGGCCTGTTCATTTATAAACCGACTTCCTGGATGTTGGGGTGGGGGTAATGGGGGTGGAGTCTATTTGCGATATCAGTGAGGATATCTGCTCCAGGATCCTGCACTTCTTCAACATGATGATTAGATACACACTGTTGCTAAATATCAGGGCCAGTCTATTGAACTAGTGGAAGGAGGGGGTTTGGGGGGGAGCAAATAAATGAGGTGTGCTCTTTAAGGCAGGTATGAGCGTGTCAGCCAATCCTAGAGGCATCTTTCACTGCTTAATCCATTTTGCTTTCCTTTGTCATTGACGGGTTGAAGGATTAATTTTATTTGTTCTATGAAAGACAGCAGGGCACTAAATCAGAACGTATTTAAGAAAAGTAAATATCATGTAAATGATGATGAAACTAATACTGATAAAATAAATGATAAAATTCCTATTTTTTCTAGTATTACCAAGCATTTATTTCAATTTCCAATGTCAGTTTTCAATACTATCTTAATAGATGCTACCTATAGTAACTCTGTACAAACATGCCAGGTATGTAGATTCTCTATTAACTTTTAAAGCATCTCTATGATTGCACTCTAGACCTTGAAATGTTTGGAAACTATTGAAAATGGAAGCCACTTTGTCACTCTTTAAAACATTACAAATTTAGTAGTATAAAGTTGATTATAGATTAGCATAGGTATGTTAAAGAAAACATTGAAAAACTTCTGGAATCAGTGAAAACCAATCTGCGATTATTCTAATAATGGAAAATGAGAAAGAAATCAGAATATTTAATTTCTTCTGTCATTATAAGAATAAGGATTTCTAAGTCTGCTATTACAGACAAAACTATTTCATCTGTGTGGCCATAAATAATGGTATTTTTTCTCCCAGTTGTAATACTGGAATGTAATCACAAATGTATGCCTGTTATAGTTCTTTTGCATCCAAGAGTATGGTAATGGAAATGGAAAAATAATTTAAACTCTAGAATTTCAAGAAAAATCCGAGACAAAATACTGCCTTTAATTTGTTTGCAAGTATCCAAAACTCTGATTATAGTCTAAGTTGCTGTTATATTAAAAACATGTTAAGAGATACAAAAAAATCCTTAAAATAACTTTGCTATCCCCGAACACTTCCTCTGTCTGACACAGAAAAGATAGTATATTTTCATCTCTTTTAGGCTGCCTGCCTGCCCTATTAATGCAGATCTATACTTACCCATTTGCATTCACCTACACATAATGGTGTTTATGTGAGTTAACTCACATCTTTAATTGAAATCTCTGTCTCTTCCTGTTAACCACGGCATGGCCACCCACAATGCTTGTTCAATTCCAGAAGTTTCCTGCTCATTTAAGCAAGATCCTGGAGGCAGAATTCTTTGGGATTAACACTCTAAAGCATCCTTTCACCATGAATCTCAAATCATTTTGCACATTTTAATTCATTCTTGGAAAGCCACAAAGAGGAAGTTTACTGCCCTGCCTGATTTTCAGAAAATAGCCCTTAAATATGGAGAGATGCAAGTGAATTTGGTAGTTTTAATCTTAGCATACCAAATCATTCATTTTATTTTTTTCCAAATCATTCATTTTGAATGGAAACATTTTAAAACATGAAATATTTGAATTTTTACCTAAAAATTATGCTTTAAAAGAAGTATCCTAAAAACTCCAGACTTGTAATTACCTATTTCAAATAAAACACACACTTTTTACAAATAAACATTTTATTTAATTGGCTGTTGATGCAACCTAAAAGAAGAAAACCACAATGGATCCTGAATCTGTTTATGATTAAAATCTAAAATGCATTTTTTCATGTGACTTAGAACACAGGGGTCAGTTAGATCATTTCATTATAGGTATGAAAGAATATAACGCATTGTTAACACAAAATGTAATACATGTGTATTTATTTTACCCTCTTTTACAATACATATGATTTAATATGTTTGCAAGTAAAGGAAAAATGAATATTTCTTAAGGTATCTAATAAGCGTTAGAATTTAACTCTCCTTTATACATTTCCAAGGAGACTAGAATTTTAACAAATAAATATGTAACCTTGGAAAAATTAAACTAAAACTGTTAATTTCCCAAATCAAGAACAGTATGCTTGGTTTGAAAAGGTTCTGTCAAGTTCTAGACACTAATCAAAATGGATTAAATTCAATTTATTTTAAAGAAGCATGTGCTCAGGAAGTGACCCACTACAAAGTGACTTTAGTGAATCCCCCATAGTTTAGTCTGAAAAAAAAAGTTAAAAGAGAGTGTAATAAAGTGATAGCTAAAGTTAAGTATATTTAAACCGTTTTAGCTACAATTTGAATTAGTTTTAGATGAGTATTAGAAATTAGAATTGTTTTCTGAGCAATTAAAATATTTCTAAATAGAATAGGGCATATAAACACACAGATACATAAATTATATACACACATATACACAAATACACAAACACACATATACATAAATTATGTTCTCACAAGATTAACTAGTCTCATTTAACCTATTCACATCTGATAACCTTGAAAATGTACTTTTAACATAGAAACCAGAGCCGGGAGAGATAGTACAGGATTCAAAGGAAATGCTTTGCATGTGATCCACCTCATTTGTAATCCCAGTACTTCCTGTTCCCATAGCATCACTAGGGCTGGCCCCGGAGTCTCATAAAGCACCAGGATGACTAAAGTAATTCCAGGACTTGCCAAACCCCTGAAGAACTTCATCTTTGGGTTCTCATATTGAACCTTTTGCCCAGTTGCATACCAATTTCCAGGAATAACAATTCTGTTTTCCTAAGCACCCTTAACAGATCAAATCAATGAACAGAGCAGTCCATTGAATTTATTTCAAAGAGGGCTTAAGAGATAGGACTGGGTTAATATGCATGCCTGGCAATGGCTGACTCTCATTATTTACCCAGAACTACCTCATAAGGTAGCTCCGAGTGAGGAATAACCTAGGACCCCAGAGTCTAGTAGCAAGCCCTAAACAGAGTCTAGTATAACTTCCACCCCTAAAATTAAATCTATATCACATAAATCAATATATAGATAAAATTTTCCTGAATTTTAAAATATTTACAGAGCTGCATAACAACAATATTTTCTAAACTTTATCAGTATAAGAGAATCTTTTATTTAATTGTAGTTTAAATAATAAAGGTTTCTAAAATGGCTTATGTAATTTAAATGTTTGAAATATCAATTTTCTGCTACTTAGGTTTTTTGACTGTATATACATAGTTTCTACTTTTTATTGAAGGCAATACTGTCAAATGTCACAGTGTCATGTATATGATTTTTTATCTACAGGTAGTCTATTATTAAACAAACTTTTTATCTCATGCAATTTGGTGTCTTTAGCAAACAACTACACAGTTTCTTGTGCCTTGACTATCTTATATCCAGTAGGGGAATGAAGTAAATAATGTAATAATGGTGACATACTAATGGCATTGAAAATGTAAAATATTTCAACAGTGCCCAGATATATCTACTAGCCATTTTCATCAATGTAACTGGATTTAGCATCTGACCTATCAAATGAAAATAGTTATGGTATCAAACTTTTATTATAGTTAATAAAGCCCTTAAAGAGGAAAGTCATCTGTTTCAAATTTATGGACCTTTTAATGTTAGAATAGATGAAATAATGTTCTCAGTAGGATACATGAAATGACTCAAAGTTTTTCTTTGAATTATGTAAATCATGCCAAAAAGTGGAGAGTAATTTAAAAGATACTAATAACTTTGTTTTTATGCCATTCAATTATTCTTATTCTGACACATATGTGTGATAACTTAAATTCAGTACTAGCTATTCATGATGCAGATGAAAACTGTGTATAGAGAATTGAGCAACATGTATGGAGTGTGAGTATATTGGCCACAAAGCCATGTGTCTAGATTTACACTCAGATAGGTCAAATTAACTTCACATGCCCGCATGTCTGCCACAGCTAGAATGCCAGTGATCGTGAATAACATGAAAGTCTGAAGAGGTGCTCATGGGTTCCCACCCACAGAGGACAAGACTCTTCCCTACCTCTCTCCCACTGAACACCAGCATGAACTCACTGCACTTTGGTTGAACTTTTCTGCTCAGCCGAGTACATTTTTAATGCAATCTATCCTATTTAAGTCTAATTTGTACTTCATTTCACAATCTTGCCACTTAACACAAACCAATCAAGACAGATTTCAGGGCAGGAGCTAATCTAAACCTGAAAAAATACTTGTTCTGCCCAACAAGGTCAATTTTTTTTTCTGCTTCTGAAACACATTAGGAGATGCAAGAGTCAAGCATCTTCTAGTTCAATTCTCTATGTTTAAAAATAAGTATTTTTCTATGCTAAGAATCCACCAACATTCTGTTTTTTTACAATTTATACATTTTCCTTTCATATCACTATCACTATCTTCCCGTCATCATCGATTTCCTCGAGCGGGCCCCAGTAACATCTCCATATGTCCTGTCTCATGCAAGTAGAGCCCAAGGGCACCTGCTTGCTCCAGGAACATAAAGAGCCTCAAACCATTCCATCAGGTCATGGGAATGAGGTCTATAATTGTTACTGGTATCTGGCATATCAAATATATCATAACAAGACACATTAATTCTTTCAACCAAATTTTAAGAATATAGCTATAATTGTTCGTCTCAAAGAAGGGTTTTCATTTAAATACCCAATCCCAATAGTCTGCATTTTTGTACACTATGCTGTGACAGATTATATGTGAAGGCAACTTTCATGTCAAAAGTGTGTAACAAGTCTAACACTTTTACACATTTTTATTAAAAAAAAGAATTCTTCGCATACCAAAATAAAGACTTCCATTAACCCAATCATAGGGAAGATAAATCTTAGCAGGACAATTATTTTTTAAAGTTCAGATGGCCACACATAAATTCTTTCCTTGGATTCAGCACATTTTTTAGTTATCTGCTAGGAACATTAAGTCCTTCATATAGACCAGCTTTGGGGGGGGGAGGCAAGTGAGACATTCTTTCTTTTCTCTTCAAATGTATTTCAAATTTATTGTGTTTGGATAGACCATTTAGAATAGTTGGCACTTGTTTCCAATGTGCTTCTAGAAATCTAACTCCCAATTAAATATAAATTCTATAGAATGAAAGTATTCTATAAAAACATAACATTTTAGACTTGAATTTTAATAGCACACTACCAACAATATTGAATTTGTTTGCTGAATAAATATCATGTGTGCATTTCACATCTTACTCACAAGGAATTGTGTGTAAAAGATGCAGTGATAAATTAGATAGGGCTCTTTTCCCTGAATTTATGTCATTTAGAATAGATAACAGTTAAATAAGCCATTGAATGCTAAAGGTTGTAGAAATCAAATGTCCACCTCAGTATTCAGCAACATTTCAGCTCATAGGATTTTATTGAGCACCTACTGTACAACAAGCACCATGAATGTCTGTTGCTGATAGCATTAACCCTCAGTTTAATAAAAGAATAAGAAACTTTCAATTGAATCTCACAGGTTTGTGTTATTATTTCTTTATGTGTGGATATGCAGAGTTACTTTTAAATTTGGGCATAGTAGGTTAGCATGGTATATTCAGCAAAGCTAAGGAATTATTCCTGGCTCTGTGCTCAGGCATCAATCCTGGAAAGGCCCAGGGAACATTTGTGGTGCCAGGGATTTGGATGGAGTTCAGTTAACCACATGCAAAGCAAGCATCTTAACTTGTACAATCTCTCCAGCCCTGGGTAGTTTGAACTAAAGAAAAAAAATGGGTATGGAAAAACAGATACAAAGGAGAAGAAAATGAACACATCTAAAATCATTTTCTCATTAAAGTCTGGACAAAGGCTGTTTCTAAAAAAGAACTTGCAAGGATGGCAGACTTTTTCAAAAGCTTAGAGTTTATATTTCTTCCTCTTAAACTATTCTAAACTATTAATTCCAGCCAAGATCACAAACACAGGAATTAAAATAATGCAATGAAGCTATTTTATTATATTTATAGACTCATTGAAAATAAGAGAGAGGAGAGAGAGAAAAAAAAACAACTTCAGTCAAACAAACCCAAAATGTTCTGAGAGATTGCCAGCCAGCAATTACTGCTGCAAAGCTGTCCATATACAATCCTCATATATTCGCAATGAAGCCAAAAAAGCCTGAAAATATGGTGCGGTTTAGAAATCGTTGGAGCAAGAGGGGCAGCACTAGTAGAAAAGAGCTGTTTCCCCTTTACATTCCAAACAATACAGTCCTGATTCTTAGGGAATCATTCAAAAGATTATGGGAAGTGAAGTTGCTTCAGGCAAGATGCAATCACTGTCAAACACACAATGGCCAATCAATCAATATGTATCTTTTGGTCTGTGAGTATCAAGAACATTTGCTGCATAGGGAAGGAGGCATTACACAGTGGGTTAGAACTTAGCTCTCATTCAGCCAACCTGAATTCTATCCCTGGAATCGCTTAAGGTTTCCTGAGATTGCCAGCAGTGATCCCTAGCAAAGAACATTTGGTGCAGAGAATGAACTTTTAGAAAAGTATTTCCTTTGGATAAAAGCAAAAAAGCTCTTAGTTGCCTCATATAGTATTTGTCTTTATATCTACTATACCTGAGATGTTTAAACTATACTTTATTTTTATTCAGTTCTCATGGATTATTTTTTATTTTCAATTTTTGATCATTCTTCTGAAAATAAAAAAAAACAACTGTTTGGAAGAACTGGAAGCAAGAGAGATTTTCTCTTCATTGATATTTATATTTTGCTGGCAAAGTGATCCCCATCTATAGTTTGTAGTTCCTTACTCAAGAGTTGAAGGATTCCCTGGAATAGGCAGAACTCTATAATTGCCAGTGTAAGTGCTAAGATAATTATTATAATTACTTTTATTAAAATGATGTGGGTCTCACAGCAGAAATGAGTTTCTTGGTAATGGAAGTGATTTTATATTCTAACAGGGCAAAAAGTCATTTAACTGTCTATTCATATTAAATCTCTAATCACCAGGATGACGATACTGAAGAATAATCAAATGTCTCAATATAGAAACATTTCGCAAAAAATATCTACCTTGATATGAATATACTATTGATGTTTCCCCAGAACATCATAACTTTCCTGTGTTGTTAGTTAGTATTTATTTTTATGATGCAAGAAAAATCAAAAATGTACAAATACCAAATAAAACATATGCCAAATGTCACCTTTAAAGAGTGAAGTAGCATGTTTGCAGAGGTTTGCAGACTTACTAAGAGCAAATTATAGTTAAAAGATTCTACTTTCAGCTGCTCTCCATATAATCTTTCCTAAAGGCTACCTGAGCTATCATATAAGCAGCACAAAATATTTGAAGATGGCACATTTTCATAAACAAATGTGCTAGTTCAAGACCCATGTTCAAGGGATGACAAATATCTTCGGAAGGGGATATGTCTTCTTGTGTCATTGAATAAATACCAACTAATAGCTCAGGTAAAATATTTAAAAATGAATAACTACTAGACAAATTTCTCTTTATTATATAATAACATTTCTGCAGAACATTATTTAAAAATTCTAGCTTTGCATCTACATTTTCCAGCAAAGCAGTAAATAAAATAAATAGTATTGTCATATCTTCTTGTCCCTTCACTTGTATCACTTGTTTTCCTGTTCATCATTGATTTGCTCGAGCGGGCACCAGTAACATCTCCATATGTCCTGTCTCATGCTAGTAGAGCCCAAGGGCATCTGCTTGCTCCAGGAACATAAAGAGCCTCAAACCATTCCATCAGGTCACGGGAATGAGGTCTATAATTGTTACTGGTATTTGGCATATCAAATACAACATGGGTAGCTTGCCAGGCTCTGCCGTGTGGGTGCCATACTCTTGTAGTCACCTCTGATCTCCACCATTTATTGTCATAAGCATTAATAAAATAATATTAGGATGATGATTACTACTACTGCTGCTCCTATTAGTACTACTACTACTACTATCACTACAGCTACTATTATTTAAAACTGGAATAATCACATTCAAAAATGTGAAATGGATTAAAGATCTCAACATCAAACACAAACCTATACATACATTGAAAACATAGGGAAAAAACTCCTGACATTGGAACTGAAGCCATCTTCAAAGACAAAACACTACTGACATAGCAAATGGAAGCAAAGAAAAACATGGGATTATATTAAACTAGAAAGCTTTTGTACCTCAAAAGAAGTGGTGACCAAGATAAAAAAGATAGCACACAGAATGGGAAAGACAACCCAATACACATCTAATGAGAGGCTAATATCATAGATATACATGATACCGGTAGAACTTTACAAGAAAAAAAAACAATCCAACCCCATTAAGAAAAGGAAGAAGAAATGAACAGAAACTTCATCAAAGAAGAAATTTCACTGTATCACTGTCTTCCCGTTTATCTTCGATTTGCTTGAGCGGGCACCAGTAACATCTCCATATGACCTGTCTCATGCAAGTAGAGCCCAAGGGAACCTGCTTGCTCCAGGAACATAAAGAGCCTCAAACCATTCCATCAGATCATGGGAATGAGGTCTATAATTGTTACTGGTATTTGGCATATCAAATACGACACGGGTAGCTTGCCAGGCTCTGCTGTGTGGGGTAGCATAC
Organism: Cryptotis parvus; assembly: GCA_021461705.1. NCBI lineage: Eukaryota > Metazoa > Chordata > Mammalia > Eulipotyphla > Soricidae > Cryptotis > Cryptotis parvus. The sequence goes on along the minus strand of JAJIBD010024647.1, from coordinate 6,702 downwards.
TCTTGTAGTCATCTCAAAATCCAGCATTTATTGAAGAACCGCGTGGCCTTTTCGGCGCGCGAGCCAGGCTGTGATAGGCTGGTCTGCTGGATGGAATTCTGACGAGGAGGAAGTCCGATTTGGAATATGGAGGTCCTCATGGAGTGGTGGGTCATCTGGCTTGTTGTGAGGCTCTGCTGGGGTGGCGGGCCAGGGCTAGAACCTGCCATCCCTCCCGGGCACCTCATGAGCGGCTGGGCACAGTGAGAGCCAGTAGCAGCTCTACTGGATGTGAGGGCGATCTGGCTGCGAGCATCTGTCACCCCATTGATCGCCAGGGTTGATTCGGCTGATCTGGCTGGCTAGGCGGGTGTCCCCTTCCCCTCCCTCACCGCTCCATGTGCGTCCCTCCCGAAGCTGCGCCGCTGGTCGAGAGAGGACGGCCTTCCCCGAATAGAGACGGACCGGTCCTCGGTCGAGGGTATACGGGTAGCTGCGCTCCCTGCTAGAACCTCCAAACAAGCTCTCAAAGAAGAAATTTAAATGATAAAAATGCATATGAAAAAGTGTTCCTCATCATTAATCATCAAGGAGATACAAACAAAAAGAACAAGATTTCCCCTCACACCACAGAGAAAGTAATTCATCCAGAAGAGCAAGAAAAACCAGTTCTGGCGTGGAGAAAGTTACTCTCTCACTCACTGTTGGCGGGATTGCTGACTGATCCAGACCTTTTGGAAAACAATATAGACATTCCTCCAAAAAACTAGATATTGTGCTCCCATCTGACCCAGCAATACCACTTCTGGGGAAAATGCCTTGGGGGCCCAAAAACTCTACAGAAGAAATACCATCTGCACCTCTATGTTCATTGCAGCACACTTACAATAACCATAACCTGCATACAATCTGAGTGCTCAAGAACAGAAGGCTGGATAAGAAAACTATGGTCACCCCTGATAAGGGGTTAATATCAAAGATATATATTGAAAATCTCCCCCACCCCCGCCAGGTGTGTGCGGTGATCCCTGCGTCTCCGCTGGACCCAAACTGCCCCAGGGAAGAGCGGAAACTCCATCAACGGGAACCAAGGCTAACTGCCTTGGTTTCACTCTGGGGAACCTTGGGCGCTGCGCTCCTGGGACCGGCTGAAAATCTCCCCCACCCCCGCCAGGTGTGTGCATGATCCCCTGCGTCTCCGCGGACCCAAACTGCCCCAGGGAAGAGCGGAAACTCCATCAACGGGAACCAAGGCTAACTGCCTTGGTTTCACCGCCGGAACCTTGGGCCTTGCGCTCCGTAATCATCCCAAAACTCAAAACGCCGTGGACCTTTTACTACCTATCTTGCATGAGGTACCACTGAACCTTGGTTCCTACATCCTTGCTACCCACCCAAACTCCCGCAAACAGACCAGACACCTACTAACTGTACTATCCTGTCATCCAAGACACCACATTTGCAACCTACAATAGTCAAAATGGTAAGGCAACGCAAAGTTCCATCCAGCTCTGTGAGTGAAGTCACTAGTCCAGATGAGCCAAGCAATACCAATGAGTTATATAACCTCTCTGATAAGGAATTTCGGGAAGAAATGTTAAGGAGTCATAAGGAATTCAAAGAAGCAATGGAATGCAAACTCAATAAAATACAAGAGGACATGATAGAAGAAGTGAGGAAAATGCAAATGGAAATGACATATATTAAAAATGAGGTAAATGAAATGAAAAACACAGTGGAAAGCCAGCATAGCAGAATAATAGCTACTGAAGAAAAGAATTAGTGATCTCGAAGACGCGTTCCAAAGATTCTCTACACAACACCAGAAGATAGAAAAAAGACTCACAATTACCGAACAGACAACAAGAGATAATCGGGATGAAGCCAGAAGAAACAACATACGGATCATTGGGGTCCCAGAAGGGCAAGAAGAAAACCCCTGATGAAGAAGAAACTGTCAAAGCCATCATTGCTGAGAAGTTCCCGGAACTAAAAAACACTTGCCTCAAGATCCAGGAGGCCCGTAGGGATACCTGCTAAAAAGAAACCCCAACAAGAATACTCCAAGACACATCTTAATTAAAATGACAAAAACTATAGATAGAGATAGAATACTGAAAGCAGCAAGATCAAAGAAGGAAATCACATACAAAGGAACATCTCTAAGATTTACAGCAGACTTCTCTGATGAAACACTCCGAGCAAGAAAACAATGGTGGGATATTGGGAAAAGGCTGAATGAACTGCAGGCCTCACCAAGAATTCTTTACCCGGCCAGACTCACATTCAGATATGAAGGAAAGATACACAACTTCATGGATAAGCAACAACTCAGGAACTTCATGGACTCAAAACCAACTTTAAAAGAAGGACTGAAGGGGTCTACTGTAATACGCACCAAACCCATAAGCACAACAAGCTCAAACAGAAAGATGGCACAAAATCCGATGACAATAATCTCTCTCAATGTCAATGGTCTAAATGCACCAATTAAGAGACACAGAGTAACAAAATGGATTAAAAAATTGAACCCAACATTCTGCTGTCTACAAGAAACACATCTGAATAATCAGAACAAACACAGACTCAAAGTCAAAGGTTGGAAGACCATTCTCCATGCAAACAATTCCTCCAAAAGGCTGGTGTGGCCATATTAGTATCAGATAATATAGACTTCAGGCTGAAAAAAGGTTAGAAGGGACAACGAAGGCCATTTCTTATTACTTAAGGGGTATGTACACCAGGAAGAAATTACACTACTAAACATATATGCACCCAACGAGGGGCCAGCAAAATACATAAAACAACTGCTAAGAGACCTCAAAGAAGACATTAACAGTAGCACAATAATAGTTGGAGACTTCAACACTGCTCTATCAACGATGGATAGATCAACAAGACTGAAACTCACCAAGGAAATATTGGCCCTGAAGGAAGAAATGGAAGAAAGAGAGCTAGTAGATATATACAGGGCTTTTCATGCCAAAAAAAAGCTGAATACACATTTTTCTCTAGTGCACATGGAACATTCTCCAAGATAGACCACATGCTAAGCCACAAAGCATACCTCAATAAAATTAAAAAAGATAGAAATTGTGTCAGCTATCTTTTCAGACCATGATGCACTGAAAATGGAAGTTAACCGTACACAGAAACAGGGAGTCAAACCAAACACCTGGAAACTGAACAGCTCACTCCTGAACAACAAATGGGTCATAGAAGAAATCAAACAGGAAATCCAAAGATTTCTGGAAACAAATGAAAATGAAGACACCAACTATAAGAACTTGTGGGACACGGCAAAAAGCCGTGTTTAGAGGGAAATTTATAGCTCTGCAAGCATTCATCAGGAAACAAGAAAGGGCCCACATAAATAACCTGACTACACAGCTGAAGACATTAGAGAAAGACCAACAAAAGGAGCCCAACCCAGGCAGAAAAAAGGAAATAATAAAACTTAGAGAGGAAATCAATGAGTTGGAAACCAAAAAAAAACAATCCAAAAGATTAATGAAACCAAGAGCTGGTTTTTTGAAAAAAATAAACAAGATTGACAAACCATTGGCAAGACTTGTAAGGACAGGGAAAGAGAGAACCCAAATAAACAGAATCAGAAATAAAAAGGGTGACATCACAACAGAAACCACAGAAATCCAAAAGATCATCAGAGATTACTTTGAGAGCCTGTATGCCGTGAAACATGAGAATCTAGAAGAAATGGATCAATTCCTGAAGTCCTATAACCTCCCACGGCTGAAACAAGAAGACCTCCAATACCTGAATAAGCCTATCACCATTGAGGAAATAGAAACAGTAATTAAAAGACTTCCCAAACACAAAAGCCCAGGTCCAGACGGATTCCCTAGTGAACTCTACCAAACCTTTAAGGAGGACCTACTGCCAGTCCTGTTCAAGCTCTTCCAGGAAATAGAAGAAACAGAAACACTCCCCAAACAGCTTCTACGAGGCACATATCACCCTGATACCCAAAGCAGGGAGAGACAACACAAAGAAAGAAAACTACAGACCAATATCCCTGATGAACACGGATGCTAAGATCTTCAACAAAATACTAGCAAACAGAATCCAAAGACTCATCAAGAAGATTATACATCATGACCAAGTAGGATTCATCCCGGGTATGCAAGGATGGTTCAACATTCGCAAGTCAATCAACATAATACATCATATCAATAAGAGAAAAAAATAAAAACCATATGATCCTATCAATAGACGCAGAGAAAGCATTTGACAAAGATCCAGCACCCGTTCATGATTAAAACCCTCCAGAAAATGGGAATTGAAGGGACTTTCCTCAAGATAGTTACAGCCATCTACCAAAAGCCCACAGCGAGCATCATTCTCAATGGGGAAAAGTTGAAAGCCTTCCCCTGAGATCAGGGACAAGACAAGGTTGCCCACTCTCACCTCTTTTATTCAATATAGTACTGGAAGTACTTGCCATAGCAATCAGAGAAGAAAAGGACATCAAGGGCATCCAGATAGGCAAGGAAGAAGTCAAGCTATCATTATTTGCAGATGACATGATATTATACCTAGAGAACCCTAAACTCTCTACCAAAAAACTCCTAGAAACAATAGACGCATATAGTAGGAGTGGCAGGATACAAAATCAACACGCAAAGTCGGTGGCTTTCCTATATACAAATAACGAAAGAGAAGAAAGGGATATTAAGGAAACAATTCCATTCACAATTGTGCCACAGAAAATCAAATACCTAGGAATCAACTTACCCAAGTGTGTAAAGGACCTGTACAAAGAAAACTACAAGACACTGCTCCAAGAGATAAAAGAGGACACAAGGAAATGGAAACACATTCCCTGCTCATGGATGGGGAGAATCAACATTGTCAAAATGGTAATACTCCCTAGAGCTCTATACAGATTCAATGCAGTCCCTATGAGGATACCCATGACATTCTTCAAAGAAATTGACCAAACAATCCTGAAATTTGTATGGAACGATAAACCCCCCAAGGATAGCTAAAGCAATCCTCGGGAAAAAAGAAGATGGGAGGCATCACCTTACCCAACTTCAAACTGTACTACAAGGCAGTAGTAATTAAAACAGCATGGTATTGGAATAAAAACAGACCCGTGGACCTATGGAATAGAATTGAGTATCCTGACACCCAACCTCAAACACATGATCATTTAATCTTTTGATAAAGGTGCAACGAGTCTAAAATGGAGTAAGGAAAGCCTCTTCAATAAGTGGTGTTGGGAAAACTGGGCAGCGACATGTAAAAAAATGAATTTGGACCTGTGTCTAACACCATGCACAAAAATCAGATCAAAGTGGATTAAAGATCTCAATATCAGACTTGAATCCATAAAGTACATTGAAGAAAATATAGGAAAAACCCTCCATGACATTGAAGCTAAAGGCATCTTCCAAAGATGAAACATCTCTAACAAAGCAACTAGAAGAAAAGATAAATATATGGGACTACATGAAACTAAAAAGCTTCTGCACCTCAAAAGAAACAGTGACTAAGATACAAAAGCAGTCCACAGAATGGGAAAGAATATTCACCCAATACTCATCTGATAAGGGGTTAATATCCAGGATATATCAGGCACTGGTAGAACTTTACAAGAAGAAAACAAAACAACCCCATCAAAAAAGGGGGAGAAGAAATGAACAGAAACTTCAGCAAGGAAGAAATTCGAATGGCCAAAAAACCAATGAAAAAATGCTCATCATCACTAATCATCAGAGAGATGCAAATCAAAACAACAATGAGATACCACTTTACACCACAGAGACTGGCACATATTCAAAAGAACAAGAACAACAAGTGCTGGCGTGGGTGTGGGGAAAAGGGGACACTCATCCATTGTTGGTGGGAATGCCGGCTGGTACAGCCTTTCTGGAAAACAATATGGACATTCCTCCAAAGACTAGAAATTGAACTCCCATTTGACCCAGCCATACCACTCCTGGGAATCTACTCTGGGAAACCAAAAATACGCAGCGGAAACACCATCCCTACTTTTTATGTTCATAGCAGCATTATTCACAATAGCCAGAATCTGGAAGCAACCCGAGTGCCCGAAAATAGATGACTGGATAAAAAGCTTTGGTACATCTACACAATGGAATACTATGCAGCTGTTAGGAAAAATGAAGTTATAAAATTTGCCTACAAATGGATGGACATGGAGAAGATTATGTTGAGCGAAATTAGCCAGAAGGAGAGAGACAGTTACAGAATGACTGCATTTATCTGCATAACATAAATATATAGGTACATATTATGATACCAATATCCAAGGTCAAGTGAAACATACATCAGGAGGTCCTGTCAAAGGTGGAAATTATCACAAACGTGTGGGAGTCAGAGGCTAGGTAAGACAGAAAATGGAACAGTGTGCTAACAATTGTGAGGGTACTAATGCCAACCTAGAACTGAGCATTAAATAGAGGCAAAAAGGATACACATGACAACCCTTTAATGTATGTTTTGTAATCCATAGTCTGGAGGGGAAGGAAAAGAGAAAGATAGAGAAATGGAAAGAAATAAAGAACCTGCCATGGAGGAGGGCTGGGGGAGGGGGAGGGAACCGGGGGCGTTGGTGGTGGGAGATGGGCACTGGTGGCGGGATGGGTGCTGCTACACTGTATGACCAAAACCCAAATATGAACTTTTTAATTGTATATCTTTGTAATTGTAAAAATAAAAAAATTAAAAAAAAAA